>OX493336.1:17466008-17796804 GCA_950371115.1 Anania fuscalis | reverse complement strand
AATATATGAATATAAATGATTTAGTTTTAATAACAATTAGAATATTACCTAACCCTTCAATAATTATTAAGTTAAAATGAATAAATAATAAATTTAATTAATTCCACTGCTGTTCCATTTTACGTAAGTATGTATATTGTAATAAAATAAAATGAAAATAAATACCTACCACCTGAATTCGTTCAGCCGTTTAATATAAAACTTACGATATTTTTTTTTACATGTAATTATGATGCACAATTTAGAGTAAATAAGTAGGAAATAGACTCGAGAGCAATGATTCGGTGCATACCCTGATTCCGTATTTTGCAATAGCAATTCGAAAGCGAAAATTGTCCAATTCTGACTTTAAAATCGCAAATTGACAGCAAGAAACAAAAAGTGCTGCATAGAGATTTTTTTGACACTAAGTAATTATCAATTGGGCGATGACTGCGCATATTGCTGATCGCTATTTTTCAGGGATTAAGGGGACCGATCACTTAATTAAAACCTGTATTCGTACCGAAACCAAAAGAGCCAGCTCGATTACCAAAAAATATTTAATAGTCCATTATATAAATAAATAAAATAAAATTGTTCCCACAATCACACCAATTATCTAGCCCCAATCTAAGCAAAGCTTGTGTTATGGCGACTAGATAACGGATAAACATACTTAAATACGTTTATAAACATCCACGACTTAGGTGCAAAATGCTCGTGCTCATTACACTAACATTTGCCCGTCGCGGGATTCGAACCCGCAACCGCCAGGCATTGTAGTCCGGAGCGCGAACCACTACACCAGACGGTCGTCGTCGTTATATTCATCCTGGTCCTTTCTGCAGTCGGCTGAAACCTGAATTTATTTATCGCTATAACATTCATTCATAGATTCCAGAACATTTATGTTTTTGTAAGTGATCCCAATTTATTGCTCTTGAGTAAAGTAAGACTGACTTTGCTGCAAGTCTGGGACTTTCTGGGACACGAATATGGTTTATTGTGCATGTAAAATAGCAGATTTTTTTTTCCTATTTTCCATTTGGAGAAATTTCCATTTATATGACATAATACCTTCCTAAGTTTCGAAAAGATAGGTTTGGTTTTCATGTATAGTTATTTAATCAGTTGCGTCGTCTACTTCACAATAGGAATGTACAGAATCTAGTAAAAACTTTAACATAAGTACCTAAATAAATAAAATATATTTAAACATAAATTCTTCAAACTATCACATTATTATATTCCTAAACTAACCAGAGCTTGGGGACTAGATATGAATAAACATACCTACTTAAATACGTTAATAAAAATCCATGAATAAAAATAACATGCTTGTGCCCATCACACAAAGATTTGTGAAATACCCACCTGGGATTCGAACCGCTGCTGCTGGTTTTGTTGCTTGGTCACGCACCACTAAACATAGAGTCGTGTAATTAAACAAATAATTATTTAGCATGTAAACATTCTTCCGTTCAAGTTATTTACGTAACCTTTAAGTAGTAAAGGTCTGTCTGCGGCTGGCATTTAAACTCCTAATTAGTGGTCATCATTGACCTTTACCTGACCTCATAAGAGGGCTGCTAAATAGGGCAACTGGAATTACTGGCGGGTAACCTAATGTTGGACTTGATGGTCAGACGTTAGCTATCAGTTATAGTTAAATGTTTAGCGTGGCCGCTGGTTCTCAAACTGTTTGCATTCCGAGGGAGGGGCTGGAGGAAGTGATTGTGTTTTTGATTCATCAGATTTCGGCCATAGGACGTTCACTGCTGAACATAGGCCTTCCTAATGACTTCCAGATTGGCCGGTTGGAAGCCGCCTACTTCCAACGACTTCCGCCTTTACCAGGTCGTCTGTCCACCTTGTGGTAGGACGACCTACTCTACGCATCCATTCTTATCATATCTTTGCCTTGTCTTAGCTCTACATATATGTTATGTGCCACAGGGCACACGCTGCTATTGTAGCCGCGAGCTCCGCGGAGCACACTTTGAGAATGGCTGACGTGTGGTAAGATGACCTCCGTAGCCTACAGGCGAGCATGCCGGACTATATAGCTTCGCCATCTCTGAGGTTCCGGGTTCAATCCCCGGTCGGGTCAATGTAGGAAACGAACTTTTCTATACTGTCTCGGGTCGGGTTGTGGTACCGTTCGTTGTTTCTGATTTCTATAACACAAGTGCTTTAGGTACTTACCTTAGGATCAGAGCAATACAATGTATGTTATGTTGTCCAATGCTTATTAATATATTTATAGTAGTTTTTAAATTTTGTGGGGTCCGTAGTTAAAAGTTTGAAATGCGATGGTCTAATAGGAATCATTACTTTTTACAAGGAACTGGAAATGAGTTTTTTCTTAACACTTTTTGTAATAAATTAACGACAGAGCATACCATGAAAGTACGATGTGATTGCAATATAAGGTGGGTAAGTTGTCTCTGAGTTAGGTTAAGGCGCGTCATTAAAATAAAATGAACACTATATGCGGCATATAATTATTTTGCTTACCCAGATGTATTTGGTGAACACAAGTTCAAGTTTGTATTATTTAAGAATTTAAGTTTGTATTAAAATCGTACTTAGGTACGATAATTTCTTTTTTATTTACGCTAATTTTTATGTTTTTTTTTCTATTTATGCCACTTACATTATTTTCTATGTCTATTAAATTCAACCAAACATAGGACTGAATGTGTTTGTCAAAACACAATTGTGTCTCAGTAGGACAATGTACCTAACTAAGAACTAAAAGTTATTGTTTTGAAAAATATCACTTATTTTATAGGATAGCTCCCATATGTATATGTAACGTAGGGATGACTTTGTTATCGTTTACCCACTTTAGAGTTTAATATTTCGCAACGGTTGCCTAAATCGAAAATAGTCTTTGCTACCCCTTAAATCATTCTAAAGGACCTATTCAACGATACCCCACACGATGAGGTAGACGATGAAAAAAATCATCCCCGCGTTACATGTAGGTATGGGAGCTGCCCTAAAAAAAATATCAAAATTTTATTCCCCCACCACTTTGTCGGCGAAATTGATATGACATAATGCCACAAAATTACAGCTCTCTAGGGCCAACAGTCTCCAAGCAAAACCTCGGATGGACAGACAGGCGGACAGATATGACGAAACTATAAGGGGTCCTTGTCAGGACTACGGAACCCTACAAGGGTTATAATACCTTCCACTTATCATGCATGAATTACATAATTTACGGGAAATAAAACCAATTTACATATTTCTGCAAATAGACTTAAATTATCTTACTTATTTATTACTTATTTTTTTTTTATTATTAAAAATAGTTATTTGAAACACTATAAACTTTATAGTGTTTCAAATAACTATTTTTTCATAAAGCCATATATTGACACTAGTTCTACTGGTTCTCAATCAGGGTTTACCAAAGATCTCAACTTAGATCTAAGAAGACAGAACGGTCTTTAAGCATTATAATTATAGATTTCCAAATCGTCTACGAGAATTTCACCTTGAGTTGTAGCTTTGTTATCAATATTGATGACTATTTCCCCCGCAATTAAAACGAAGTTAGTAGATAAGGACGAACCCCACCGTAATTGCTGAGTGTTCTCATAGACTAAGATTACTATCGAAAGACATACGATCTAGCGTTGATTCCTTTCGTAGCCGAAGGATAACATTAGTTTCATAAACAAGCTACTAACATATTTCTACTACAGTCAACAACTCTTCAATCACGCAAAAAAGCTAGTTGGCACCCCCAAATAACTGACGTATTTGTTTTTTATGATGCTTAATACTTGAAAAAATTGTTAATTAATGGTTATTGCTAAAAAAAAGTATTTTTATGAGCTAAAAAAACGCATCTCTTTCTATTTTTTAAGATAGCAAACTATGACGTCACTGTTAACCTAACTCAAATGCCCAACTTTTTATGTATAATTATTGAAATCAGGGTAAATAATTTGTAAGTATAACGTGTTTTTCTTGTCACTAAGGAACTCCTGTAGCGAGTAATAATGTTAATGAGAGTAGGTACTTAATTTATCTGCGAGTAAGTTATTGTGATCGGTCTAACCACATCCGTACCCCGATTCTGTATCTTGAAAAAGCATTGCGATAGCGAAAATTTACAAATTCTGGCTTTTAAAATCGAAAATTGACAGCAAAAAACAAAAACAAAGCAATCTTGTAAATTTTTGTTTTTAGCAATTCCATGCAAGGTTTAATTGAAGATAAATAACACTTGAAAAAAATCATCGACCTCAGGTGGGACTCGAACCCACGTTCCATCGCATACCGGGCGAGTGCTTTGACCACTAAGCTACCGAGGACGTCACGTGACAAGATGAAATTCCTAAAGTGTTTTTTCTCGCTGTCAAAGCCAGCGTATTCTGATCAATGTTGTAGCTATATGTATAGCTGAGTAGTATACTACCGTCAACACCCTATAGAAATATTTTTACAAATATTTGACTATTGGTTAAGATCAGAAATGCTTAAACATTGTAAATTTTTGTTTTTAGCAATTCCATGCAAGGTTTAATTGAAGATAAATAACACTTGAAAAAAATCATCGACCTCAGGTGGGACTCGAACCCACGTTCCATCGCATACCGGGCGACTGCTTACTGCTTTGACCACTAAGCTACCGAGGAGGTATGCGATGGGACGTGGGTTCGAGTCCCACCTGAGGTCGATGATTTTTTTTCAAGTGTTATTTATCTTCAATTAAACTAAGCAATCTGCCGCCAGTGCTGCCCATAGATTTTGACACTAACCATCAGTTGGGCGATGACTGCGCGATTATTCATTATCATCATCATTTCAGCCACAGGACGTCCACTGCTGAACATAGGCCTTCACCAGTGACTTCCAGATTGGCCGGTTGGAAGCGGCCTGCATACAGCGGCTTCCTGCGCGATTATTGCCGATTGATATTTTTAGGGAATAAGGGTGTCGGAGTGATGGTGGAGACCAATGAAACCCTGGAGTGCAGTTGCACGTATCTAACTAAGGTTTTCTTTACTTTTTTTAATCGTAAAAAACTAGCATAAAACCATTAGACCACCACTTACGCGCGTCCTGGGGTCTAGGGCCTAGAAAATGTCAGTTATTATGATAATTCATTGCGTGTCCATCAAATTAGTGGGTGCAGCATAAACATTGTCGTCGGCTGCACAGGAGCAAAAAGTAGAAGGTTCAATCACCGGTGGATCACATGCCTTATTTGTAAACATCGGCTTTGGCTGAGATGAAGTGTTCCACTGAGAGATATTTCCCCACTTACCAATAGATGGCGCGGTGTGTATTTTAAATCGCGGTGTTAAGTCGCGCAATTGAAATGTAAACTCTTTCTCTCCATATTATATCTTCTTTTATATTTATAAATAAATAATAATAAGTAATGTATGGCTGTGACAAACACCGTCGTGAAATCACGTGGTACATTGTCAACGATATCATATATCTGACAGGCGATGACGAATTTAGATTTCTTATGGCAAAGTAAGCGATTGTCTCTTGCCTTAGTTTTAAAAGACTTCACCCTTATTCCCTAAAAATTAGCAATAATCGAGCAGTCGCCCGATTGACAGCTGGCAGCACTATCAGTGATTTTGTGTTTTTCTGTCAATTTACGATTATAAAGCCAGCAGGGCTAGCATGCGCGCATCGCTTATTTTATCGATAGACAAGACAAATTTTATTCTTCGACGATAATTTTGTCGTTTTCCCTAACCTAACGGATCACAGACGTCTCGAATCCTTTTACTTATTATTTTCAGGGTCTCCCGTTTTTCGTAGCCACTTATTTCTACGTTATAACACGGCATTGCCATGATATTTTGGTTTTTGCTTTGTTATTGTCGAAAACAAAACGACATATTTACGTCAAAAGTTGATAAAATGCCACGACAAAATTTTATCGTGTTGCGAAAAAAATTGTATTGGATAATTATGTTATAATGAATTGAATCTGAATTGTAATTAGATAGTTAGTTATATTATATTGATTTGAAATTTTGAATTGAATTGGATTAAATTAATTTATGTTTATTATGTCACTTGTATGGACTCTGTCTGAAATAAATTGATTTTATTTTGAAGATAAATAACACTTGAAAAAAAAATCATCGACCTCAGGTGGGACTCGAACCCACGTCCCATCGCATACCGGGCGAGTGCTTTGACCACTAAGCTACCGAGGACGTCACGTGACAAGATGAAATTCCTCAAGTGTTTTTTCTCGCTGTCAAAGCCAGCGTATTCTGATCAATGTTGTAGCTATATGTATAGCTGAGTAGTATACTACCGTCAACACCCTATAGAAATATTTTTACAAATATTTGACTATTGGTTAAGATCAGAAATTTTTGTTTTAGCAATTCCATGCAAGGTTTAATTGAAGATAAATAACACTTGATTTTATTTTATTTATTTTATTTTATGCAGAATTGCTCAATTTTTGATATTTCATTGCATTAGTAAGATACGGAATCAGGGTACCGATTTACTTGAAGCATAGATAAGTAAATAAAATCGTTGGAAATATCCTAGCTCGCACTGGACAACAGAAAACTAGATGCGAGTCGTTTTCTTTTTGCAAGCAGGTTGACCGTCGCGGAACCTGTTGCTAGGGGTCCGTAGACCAATAACAACAAATCAACAACAACAAACTAAACAAAAAAGGTTTTCTAAGTTCCATTGCTCCCTTATCTTATGATAAAATGCATCTAGGTTTCAAGTTTTAGCATAGCACGGTTTTGTTTTTTTTTTTAACAATTTGGACAACATCACATACATTGCTCCGATTCTAAGGTAAGTAGCTAAAGCACTTGTGTTATAGAAATCGGAAACAACGACGGTACCACAACACCCAGACCCGAGCCAATATAGAAAAGTTCGCTTTCTACTTTGACACGACCGGGGATCGAACCCGGAACCTCAGAGATGGCGGCGCCATTTAAAGTCCGGCGATAGCACGGTATTGTTTTTGATAATTGAGGATATTATGATAACATATTATCAGTTACTTAGCTGTACAATTTACTATTGTAGGTAAGAATAACTAAATATTAACTAGAGGCCAACACAGTTTTAAAGTAATTTAAGTATACTTATTTTAGCCTCTACATAGTAAAACCCGGCTAAGTGCTAGTCGGACTCTTGCACGAAGGGTTCCGTGCCATTATTTATAAAAAAAACATGTCTGTTGTATGGGATTGGGAGCACCCTTTAAATAAGTATTTATTTAATTCCGTTTTTATAGTATTTGTTGTTAAAGCGGCAACTGAAATACCTTCATCATCCGTGAAAATTTTAACTGTCTAACTGTCGCGGTTCATGAGATACAGTCTGGTGATAGACGGACAGACAGACAGAAAGACGAACAGACAGCAAGTCTTAAAGAGGGTCCCGTTTTACACTATGGGTACGGAACCTTAAAAAGAAAGACACTCTGTACGCATCTTTTACTACGCAACTGATTTTGATGCGGTTTTCATCAATAGACAGAATGATTCAGGGAAGGTTTAGGTATACAGGGTGTAAAAAAAGGCTTAACGAAGCCTTAAACCACGAATTCTATACATAAAACCAAGTAGAATGCAAAAAAATAATTGCTGGGACTTTTATTTTTGGGTATCAAAAAAGTAACTTATTTCTAACCCGCATGTATAGCGCGCACGCCACAGACTATGCCTGTGTGTGTAAGCGGAATATGTTTCTTCGTAAAAAAGTTTAGCATTATCAAACAGATGTCAATTTTGTAAAAATCTTTGAAAAAAAATTGTAACTTTGTCTGTCAATAACTCGGTAACCCGTCATTTTGCCAGGTATAATGTAAAAGAAAAAAATGATCGTAATAATACGTAGAATATGTAGTACCTATTCGGCTTCGTTAAGCCTTTTTTTACACCCGATATATAAAAATGCCTACTGTGCATTCATATTACTTACTTGTAAATGGAGCTGGAACTAACCACTAGACAGCCGATCGACAAATGTGCGCGATTCAGATATGACCCAAATTTTCTAAGTTTCTTGTCCAACAAAGGGGGAGTTTGATGATATTTTTGTTCTATTTTTTCCATTATCTAGTATAAATAAATAAAATAATAAATAAATAGTGGACAACATCACATACCTTGCTTTAATCCTAAGGTAAGTAGCTACAGAACTTGTGTTATAGAAATCAGAAACAACGACGGCACCACAACACCCAGACCCGAGCCAATATAGAAAAGTTCGTTTTCTACATTGAACTGACCGGGGATCGAACCCGGAACCTCAGAGATGGCGGTGCCATTTAAAGTCCGGCGTTCTCCTCTCGGCTACGGAGGTCGAGAATGATTAGCGTTTTGGCCCGGATTCGCGGTACGGATCAATTTAAAAAACGCATGTTTCTAATTTAGCGTGAGGACGACGATGTAAAGTGGCCCTGATATACTTCACTGTCTTTTAAACATAACGCAAAGATGGCAAGTGTCAAAAGTGTACCATTCTAAATTATCAGGAAGTGTCCACCCACAGGTGGACAGACGCTGGATGCAGGAGGCCTAGCACGAAAATGTATATATTTCGTGTGGACGCATACACCTAACAAATTAAAATTACGAGTCTTATGTGTCAACCCTTTGATAAAATATGACCAGCTTAACCTAGCCGTGTAAAAAAACATGGCCGTTTTCAATTGTTGATTTTCAAACCTTTGATACAAGTGAATGGATATTTTAATTTGATCGGATAATACGACAAAACGAACGATACGCTTTTGTATTAGGCCTCCAGGCCGCGCGCAGCCGGCCAATCTGACTGGAAGTCATTAAGGGAAGCCTACCTTCAGCAGTCGACATCATATGGCTGAAATGAAGGTGATAACAATAATCATCTAATCCAATTTTTTCTCTGTAGGTACCTACCTATTTGATTAATTATTTTAATTTTTGTGTAGTGCAATACAGAGTACCTATCTATTTCTTACAATCCGTCTCTTAAACGACCTCCGTAGCCGAGAGGCGAGCACGCCGGACATTTACATATATGGCGCCGCGCCGCCATCTCTGAGGTTCCGGGTTCGATTCCCGGTCGGATCAATGTAGAAAACTAACTTTTCTACATTGTCATTCATTGGATTTGTGGTACCGTCGTTGTTTTGTGATATCTATAACACAAGTGTTTTTGCTACTTACCTTAGGATCAGAGCAATGTATGTGATGTTGTCCAATATTTATTTATTTCTCACTTCGAGACCTAAACAAGGTTTTCTTGGTGCACACTGGAATTTATATTCACATCGTATCGCAAGATCTACTCTCAGTGCTATCGGCCTCGCATCAAGTTAGAACAGTGAATACAAGTACTTAAATTATTCAAAGCTAGCCACTAGCCACACAGTAGTAAAAACTAGCCAATCCATCCAGAACCCAGTCGTTAGAATCTTCTATTTCTGTGGAACCGGTCTGGGCTGCGCTTGCGACGCTCCCGGCCTGACGACATTACAAACACCGGCTTATATAACGACACTAATTGCCAGGCTATTCACATAAGGAGAGACGTTTTATGATATAATCATAACACGGGTATAAGCTGGAAATCCTGGCTATAGTTATTAAACTGGGGAAATTAATATTCGATCTTTGACTGCAGAGTAATATAGTATATGCGTGACAACTTGTCATGTTAAGGGCCTGTTCACGATGCACGGATAAATTCTGCATCAGTTCTGAATAAGCTATATTTCTGGTGGTGCTCGTAGCTTAGTGGCATCAGAGCTTTGGTATCGATTACTAAAGTTAAGCAACCAACGCCGCGGTTGTGAGTGGATGGGTGACCATTCCGACCATATTAGTGACACTTATCACGAGCACCTCCGTGCTTCGGAAGGCACGTTAAAAGTTGGTCCCGGCTGATATCGCTTGATATTGGTCGTAAAGCCTAGTCAGAGGCCTTAAGGCGGCTTGATTACATCTGACAGTAAGGTTTGGTCACTGGCCTTACAACACCCCTCTACCAATCCGCACCGGGCCCGCGTGGTGGAGTATGGCCCAAACCACCTCATAGTTGAGGTGGGGCCTGTGCCCTGAAGTAGGACTTATAGATAGGCATACTTTACTTTTTTTAAGCTATATTTTCATTGCCTGAAGGATAAACACGATTATTAAAACATTTTTGACATGATTTTCAAGCACTTATCATCTACATATTTTTATCTTTAACATATCTTATTTTTTATAAAGAAATTACATAGAACGTTACCCTACGATCCTTCTAAATTATTCAAAAGACGTAAACATAACTTAGCTCCAACACCTAGTATTAAGTCAGTGTATGCTAGGAGACAATTAACAGCACGGTCTGCAAAACTGTATAATAAAATCAACAAAATTTTGAATATATATCCTATGAATAGCTATAGTTGCAAAACAAATCTTACAGTATTGTTAAAAACATGGAGCTATGACAAAACTGAAACATTTCTAGAATATAGTAAAATATAATAAGATCAATGATAAAGTTGACGCTATATATTGGCTTCGTAACAATATTGATTAGAAATGTATTTATGTTTTGTAAACTTACTTAAAATACTTAAAAAACCCAAAACAAATGAGGAACACACACACACACACACACACACACACACACACACACACATACACACACACGCACGCACACGCACACGCACACGCACACACGCACACGCACACACGCACACGCACACGCATATGCGCACACACACAAATTTTAACATAGGTACTTGTGTACGTTAGCAAACAAAACATTGTAACTGTATCTTAAGGTATCTTTTATCTAAATAAATTAATGTATGGAGAGCGGGGTTTTCTAACACAAGTTATTAATTACTTAAAAGAAATCCCCAATTGTAAAGCAGAAATGTAAAAACCTGATACTGAATAAAGAATTTTAATTTGAATATCTTTAACCGTACATTGTAAAACAGGCCCTGAAAGTGCTTTTAAATTATATCAAAAATCGTGTTTATCCTTCAGATAAGTAAAATATAGCTTATTTAGAACTAATGCAGAACTTATCCGTACAGTGTGAAACAGACCCTAAATTGTATTAAAAAGTTATATTTTAGGTTATTTTATTATATTTACTGTAGGGAAACGAACAGTACATAGTTACATACGTCCGACAGTATTCTTTAGACAGAACCTCCTCTTTTATCTTTTAAGTGGGTTAATAAAGATCAGGAATAAACTAAAAAATTACACATTCAATGTGTAATTTTTTGGTTTATTGTAGATTTATCCTTAGAAACATATACATATAGGACTTTTTTTGTATTTGCTAGGTGTTTATCATTGTTGGTAGTATTTTAGTTCACGAGAGCTACTGCCGACAAACTGTTCCACAGTTTGGCAGAATAACAATCATGTGATTTATCTTTGGTGTTTGAAAAAAAAGAAAAAAAAAAAACAAATCTAAACTTCCTTTTTTCAACTTGATACTTTTCAAATATTACTTTTATTATAGAACCAATGTCGAAGTCGCAGAAAATAATAGCCCATCTAGGTATATAGGATAGTTAGTTCATTAGTATGGAAACATCAATTATTTTGTTTTTTTTATTGTTGTAATATTCGGTTCTCTTTGAGCAGAAGAATCAGTAGAATAGTTTATGTCGTGAGTTTGATAGACACAAAATAACGTTACAACAAGGTAAAATTAGTAAAACAAGTTTTTGTCAACAATGGGATTAGAACCTAGAATTAGAATGGGATGGGATCTCTGACTGAACATGAGACATAATGCCGGCTCATGTTCAGTCACAGGTCCTAGGTTCTAATCCCAGTGCGAACTAAATATACTTACAAAATTTGTATCACCAATATTTCTAATTAAAATGGATTTCATTATCCTCAACATCTCTCACGAACATGAAATCTTGGACACGCTGAAGATTTCAATTCCATGATCGATGAGTACCTACATATTTTTATTCTTTATTTATTCCAAATCTTATGTGCAAAAGTTCATCCAAAACAGTTCTGCCCCCTAACCATGAACTCTAAAAAAAATCTCAGTTGTGAAATCTGTCAATTTTGGTACGTCATTTCATACAAAATTTGACAGAAATGATAATGTTTGACAGATTTGTGATTGTTTTAACAGTTTATGGTTAGGGCCCTGTACTCTGTAGTTTTTGCGTGAAAGAGTAACAAACATCCATTCATATAAACTTTCGCGTTTATAATATTATTACTGTCAGTGTCTGTCGCATTATTGGGCTAACTAATAAATAAATATTGGACTACATCACATACATTGCTCTGATCCTAAAGTAAGTAGCTAAAGCACTTGTGTTATAGAAATCAGAAGCAACGACGGTACCACAACACTCTGACCCGAGACAATATAGAAAAGTTCGTTTTCTTTTCGTCTATGACCGGACCGGAGATTGAACCCGGAACCTCAGATGGCGACGCCAATATAGTCCGATGTGCTCGCCTTTCTAAAGCAGTTTGTTGTCCATAATATTTTAAAATAAAAACCAATATTAGATTCATATCGTTTATTACATCAAATGCATTGCATTATGTTATTTTGAACAATAAATAAACTGGTGTGATACATTATTACCTTGTATTAACGTATTATCTATGTTTTTTTTATATTACAACGACCAATATACCAACAAGTACACATATTGTCTATAATAAAATTGTCCCAAAATGGTTGTAAGGTGAAAAATAGGGACGTGTAAATATGCCTTTATGGGCTTATTTGAATAAAAACATTGGGTTTTCTCGACAAACATATCTTAAGAATAAAAGTTAGGTGTCTACAATTTACGATTAGAGGCATTCGATTTTTTTATAAAGTCAAAAATAATAAAATATTTGAGTAATAATTGATTAGGTGTTGCAAATGAAACCTTTTGATGACAAAAGGAAACAAATACTTTTTTTTAAGTTTAAAGATACGCCTACAATGTGTGTACTATATCGGCATTACAAATAATTTTATTATTCTATTCACTTAGTATTTCCGAGTATAACCTGATCTATAGAACCAGAAGATATATTAAGCCCAAAGAAGGAATGAAATATATTATTATTATGTAAATAAAAACTTTAAACAGGGAAACCATCTTGTCTTTGGTTCCAATACTCTTTGGAACGTGCGCAAAATAAAAACAAATTGTACTTAGCAGGTGATGAGATACAGTAAGATATTATTTTTACATTAGGGGTTATGTTTTAGATTATTGCATTGCAAAAACAACCTTATTTATACTTATTCGGTAGTTCAAATCACTGGTGCAGTGTGTTATAGGTTATAATTTATTGGTGTAGGATATCAACCGACAATTACAAAAAACGCACAATATCCTCAAAATAGCACCAATATTATAATATCAGCACATCGCGTGTACCAAAAAACGATTGCTGGCAACATTTCTTCGTTCTGAGACAAGGATTTTGACACTAGAAAAAAATATTTACTTACCTACCTAAAAAAACAGCTATCAAAATCATCCAAGTAACATTTACATACTGCATTGTAATTTAAAACTGTGATAAAATCAATCCTTTCCGTGCCTCAGAAGAAAAAATATTATACATCTAGCAACACCAAATTTTTACAGCGCGGCAAATACAATGACGTCACGTACTCGAAAACTTATACAAACTGCAATCAACGAAAAATTATACAAGATATGGTTAGTTAGACATTTAGATATGATAAGTTACTGGACTTACACCCTCCATCACATGTCCTTAAGTAGAAATATACAATACTTCGTGTAAATAGATATGTATAGGTAAAAATGTAAATTAACTTCTATGGTAACACTGGAATCTTAAGCAAATTTCTGACCAGAAAAAAATCTACGGTTCTCTAGCCAGAGTTCAAAGATCGCTTTTTTTGAGTCACAGTTATATTTAAGTTTCTATTTCAAAATACATTGAGCCATTTTACTGATATAATATACTATAAAACTATGTACCTGGCTCTAATATGTTTGATTATATTTTAAACGATTTATTGTGAAGTTTTCTCTATAAATACCAGGGGGTAATCAAAGTGACTCTAGCGAAAAAGCTTCAGTGATTCCTAAAATAAGTCGAAAAGACAAAATACAGGTACCTATTCAACAACAGATTTAAACATTAACACATGTTAAAATTTACAAAACTACAACTAAAATTAACACAAGGTGTCGCCAACTACAATTATACAAACGTACCTAATTTTATTTGGTCTCATTTTAGTAACGGTTACATTTCAACAGAAATTCTTAATTATAACAAATGAAAACTATTTTTACACTACATTCCGGTTGCATAGCTCGATTTAGTCGGTTGTAAGAATTTAACGGCCAGTTTGTGGCCTTTTTCTCAGTGGTGGGTAGTTTTGTCTATGGTCGTGATATGTCATGGTGACAGTTGCTTTTTTTATGGCGAAAAAACTCTTAAGCTTCTTAACAGTGTGGCCAAGACGTTGGCTAGGCATTCTGCCCTGAGTGCAAGTTGGCCTTCGAGTGTCGAGTTTGTTTCCTGACTCTGACTTTGGGCCTTCTTGGTATTGTGCTCATGAATGATCTGTGCCATTTCTGCGCCGGCTAGCTCTTTAAAAGCGGCTGTGACGTCATGCACGCGGAGAACTAAGTTCCTCGTCTGGAGAGGAGCTGAGGTGTGTCTGCCTAGTGCCTGGAATAAGAGAATTATCTTAGTACTTAATAATAAATAAATACTCGCCTTTTTTGTGTCACAACTAAATCTCTGATACTATGCATTGTTTATTTCTGCCAATGTCGAGTGTGACTTGGTAAAGTATTTACAATAAAACACGGGTGTTTAGTGTTTTATTGCTTTTCCTGGATTCTGTGAAGGCTACTCTTCCCATAGAACCAGGTGTCTTGATCTGGTTCTATGGGAAGAGTCAAAGTCATTTATTTTTGCAAATTGGCCATCAATGGCACTTTTACATGTCCCAATTTTTTTTTCCTACCACCGCTTCGGGACTACATATCGGCTGGTGATGAGAAGAAACGGCGCAACAAACTCAGTCACCTTTGTCAGCCTGGTTTTATTACAGGAAATACAATTACAAGATAGTTTAAGTGCGAGCTAGGCAGGTTATTAAGTCCATGCACTCTTGTCGTTCAAGTAATCTTCAACTTTGTAATATCCTTTTTCCATAAGGATTTTTTTAATATGGTTTTTGAACTTATAAACAGGCAAGTCAACAAGAGTTTGTGGTATTTTATTAAAGATTTTTATAAAAATGAATTACCTACTTTCTTTAATCTGAAGTTCGGAACGGCAAGTTTATTTTTATTTCTAGTATTATAATGATGTGAATCACAGTAGCCTAGCTATCGGGTCTAAAGCAAGTTGTCTACGAGACAAGTCACTTTACACTCGATGCGCGTTGAATACAATAATATTTCAATGGTTCCACATCTTTATCACATCAAACATTTAGAACACAAACTAAACCCAACTTATATTCTAAAGCCTTTTAAATGATAAATAAAAACCATTAAAATATACCATTATGCTTTTCGTTCGAATATTATTTATATACCAAATCCCGTCACGATTCTTGATTCTTGTGAGTGTGAGTCTGAGTGTTTGATTCTTAAAACTATGGACGCAGAATGACCTACATACTTAAAAACCGACCGATCGGTCCATGATTGGACAGTTGACAATTGAACGCGTGACAGATTGTGACTAACAGTTTCACATCGCAAAAATTATGCGTTTTTGTAATCACTAAGCAGTATAAATGTCAAATTTATCATTTGAAAATGATCTCTATGTGTCAGGCTTAAAGTTGAAAATCTATTGGAGAATTACGACTTTTGGGGTAGGTCGACGTGCTGTTGACTGTACTTACAAATGTGAACTACTGATTTTCATCAACAAGAGTGTACATATGCTACACTCGCTTGGCCTCGCACGTCTCGTTTGCTCTCTGCTCAGATTCGTGTATTTTGTGCCTGAGTCAAAGGGCCCCGCTTACCCTCGCGAGGCGACGCGAGTGCATCACTGTACACTCTCGCTCGCGAGGTTCAGTTTGGCACAAGCATTCTAATCGGGCAGACGCTTTAATTCTGATTAAGGTTATGAGTAGGATGCATTCGTATTTGGGACATTGGTATGTGTAAAAATCACGTAATTGTAGTAACTGATAGTGCATAATGGCATCCGCTGCCGCAACTGGGAAGGCGTCCATCTTCTCGAAGCTCGAACCGTATACTGAATTAATGAGAGTGTACAGGGTAGCACTCGTCACTCGCCAATGGCGAGAGCACTCGCTGGAGAATGTACAGCAGAATTTTACGGTAGCAATTATTTATTATCTATTTAGACAAACCAAACAGGATTTAAATACTATACGAGCAGTGTGGCCAGATCTTGTCCGAGTGAAAGCGCTAATTTTAAGATGCCAAGTAGCTGAAGTAGCCTACAATCGCCCAATTTTTTTTTGCCAAAATAAGGTAGCCTAAAGTCGCCCAAAATTTTAGTCATGTAGCCTAAAAACATTAGATTTTGTCTTAATTTTTTTTAATATTTTACTTTTAATGACTAATAAACTCACTCAGAACAGAAGAAAAAAGTTTAGATCAAGGATATAAACTTTTCTGCACACACATTTTTTTTACATCGCTTTTTTACACACAGAACATTGTTACAGTCACAGTCTTTATTTGTTTTTATTTTCTAGGTAGCCTAAATGGCGACTGGTCGCCGGGCTACATTGAGGTACCCTAAATGGCAATAAATAAATATCCTAATTTGGCAACACAGACACAGTACTAGAGGTGAGGCATAAATATCGGATTAGGTATTTGGATTAGGTATTTTTCGACACTAGTCGATACCCAATCCGCGGCGTCAAATATTTCGAGTATTAGGTATCACATTAAATATTTAGTTGCAAAAGGAAAAGTTGCAACAAACGCCATCTAGTAAACTCTATGATCATTAGATCATGCATCGTTAAAATGTTTCATTTCTACGTGATACGGCATACCTAACCCGCATCGAATACACCTACTATTACATACGAATATCGTATCGTCACAAGTATTGGATCGACGGCCGATCCGAACCGTCGATCCGTTCCTGTTTCACTGCATAATTCGGAACAGGTATATGGTTTTGGTTGGATTGGATTAGGTAGAGACCAATATGTATGACTTACTGTTATAACTGTGAGCTAAATATCAAAATCCGTTCAGCCGTTTTAGCGTGAAAGAGTAACATACTTTTATCCATCCTTACAAATTTTCGTGTTTTCAATTATAAATTGTAGTAAATAAATAGTACGAAAATCACAAAGAACAATAATAAAGTAAAAAGAAAATAATAAACAAACACTAGAAACAAAAAATCAGAATATAAAAAAATATATAAAATATCTTATTTATGCACCTAGTATAGAAAAAGAACGAGAGTAGGTACATGTTATTTTCATAAAAGATATCCGATCCAAATTAAATTCATACCTAATCTCCATTGAATACACACAATATCGTATCGTCGTATGTATCGGATCGGAGTCATCGGCGATACTGCATAAATATTTGGAATAGGTATTTGGATTAGGTATTTTTAAATTTTAGGGATGGAGCGTATTTACGCGACCAGGCAACACCTTCAAAGTATTTACGTACCTACTATATACGACTCACCGCGTCGTCTCGGTCGGGCAGCCGTGCACGTATTTTCAGCCATACAAAATCTGAATAGGAAATTAATATCTACCCCGATGGGAATAAGGAACATAATCGCGGAATGTAAATAAAAACCTATAAAACCTTTTTTTTTTGCCTAAACAATTATAATCCTTATTCGTTCTATACGAATAAGTTAGGGATTAATTACGAACAAAATAGTTTGAAAGTATTTTACTTAAGCTCGAGACTCGGGCTCGGGTCGCGTCGGGTTTTATCGGCTAGCCACCGCGCGAGTTTTGTTGAGCCCTTCAAATACTGAATAGGAAAAAAAAGTTTAATAAAAAACTAAAAACCGACTTCAAAATGAAGCTAAAAAGCAAAAAATAATATTGACTAAAACATACCTAATCAGTTCTTTTTGGAGTCGGTGCCAGCCATCGAGAGTTAAAATGTGTTCATTTGCACCGACTCCAAAAAGAACTGATTAGGTATGTTTTAGTCAATATTATTTTTCACTTTTTAGTTTCATTTTGAAGTCGGTTTTTAGTTTTTTATTAAACTTTTTTTATTTTACAATTTTAAGTGTTAAGTCCTCTATTTTTTCCCTCCTAACTTCGCCAAAAATGACTTAACAGCAAAGTAACCTTAACTAATATTGGTCCTCTATGGACCCCCCATCCAATGGTATGATAAAAATAATGTGTTATATGGGGTCAATTTTTCGACGAAAATTTTTAAGTCTTAAGAAAAGGGTTTACCTACACTCCAACCAGAACGGCGGCTATTTTGGTGTCGAAACCATAGGATAAGGTCTTGCGTTAAATAACAAGTCAAATTAAGAAAGGAACTTCCAAATTTTTTTCGTTACTGGGTGTGCGGGTACGCCCCAGTAAATAAAAATTGGCGGTCTGGTACCTCATAAGCTCCACGTCTGCTCAACACACTGCGAAATACGTTCTGTCGACAAATTGCAGTATTATCTTCTAACTCCTATCCGTTAAGGAGTTCTGTGGCTTCCATCATCAGGCCAGCAACATGACATGATGATTACCAGACCCAAAAATCAGCATCGAGTCAGAAAATATATGCAAAACATTATGGGTGCCTATAAAAATTGAGGGTTGCCCTCGATTTCCCATGGATCCCATCATCAGAATCTGACTTGGTGGAAATGGGACGACCTCGGGAGTATACCCTTTCAAACTAAAAAATAAATTTTGAAATCGGTCCATAATTGACGGCGTAATCGCATAACAAACATACAAAAAAAAAACAACATTCAGACGAATTGAGAACCTCCTCCTTTTTTTTGAAGTCGGTTAATTAATGTTTACTCTAGTGGAAATAAGGAGCATAATCACGTGATCTTAATAAAACTTTAAACCTCTACCTCTAATCAAGTATTTTTAAACTAGTTGCCTAGATACGCGAATTTGTTACATATTATATTCTATGTTCTTAGGGTTTATGTTAGCATAAAATAAAAAAATACTTGCAAGTACCTAGTTAGAAACCTGGTTTTTGGCGCTGGTATTTAATACGTTACGTACCAGGGCAGGGAGCCCTGGTACTAGATTTTGGAAGTACAACTCAATTGCCTAGTGTGTAACACACACACTGACTACAAGACGAGACAAACATTAGCACGCTTAAAATAAATGCGTTGCTTTCAAAAATTAACCGAATTAGGGTTTTCGGTAAGAAACTTTTTGATATCTTCCTTACCGCGTTACCGCTAATCTATCTACTGGGGCAACCGTGAGTGCTTGCGCGGGTCAATAGCGCACAGCGCCATCTAGCGAGATTACTTATGACTTATTGCGAACCCATGTGACGGTGAACCAAACTTAAGCCCAATTTCCGGATTTTAATAATAATTGCCGCAATCCAGTGTTAGCCCGGTCCCGGTAACATTACGATCAAAAATAAAAACGGTATTCTCGTAAACAATAACCGGCCAAGTGCGAGTCGGACACGCGCACGAAGGGTTCCGTATCGTTATCTATAAAAACGGCAAAAAAAACATGTCTGTTGTATTGGTAATGGGATCACCTGAAATGTTTGTTTTATTTTAATTTAATTAGGTAATATAATTTTTAAAGTGAATATACTGGATGACTTTTTTTACCGTCAAGAAAATAAACGTGTGAGATAGGTAAACGATATAGGTGATGATAACATGATAATTTATAAAAAAAAAATTATTATTTTATTTTATTTTTATCAACTATTTATCCTCATGACCATCAAATTCTAATTTAATTTTGACTAACTGAACATTAAAAAAAGAATATTGGTAAAATAATAATAAAAGTATGAAACCGACCAAAACTCAAACGCATATTCACCGATGTATTCTATGTTTATGCATTTTTTTTTGACATGACATGAATAACTAACATTTTGTGTATTATTATTCTTTTCCCGGTACTTTCTTGACAGAGTAGTATACCTGCGCAAGATCAGCCAGCCTCCTCAGCGGCGCGAGGCAGTCCGCCAGCGCAGCCGCAGCGCCGGGCCCCGCCGCGCCCAGCGCGCCCACCAGCGCCCGCCCCGCGCCCACCAGCGACACCGCGCACGACGTCAGCTCGCTGCGCGCGCGCTGTGTACACATATACAACCAACTTTACAGACTGTAAATTACTCAGTGTAAATTAAATATTGGACAACATCACATACGTTGCTCTGATTCTAAGGTAAGTAGCTGAAGCACTTGTGTTATAGAAATCAGAAACAACGACGGTACCACAACACCCATCATATCAGCCTGTTGCAGCCCACTGCTGGACATAAGCCTCCCCCGAGGAGCGCCACAGCGCACGATCTCCCGCCCTTTGCATCCAGTCGCTGCCAGCTGCCTTCTTCAGGTCATCGGTCCATCTAGCCGGGGGGCGTCCTACACTACGTTTGCCTAAGCGTGGTCTCCATTCGAAAACCTTCCTGCTCCACCTCTCGTCGGTTCTTTAAAATGAAATGAAATAAATTTATTTGCCTAAAAACATGGTACAAATAAGGTAACAAAATATTTATAGTGCCAACATGTTTTGTCTGGGTAAGACATGCAAAATTTTAATAAATTGTACTAATGTCATTAAATTACAAATTAAATTAAATAATGAGATTATACACATGGAATTCATACAATATAAATAAATAAAATGTCAAAAATTTAATGTCAAAAAATTTATCTAGCGAATATTATTATTTATAATTTAAAAATTCATTAACATTGTAAAAGCATTTATCGATCAGCCAAATATACAATCTTTTTTTAAATTGGTAAATGGGCAAGTCTGTGATAGTATCGGGTATTCTATTAAATATTTTATTGGCCATGATGAAACAGTTTTTCCTTAATAAAGCTGTCTTTTTTGCCGGAAGCTTAAGCCTATTGAGATACCTTCTAGTATAAAGGTCATTCTCTTTAAATTTAGTAAAAAGATATGGGTATTTTTTTACAAACAATGCTATTTCATATATATGTATACAAGCATGGCAGAGTTAGAATGCTTAATTTTATGAACCATGGCTTGCAGGAATCCATAGGATTCAAGCTACACATTGCTCGAATGCATTTTTTTTGGATTTTGAACAATGTTTCAATATCAGTTGAGTTACCCCACATTACTATCCCATAACGTAATACAGACGCAACATAGCCGTGATACGCTAGAAGTGAGGTTTTTAAGTCGTTTGTTTTTCGGATTCGATATAATGCATCGACAAAACGATTTAATCTACCACATAATTGTTGAATATGTAATTTCCATGAGCAAGTGGAATCCAAAGTTATCCCTAAAAATAAGGTACTTAGAGATTTTTCAATTTTTTCCTTGTTGCAATAAACATTTACATTTGGTGGCACCATTTTTATATTGTGAAATTGGATTAATTTTGTTTTTGATACGTTTACATATAAATTGTTACAACTTAGCCATTTTGCAACTTTGTCCACTGTATTGTTAATGTCATCTTGATATGTCAATCGATCTTTACATGTAATAATAATTGAAATGTCATCAGCAAATAATATAGATTGATATTCCGTCACGTTTGATAAATCATCATTCTGCGACAGACATGGCCAGCCCACTGCCACTTCAGCTTGCTACATTTTTGGACAATATCAGTCACCTTAGTCTTATGTCGTATGACCTCGTTCCGGATCTTATCCCTTAATGAGATCCCCAACATAGACCTTTCCATAGCACGTTGAGTGACGTGTAGTCGGTGGGCCAACTTGACTGTTATGTTCCACGTTTCGGCTCCGTAGGTTAAAACAGACACCCAGACCCGAGCCAATATAGAAAAGTTCGTTTTCTACATTGACCCGACCGGGGATCGAACCCGGAACCTCAGATATAGCGGCGCCATTTAAAGTCCGGCGTGCTCGCCTCTCGGCTACGGAGGTCGTAAATAAGGATTGGGTTGTGTTCAGCTTGTTAGGGACCGATAGAACGATGGAAGGTTACATGTTATTTGGTCTACGACTTTTATAAATATACAATACACACAACAATACAAAAGTAGAATACATACAAAATACAATACAAAATGTAATAGTCCGCATCGATGTGGCGTCTAAAGGGCACCAGCATAGCGTGTGCTGCAGAAAATTGCAGCGTTAATTTTCAGCTTTTGCAAGCAAGCAATTAAATGTGCAGATATGGAAGATAAAGTGTTTTTGCCATGAAGTGTGGAGTGAACATAATACAATAGTGAACATCCATAGCTAAGCTGCAAATTTTCATGTTCATCACACAAACAATTGTCTTGCGGAATTCTCTAGTCTCTAATAGGAAATTTCATTTTTGTTTTTTTTTCCTATAAACTAGTAAAATAAAAAAAGTTAGATGCAACACGGAGCCGAAAAGTGGAATATGACAGGAAAGCTGGCCCACCGACTCCATGTCACTCAGTGAGCTATGGAAAGGTCGATGCTTGTGATTTCGTTAAAGGATTAAAATCCTAAACGAGATTATCAGGCAAAGGACTAATAAAGTAACGGACATAGTAAAAATGTAGCAAGCTTAAGTGGCAGTGGGCTGGCCAAATCTGTCGCAGAACCGATGAAAAGTGGAGTAAACGGGTTTTCGAGTGGAGACCAAGCCTAGGTAAACGTAGTGTAGAACGCCCCCCAGCTCGATGGATCGACGACCTTCGGAAGATGGCTGGCAGTGGATGGATAAAAAAGCGGGCGATCGTACTTTTTGACGCTCTTTGGGGGAGGCCTACGTCCAGCAGTGGACTGCAATAGGCTGATGATGATGAGATGCAACAATAACAAATTATCTTTTTTTATTGAATCCATCACCTATGTAGGATATCTTCTACCTATTAATACAGAAGTTCAAGTATTGTATAAGAAAAAATCTTACCTGAAACTTGACTTCATCGATGTCCTCCCCGCCGCCGTGTGCGTGCTGGTGCGCGCACTTCTGCGCGGCGCCGTGCAGCCTGTGCAGCAGCCCGTCTACCGCCACCTCCGTCTTACACAGCAAGCTTTCTATCGACACGTGCCCGTTGTTCCCCTGAAACTCCGGGAACTTCACCGTCGGAGGTGACGGAGGCGTCGGAATATCATCCACAACATCCTCCTTAAACCTCACGTGGTTCTGAACTTTCGGAGTCGGACTAGCAGTCTCGAGTCTAAACGCTTTCCTCTCAGATAGCGGAGGACTGAACACCTTCTGCTCATTCGTCGGAGCACCGTTCAAAAGATCGGGACGGTTACTGAACCGCCTGTTCATCTGCGGTGAACACAGTGATAGAGCAGTTGACATCTCCTTGTTCTTTAAAATAGTGCTTTTCGTTTCCGAGTTCGAGCGGACGTGTCGACTCTGCAAAGTCATCGAGCTGTAGTTCTGCGTCGATCGCACGTTCAAAATCTCGTCATCCGTCACCCTGCTCTCGTTTTCGAGGTTTCGATACGTGTTTAGATTCCGCTGGAAGTGAGGCGAGCCAATGCTGGCGAGACGCTGTTCAGAGTTTCTTAGAGGAGATTGTTTCTGAGCGTTCTTCAGTCGAAGCACCTCGATGCTTGGTACGGGAGGTAGTGGCGGTTTCTTTGGAGGTAGAAGCAAAGGCGGTGGTGGTGGTAAAACTTTGTTTTCTATTCGCGGCGGCAACACTGGTGGATCGGCGCACTGCTCGTTGATTTCACAGACAACTTTATAATTGAGTTTCCTGTTATTTAGCGTGCTAAAATGATTACTGGGTATTTCTACCGCAGTCAATTCGTTATTTAGGCACGTGAACGAGTTGGATCGTGGTCTTGGAGCGGGTGTAGGTGGCGTCTTCGGTGGTCTTTCAGGCGGCTTGCGGACTTCAGAGTTTTTTCTTCGAGGAGGTGGCCTAATTTCACATACATCTGGCATTGAATCGGAATTTTCTAAATGACCATCGACTTTATCAGATCCCTCGCTCTCTTCACTTTTACTTTTGTCCTTGCTACAACATGAAAACATTCCTTTTCTTTCTACTGTAGGATATTCAATTACATGTGCGGTCCCATTTGATTGCTTCTCGGTAACACTTTTTCTCTTACCTTTAGGCGAATCAGATTTACCCTGAACTTGAGTTTTGGTTTTATCTTTCAGCAAAAGGCTGTTTCTAGCTTCACTTAAACTCTTTGCTGTAAACATATTCCTAATCTCACTAACGCTTAACGTACCTTTCACTACTTCACCATTACTAGGTTTGACATCACTATTTGTATTTTGAGCATTTTTCACCTCGAGAATTTGAGTATGGTTAGCGTAACTGACTTGTTCTCTGTCTAAAGTCGATGAATTTGACCCAGGTGGAGGAGGAATAATATAGGACAGAATCTCCTCAGGAGTCAGTTCTATTGCTGGCGTCACTTTTACGGTTGGAGGTTGTATGGTAACGGTGGCAATAAACTCTTCAAGTGCGTTCGTTCTTGGTGCATTTGAGTTACTATTCTGTAAATTTTCTCTATCGTCAGCAAACGATGGTGGTACCACTGGCAAAATTTGAGGCACTTGTGTAGCACAATCTAATTCATCAGGAGTTTGTGGGGGAGGTATCAAAGTTAAATCTATAAGCTCGGCATCATTGTCTACCATACTCTCTTGATAAAAAAACGGCACATCAGCAGCTTTAGCGTCTTCTTTACTGCTTTTTTCTTTAAGTTGTTTTAAATACTCTTTTAAGTTAGGTTCTTTATTGTCTTGCGCGTCTGGGCTATGCAATCCAAAACTAGTTCTAACTACCTTATTAGTAGGCTTATTTTGGTGTCTTCTTATAGGACTGCTTGTCGGTGTATAAAGAGAGTCGTTATCACTTTCGGAATGGCAGAGATCACTGTTTAAAGCTAATAAAGCGTCTGTCAAACCACAGTTATTTAGTATAGCGCTGAGGCCTTGAGATTGACGAGTGGTTAGAGGAGCACTGTTATTGTCAGTACCATTTTCGGGCACGCTTAAAACACTTAACCCTTGGTTAATAGTTTCCGTTAGGAGTAAAAGAGAATCGCTATGTTTTAAAATACCCGGCGCGTCATCGGCCGCCGACATTCTACTATTATTAGATTCAGTATCACTTTCAATATTATCTACACATGTTTCTTTACCGACTAGTTCGTCTCTCAAAATGCCATCATTATAAGGATCATCATTAAAAACATCACAATTTTCAGTCAAATATTGTTCAGAGTTTTCGACGAGCTTTTGCATTTCTGCTACTCTTCTCAAGACTTCCTCGTTCTTGGCCTCAACTAGTCTGGGGTTATTGGTAGCATTCTCTAAGAGTTCCATGGATAGAACACTTTGAAGATCAAAACCCATGCCATCATCTAGGTAGCAAGCGTCATTTGGATCGAACAGTCTGAAATCTTCGTTTCTCTTGCATTTGTCGAAGTGGATGTCGTGGCCAAGTAGACCGGTTTTGGAGTCGTAGCCTATGAGAGGGCTGGAGTTGTTGCTGCTGTTTTTGTTGGACATATTGGAGTTCATGTTGGTGTCAAGACTGGCCTTGGACTGGTCGGGTGTGGAGTGGTAAGGCGGTGGCATGCTGAAGATGGCGTAGTGCTTCTTTGAAAGAATGTTCGGATCGTCGAAGTGTAAATAGCTCCACTTTGCTGGTACCACATTGTGTTGGGATAAATATGGGGGAGCTGAAAGCAGAGAACAATATTGAAACAGACAGTAAAACGTTTACCATCAACAAAATTATGTAAAACAAATAATAAGTTAGGTTTTCACCAAAGACACTTCACTTACCTATATCTTCTGTTATAGGCTCTCTCTCTTGTTCCACGTTGAGTTCCTGACCGGTGGCGAGTCGGTAGTATCTGGAATTAAATAGGTTTTCACCGTTAGAAGGATGTCTTTCAGCGCCAAACTAAGCAGAGCTATAATGGCGACTAGATAATGTAAAACATACTTAGATATGTAATGTGACTCAGGTACGAACGCTCGAGGTCATTACATAAACATTGGTTTTGGCCATGGCGGGCTTGCAACCACCTGCCTTTATAGCCCGCAGCGCGAACCAATAGGTCAGGAGGCGCGATTTTTAGAAGCTTTCGAATTCCAGTTCGCATACGAATTCACAAGAATCGCATTCGAACTTTCGAACTGCTAGGAAATTCTATACGATTTCATATGAATTTGAACGCTTTAAAAATACACCTCCAAACACACACATCTGCTGCAATATTGGGTATTGGTGCCGCCGGGTAGACTAAAGAAATTTACGGAGTGATTCTTTTGGCCAACAAATACAGCAACTTTACATGTAAGCACGCTGTAACTTCAGCATTTAAGAGGCAAAACTATATTAAGTAAGGAATCTATGCATCTCATTATGAGTAAACTGTAGTTTTTATGAGAGTAAATTATTTGAACCTACAAACAAATAAATAGGTTTGCACTAGACAGAGCACTAATTATCATGGCCTTGAAGTAAGTAAACAGTAGCCACTATACTATTAGGATCATTACTGCAATTTAAATGATGAAAATGTATCCCCATGAACGCCTTCCAAACGAACCGGCCTTCGTGCTGTGATTTCACAGAGGAGAGATATAAATGATAATGAAGATGATGGATAGTAATGATAAGAAAAACCATGATAATAATAATGTCCATGATGATGATGATGATAATCATAATGATAATGAAGACTGACCCAGCGACGACGAGCGGCATCTCGTGCGCGTCGCGCTCGTCCATGAGCAGCGCCAGCACGCGGTCGCGGCGCAGGAACACGGCCACGTCCGCGCCGCCCCCGCCGCCCCCGCCGCCCCCGCCGCCCGACGCCTTCACTCTGATGCCCTCCACCTCTTCCAGAGAGGCGATCGACTGGGGCTGGGAAAGGAGTTGCTTTCGTTAGGCAAATTCATTCAACACCTTTTTTCTGTGAGATATTATAAAATTTGAAATTAACCAGTCGCATAAACTTTAAAACAAAACCAGTCGCATTTGTCACTCAAATTAAAAAAATTACTAAAAATGGTCAATTTGCAAGTAAAGACGATTATAAAGACACTTGTACTTTTAAACAGCTAATACACGCTCTTTATTGCACACCATAGTTACATGGTTACAGTTGATGTATATTATAGAATGCACAAAGTGAAATTATAAAAACAATCTTTTTTCATAAAACCTTGCCTAAGAGAACAACTAATGAAGTCGTAAATCTAATTGCTACTTGCTTATTAAACCAAAAATTTAATCATTTTGTTACAGCAGTGGAAAAATTTAAATAATTCAAGAATCCTCAAATTATTTACATAACATACATTTGGCACCTTAGAAAGAGGTGTCGACCCCTTATAAAGGGATAAGGCGAAAAAAAAAAGAAATTGACAAAATAAAGGGTTAAAAAAAACAACGAAGCGCTTTGATAAAAGGTAGGTAGTGCCCTTGCACTTCGCTTGGCTCGTCTTGGCGGTAGAAAATAAGTTATCTATAAAAAAAATTAAATTAAAAGTCAATAATTTAAAAGAAACAAAGGAACATTCATTTGTGAAGAACTTGGTCAAAAAAACAAACCACAGAGTTGTTCCTGCCGACGATCTGGCTGAGGCCGAAGCGCGGCGACACCAGCAGCACGCGCTCCGGCCGGCTGCTGCTGAAGCACTTGGCGCCGTAGCTCGGGAGGCCAGCCACTATGTCCAGGTAGTGCAACTTAGCCTGGAATGCAAACGATTGAAAGTTCATTATCACCACCATATCAGCCATAGGATCATCATCATCATTTCAGCAACAGGACATCCACTGCTGAACATAGGCCTCCCCCAGTGACTTCTGTCATCGGGGGGCTTTTGCCATACTCGCCACGCTTGGCACGCGGGTTGGCGAGCGCAGTTTTTATATTGTTTCGCACGCAGACGCTGCTCCCCGTCGCGTGCTACAGGATTTAGTCGCCTCTTACGACACGCCTCCTGTTGGCGGTGGGGAAGAGTATTCTTTACGGCCGTCTCCACACGGCAGCATAGGACGTCCGCTGCTGAAAATAGGCCTTCCCAAGTGACTTCCAGATTGGCCGGTCGGAAGCGGCTTGCATCCAGCGGCTGGATGCAACCTTTACCGAGTCGTCTGTCCAACTTGTGGGTAGACGTGCTACGCTGAGCTTTTCTGCCCCATCGGCTGCCGTTTTACGTGCCTTGCCCACTGCCACTTTAGCTTATGGCAAACTTACAGAAGTTTAAATATAAATATTGGACAACATCACATACCTACATTGGTCTGATTCTACAGTAAGTAGCTGAAGCACTTGTGTTAGGTATAGAAATCAAAAACAACGACGGTACCACAACACCCAGACCCGAGACAATATACAAATCTTCGTTTTTCTACACTGACCGACCGGGAATTGAACCCGGGACTTCTGAGATGGCGATGCCAAGTCCAACGTTGTCGCCTCTCGGCTACGGAGATTGTCAAATAACGGGTGTATAGTGTTTTATTGCTTTTCATGGATTCCGTGAAGAACTCTACCCATTAAAGCAGGTTTGAAAAATCCTTTAAAAAGAGGTTTGGCATAAAAAAAATCTCCTTCTGTTAAAAAAATACACTAATTCACATTTATGACAGATCCAGAGCAAAATAATAAAAAACAGTCGTACCTGAAGCTGGGTTAGTTGCCTCTGACTGCCAGTCATCTGCGAGTTCAGCTTGAGACAATGTGCCAGAAGCCGCCGCAGTTCCTTTCGTTTCATACTCTCCAGCAAGCCGCTCGGAATAAACCGCTCTAGGCCAAACTCTCTTCTGAAACCACGCGGGGGTTTTGGCATTAAATATTTTTATTAAGGTTGATCACAATTAATAAAGAGGAACAATGCTTGATGATAAGCAACATTGACGTCACTGGCCAACGTCATAATTATACCTTTACGTTTTACGTATTTAATAAATTTAAAGGCTAAAAAGGTTCCAAGGTGGTAGTACCATTCAAGCAAAAAAAGCAGAATATCATTTGTTATCCATAGTAATAAGCATTCCATTAAATTGCAAAGTGTTATACTATTACGATTCACAAATAATGCGGCAGACTACAGTGGAGCCTGAGAAATTGTTCTAAGTAGTTAGCACCCTTAATTAGTGGAGCCCTAAAACACGCTACAGCAAATCGTACACACGCATCACACAATCGTAGATATGATTAACTTAAACTCACTCAACAGCCTCAACAGTCAACTTGGCTAGCTAAAGGTTATTAACAAGCTCGAAATGCATCTTCAAACATCATAAAATCTCAAACCTAAAGGGTTTAATGTGTTTTTAAATACGCAGAGAGAATCATACTCACTCAACAGCCTTAACAGTCAACTTGGCTGGCGAAAGGTTGTTAGCTAGTGCGTGCTGATGCATATGCAATGCTGCCAACCGCAGCGCTACATCAGGCTGAAGTTCTGGAGCGAATCTCTCTTGAGCCACGTCATTGCAGCATTGCATGTACAAGTAGTCCAGAGCAGCCAGGTCTCGCTGAGCTAGTTCTGCAGCGGAGTTTGGCATGAAGACCACTCGAAAGAGGCAACGCATTTTGTGAGAGCCGGGACGTGCTGCAATCTGGAATGGATTTGGGCAATGGTTACTGTAAAGTGCATTTTTTTATCAATCTTTAAAATATCTTAGTATTTTTATTTAAATCCCAATAAAAGTAATGTAAATCAGTTACTTTTAGGATTATTGATGGTACTAAAAAATAATAATAAATATATAATCGTTTGCTAATACGTCACAACAAGCAATGTTTAAAATCGATATTTTATGTAGATGACTTTCTTTTACAATAAAAAAACACGATTGTAACTTAATCTCAAGTCTGAAGGCGATTTGATTTAAAATTTGAGAAAGTCATTTCATTTATTTTAGCTTTGCTTTGATTTTAAAAAGAATCTTGGGTAGAGACTGTTTCAAAATTATTTAAAACTGGTATTAGTATTAATAAATCAAGGTGCTTTACCCTTGCTAAAGATTCCTTCGGGTCCAAAAGCGTCAGTTTGTTTCTCCTCAAGCTCTTGACGTGTTCCACGACCAAGCTAAAATGTTCATCAGCAGTGATACACAGCTTATCCTTCAGGCTCTGCACGACGTCTGCGACGGTAGTTGTAGTGTCGTACTTGAAAGACTTAGTTTGACCGTTTTCGAGAAATACTTTTAAGACGTTTGCCATGGGTGGTAGACATAAGTCGCCGAGGGAGAAAGCGGAGGGCTGAAATTGAAAACGATTAGGAGACATGAGCTAGGACTTCAAAACCTCTACCTCAATAGCTTTGTTTGACCGAAAAATATTGTTATTTTTGTCGCAATTTACATAGAACTTTAATAATTAGAAGATTGTTTTGAAAATATTTACTCAATATCTTTAGTGACTCGTCAGGTTAGATTTTGTAGGTTAACTTTAGTGAGAAGGATTTTATAGACTAATAATGTCTTATTTTCAAATTTTTATGTTATTCAAATAAACGTTTAAACATGTATCTCAAGGATAAAGTGTGTTTTAGCTTTTTAGAAACCCTATTAAAAATAAGTGTCCACTGTAAAACAATCAACTTCTACTTACAGGATACATAGGCGCCCCATTCAGCTGAACGGAATCTGCGAACCGAACCCTTGGTGGCCTAGCTCGTAACCTGGCCCTCTTCGCGGCTGACAGTAAAGCCGACCTTCTCATTGGGTTTCCGGTCCTGGCCGGCTGACACACGCGCAGCGTCACCTTCTCTGCGCAGGCGCGCACCGCCGCGATCACGTGCTCACGCGCAGCCGTGCTCACGTCTTCGCCGTTTACGCATAGGATCTGGTCTCCTGGTTCTAGCTGTAAAGTGGGTTAAGGTAATATGAATTTAATTTCTACAGCAATATTTTTAAATATTTTTTAAGTGTTGAAAGAATTCCTTTGGCTAATTATCATCATAAGGTAATCATGATCATAATCATCACTTCAGTCATATGACGTCCACTGTTGAACAAAGGCCTCCCCCAACCCCAATAGCTTCCAGATTTGCCAGTTGGAAGCGGCCTGCATCCAGCAGCATTCCGAAACCTTTACCAAGTCGTCTGTCCACCTTATGGGTGGACGTCGTAGATTGCTCTTGCCGTGAAGCGGCCTCTATTCTAGAACCCTTTCTTCCCACTCAGAACTGATGGCCATCAGGTCTACGTGCTATGTGCCCCGCCCATTGCCACTTCAGCTAGCTAATCCGTTGAGCTATCATCATCATAGGGTACACTACACGTATTCTTCACCTACAGAGATAAAAGTCAAGAGGGACCTTTTTATCTCTTCAACTCTATTGACCTACGGACAACATAAACGGCCATAAAGATTTTCATATTTTCATAGTCCATTTACAAGGTAGATAATTGTTAGCATCATTAGAATATCTGAGAAAATTTACTAGTTTTACCTTGCCCACGCTGGGCGAGTTGTCGGTCACGAACCGTACGAGCACAGGCCTTTCAGACCCCGCCACGAAGCCGAACCCCAGCTCAGGGTCCCTCTCCAGCACGACGTCTCGTGGGGCCGGCGGGGACTCGCAAGAACAGCCTTCGGGGGCCACATAGGTGGTCGTTTTGTTGACGTGGCTGGAATAAAAGTGATTGTGATTTAAGATTGTTCGTTTTCCGCCAAATTCCCTAAGGCGCATAACCCGCTGAGTTAATCAGTCCGATAGCAAACAAGCGGGAAGCGATTGTATGCCAAGGTTTCTATGTGACATGGTGCAGCAACTCCAACATTACAAAAAAAATCGCCCCTAGAACCTCCAGTAACGCCTCAGTGGGTTCTGTACTTAATTAGGTCTTTATCCTTAGACCTTTAAGTTAGGTATAATACGCCAGCAGTACATAATAGACGTTTAATTTCTACGCGGTCGCATGAGACCGCATGGAGGTTTTGACGAAGTAACTAAGAATAGCAATGCGATAAATTGGTCTGGATGGGACTCGAATTCTATGTATACTTACTTGATGTAGTAAGGCTTATCATGGCTGTCTGCTGCCTGCTCCCAGCCGTAGGGTAGGTCGTCCTCCTCCACGTGGCTGCCACTGCTGCCCTCTCTGCTGGAGGGCCAGTTCTCGGCAGGGGGCAACCAGCTGGCCGTCCGCGTGATATGGCTAGAACAACAGGCTTATCATTAGTCAAGATATACATTCAACCTTTAATTAGTCGCGCGGGGTCTATTAGACCCTAAGCGAGTTTGTTTCAGCCATGTATCCAATATGTTCGCGAACCTCTTGCGCTCCGCGCTCTTGCAACTGCTCCACATAGTGGATACGTTCGCACACCTGGGAGCGTGCAAGGGTGCACGCTCCGCGCTCGGTGCTCCAATCGGTGGCGGTTTTTGGGAGAACACAAAGAGTAGCGCGATCCGTATCCATTGAAGCAGTTGCAGAAGCGCGGTGCGCAAAAGGTCTGCTTACATAGTGGATACTACAAGGCTTAAGCTAAGGTGGACTTTACACCGACAGATTAGTTTAGTACGAGATTAAGACATCATTCTGTCTTTGTCATACAGATATAGAACGATGTTTAATACCGTGTTAGTGGATAGTTCAGGATTAAATTCGCTAATTTTCTGAAATGCTAAATTATTTTTGTTTTAAAACAAATTCTGTTTTCAAGTATTCTATAACAAAAAAAAAGGAATATTCTTGGCGAAACAATCATGCTAATGTATTGCTTACGCGCCAAAATGATTCTCAACGCAATAAAAATATAATATTGCGCAAAGTTGCGAAGAATTGTGTGAATTTATTATAATGAGCGCGACGATAAGGCGGGGGATGTAAACGTGTTTGTCCCGTAAACCAAAAGAGAGTTAGATTAAGAAGGATCACTTCCCAATAATACTGTGTTTACAATATTGGACAAGTATAGCCTTATTCGGTTATGCCGTATTCAGTGAGGCCGTATTCCGTTATGGCTTATTCGATTAGGCCGTATTCTAGGTTACGTCGTATTCGGTTAGGCCGTATTCGGTTTGGCCATATATGGTTATGGCGTATTCGATTAGGCCGTATTCTATGTTAGATCGTATTCGGTTAAGGTGTATTCGGTTAGGCCGTATTCTAGGTTAAATCGTATTCAGTTATGGCGTATTCGGTTAGGCCGTATTCAGTCAAAAACTACGCTTTAGCGTCCAACACATCACACTTAATATGTATAAGTTGATCGATTGGGTTAAACCGGATGCGGTTGGCTTATTTGGCCACTGGCTTACATATTAAGTTTAATATAAGTTACAAAGGTTTGAAGGCAATTGAAGGTAGCCGCTCCAAGTATACTAACTAGGTTTAACGCATGTAGGATCATGATCAAGCATACCAACGCACTAAAAAGAAGTAGAAGATCTTCCTAAAATATTGGCAACTTAGAGAAATGACAGAGAGATAGCAAGAGCAAAATCGTGCCTGTTTTAAGGAGGTAAACCTACTGCATCCACCTGTACTCTAGTTGTTGTAACTTTTATCAAGAGGGGCCGGGAAGACCGCACAAAGTGAGAATTGCTCGTAATTCTACGTAATACATTCAGGTGCGGAAAAATAAACAGACCCTTGTCTTGACGGTTGAGTAAGTGTTGAAAATTTCGAGCTGCGGAGATTTCGGGGTCAACTCATAATGGTTTGAGGTGCAACTCTGGCGTGTCATTTTATGTCTGATTTGTATCGATAATAAAAACGTTTTTTGTTTTGGTGACTGTAAATTGTATGAAGGTATATTTATCATCATTTAAATTATCCATCTCTACTGATGATAAATAAAAATAATAAATAATTTATTTTATTAACAATCACACCTATTAGCTAGCCCCAAACTAAGCATGCTGTGTCGTGCCGGCAGCCGTGTGGTGCCGGCACGTTAAAAGAATTGCACCACCCCTTCTCTTCCTATGGGTGTCGTAAGAGGCGACTACAGGAGAACCGCCACAAGAAGACGGGCAGCAGCGTCTCCTCTCCACCATTGGCCAAACTGCGATCGCCAACCCGCCTGCCAAGCGTGGCGATTATGGCAAAATCCTCCTTTTGGAGAGGCCTGTGTCCAGCAGTGTACTGATATAGGCTGGTGATGAAACTAAGCATAGCTTAATGTACTATGGTGACTAGATAACGGATAACCATATTTAAATACGTTTATAAACATCCATGACTTAGGTTACATTTGCTGCTCGTGCTCATCACACTAACATTTGCCCCTTGCGGGATTCGAACCCGCTACCGCCAGGCTTTATAGTCCGGAGCGCGAACCATTATATCAGACGAAAGATCGAAGTTATTATGTCGTGTTGGGAACCTACTTGAGCATGCAATTTGTGGGCATTGCATTTTGCATTTGCTTCTCATTTAATGCTAATGATATATACACATATAAGTAACTATATTTATATAATAGAGGCGAATATATCTGCACAAGGGGAAACCTTAGGACTTACATTTCTAGAAGTGACAAAATCTTGGTCAGAATTGGGTACTTTGTTTGAATCTACGATTTCAAAAAAAGTATTTTAAGTCCAGAGTGAATAGGCATCTTCTGGGCAAGCTCGCTCCACCGTAGATCCCATCTATGCTCTAGAGCAAGATTGGGGTCAAGAGTAAGCCCATCTCAAATAAAAAAAAATATTACGAGTGTGTCCCTTTTTATCAAGTTCGCAGTGTTCGTAGTCCTACTGTCTCATTTTGCAATTTACTAAAGAAAAACGATCGAGTTCCTTTGTAATAAGTTTTCCGCCATATTGCAAAGGCAAAATATTTGCTTGCGTGTTTGCTATATTTAGACTTGATTAGTTACAGTTTTTCTTTGATTTACTTGCAAGATTATTAAACAAAATTGGTAAATGGTAAAATAACGTTCATTGGACAAATTTTAAACAGAATCGTAAAATTATAATTCCTAGTATTGTCTGCCAGAGCTGGACTAAACCTTAATGGCCTTACTACAAAAATGATAGACCAGGGTTAAACACTTGTCTAAAATTAGTCAAACAATTTGAAATGTTAACACATCAGACATTCGAGACATATTCATCATCATCATCATCTCAGCCTATTGCAGTCCACTGCTGGACGTAGGCCTCCCCCAAAGAGCGCCAAAGAGCACGATCTCCCGCTTTTTTCATCCATCCACTGCCAGCCATCTTCCTAAGGTCGTCGGTCCATCGAGCTGGGGGGCGTCCTACACTACGTTTGCCTAGGCGTGGTCTCCACTCGAGAACCCTTTTACTCCACCTTTCATCGGTTCTGCGACAGATGTGGCCACTCTACAGCCCACTGCCACTTAAGCTTGCTACATTTTTGGACTATGTCCGTTACTTTAGTCCTCTGCCTGATGATCTCTCTATCCTTTATCGAAATGCCAAGCATCGACCTTTCCATAGCTCGCTGAGTCATATTATTAACAAACAATTAACGGTTTATTTGATCTTACGACCGTTTCGCGTTTCAAATTTACATAAAACTTTTCGAAAACAGAACCGTCTCCACAATGATTGTTTCGAGTTCGCTCTCGTTATAAATATTTCCGCGGTGAGCGCAAGATTCGCTTTTATCTCGTAAGCGCTCGGCTTTCAGTGTAATGAATACAGGAATATTGCGAAAAAACGCTGCTCGTGAAAAATAACGTGGACGACGTAAATGGCCGCTCGTATATTATACAATTCAGGGTTGACAAGACCCTTATACTTAAAATTTAAGTACTTAATACGCTATGGCATTTGCTAAATTAAATCAAAACATTATTAATGGGTAGTCTTCATGTGCCTATCTAATAAAAACGCTAGATACTTTAATAATTTGGTATTAGTATTTTTTTCTGATCTTTTTTTTAAATCCTTCCAAAAATCGCATCAATTAAATTTTGTCAAAATTTAAATGAAGCAAGCTTGTACTACTCATTAATAATATAATGCGCCTAGATCTCAAAAGCATTCATGTAAAATGCGATATATTATTATAAATTTACCTTAATCTTAGGTCCTATTTTTTTAAGTCTACATCTACAGCTACCACAAAAAACCACCCTAGGACATAGGTAGGTAAGAAAGTGTAGAGAAAAAAAAACAAGCATTTGTCATACTTATTAAGTTTAATTGAAATATAAGCATTTCATTTTAATTTAAAAAAAATCGTTACTTACGGATACTAACGGTTAACATTGTTTTTATAAAATACTAGCTGACCCGGCGAACTTCGTACTGCCAAACAGTATTTTTACCTGTCAATTTTTTAATGTTTTTATTATTTATTCTGCTATTCGGGACGGAGACAAATCCAACAAAGCATAAACCATGAAAATCGGTCCAGCCGTTCTCTTGTTATAAGTGTTGGAACAAACACGACTTTGTTTTATATATTAAGATTTACATTTTCAATTAGGCTTGATTTCCTCCTAAGCTGACATCGGTGACCGACGTCGGCGGCGCGTACCGACGTACTAAATCATCTGCCGCTGACGTCAGCGTTGCAGTGCGGTGCTTCATAGAACTAGTGTATATTCGTACGCTCGACGTACGTCGGTCACCGACGTCAGCTTAGGAGGAAATCAAGCCTTAAACTCGCGCGCCGTAACCCTATGTTCGTTTCATTCGTTAGTTGCCTACATCATGTTGAAACACTAATCCTGCTTAATCATTGTTTATTTATTTTTAAAAATTAAATAATACAAATCTTTCTACTGTAACGGGATTAGCAAGTTCCTACTCAGTACGAGTTAGTTCATCATAGTTTTATAGTAGTAATGTAAAGTTTGTTTAAATATTTTTACTAGTAATTGTAGCAATATCTTTTAGGCTTTGTTTCGTACTATCGTTCAATATTTTGTATTTTTTTTATTAAAAATTGTATTGTTTGGAAATTGGCAACTTAAGGCGTGCTCTTATTGTGTAGGATTATACGATTACTACCTACATATTAATCTATTTGATAACTTTAAAAAAAGTATGAAAAACTCTATCGTCGATGTCAGCTGTGCGGTCTCATATAAAACCGGCCAAGTGCGAGTAGGACTCGCGCACGAAGGGTTCCGCACCAATGTCTATAAAAACGAGCAAAAAATCACGTTTGTTGTATGGGGCTCACTTAAATATTTATGTTATTCTGGTTTTTAGTATTTGTTGTTATAGCGGCAACAGAAATACATCATCTGTGAAAATTTCAATTGTCTAGCTACCACGGTTCATGAGATACGCACAGACAGACAGACGGACGGACAGCGAAGCCTTAGTAATAGGGTCCCGTTTTACTCTTTTGGGTATGAAACCCTAAAAAAGGGGTATGGATTAAAAAATGGGTAAATGTACCAGGTTGTTAGATAATAAATTACGGCTTAATACTAACACGCTGTTTAATAAAAAACATATGACCTTTTTTTTCTTCAGGGCTATCGTTATTTATTCGAATTTACATACATTCTGTCAAAAAAGTTTCGGGAATTGATGATTTGTTTATGGTACCAAATTCAAAATTATATTTTTTTTGTTGTTGTTAGATTGGCACAACTATTTTCCATTTTGGCGCGGAGTTTGAGTTACATCTGATAATTAGATTAAATACAGTATTGTTTTTAGTTATACCAGTGTGTATTGCAAATTTCATAATGGACAAAAACATCGAACAAAGAGTTTGTCTTTAATTTGGCATCGCCAATGGGATTTCGTGTTCGGAGTCTCTAAAAATGTTACAGAAGGCTTACGGTGAATCGACTTTGTCAAAAACACGTGTTTATGAGTGGTACAAAGCGTTCAAAAGCGGTCGAGATGTGATGGAAGATTTGCATCGCTCTGGTAGGCCATCGACGTCTGCTACTGAAGATAACATCGCAAAAGTGAAGGAAATAGTGACTGAAAATCCTCATTCAAGTTTGAGAGAGCTAGCCGTCGAACTTTCTGTGTCACACGAGTCGATTTGTACCATTTTAAATAATCAATTGGATATGAAACGTGTTGCCGCTCGGCTAGTCCCAAAAGACCTGAATTTTCTCCAAAAACTCAATCGCAAAAGAGTCGCTGAGGACATGCTAGAACGAGTCAATTCCGACCCAACATTCATGAAACGCATTGTTACTGGTGACGAGACGTGGGTTTACGAGTTTGACATGCAAACAGTCAACAAGCTTCGGAGTGGCGCTTTCCGACTAAACCGAAACCGATGAAACCGCTCCAAACTCGATCGAAAGCCAAAGTCATGTTGACTGTTTTCTCTGACTCTCGCGGTAGGTAATTGTGCACTCAGAATTCTCACCAGAAGGTCAAACGATAAAAAAAGAGAATTATTTAAGCGTTATGCGGCGTTTAAGAGAGCAAATTAGACGAAAAAGGCCTGATTTGTGGATTGAAAATTCTTGGATTTTGCACCACGACAAGGCCATCATTGTGAACGAATTTTTGACTAAAAACTCAACAAATACCATCGAGCAGCCACCTTATTTACCAGATATGGCTCCAGCCGACCTATTTCTTTTTCCTAAACTCAAATTACCACTTCGTGACACCCGGTTTCATTCGGTAGAAGACATAAAGGAGAATTCGCGACGAAGACTGAATTCGATTCCGGAAAAAGCGTTTAAAAATGTTTTGATGATTGGATTATTCGTTGGTGTAAGTGTATCGCTTCTGAAGGAGCATACCTACTTATAAGGTGATAAAATACATTTTGATGAATAACTAACATTTTGTGTATTATTAATCTTTTCCCGGTACTTTCTTGACATTGTAGTATACTCGGTAAGTGTATAACTTTGCCAAATTTAACGCCTCATTTCGGTAATAAATGTGCTAATCAAGCTCAAACAAAGTTTCCCCTACAAAGCGTCCGAATTCCCGCCAAATGAAATTAACTCCCACATTTTGATTAACTGTTTGTTCCAAATAGATACACAGTGTAGACACATAGAGTGTTAAGGAGAAAATCAACAAAAATATGTTGTATATATTTTTGTTGATTTTCAAGGCAAATTGCTCTTTTTAGGGTTCCGTACCCAAGGGGTAAAACGGGACCCTATTACTAAGGCTCCGCTGTCCGTCTGTCTGTTTGTCCGTCTGTCACCAGGCTGTATCTCATGAACCGTGATAGTTAGATAGTTGAAATTTTCACAGATGATGTATTTCTGTTGCCGCTATAACAACAACTACTAAAAACCAGAATAAAATAAATATTTAGGGGGGCTCCCATACAACAAACGTGATTTTTTTGCACGTTTTTATAGATAATGTTGCGGAAACCGCGCGAGTCCCACTCGCACTTGGCCGGTTTTGTACCTAATACATTACACCAATTTAATAGTGCACATTGTCATGGCAGACATAGTTTGGAAAGTTTGTGTTAGGGAACCGTCTGGTGTAAAACTTAAATACTTACTACTTATAAAAGAAGATCTATGTTAATTAAAGTAAACAGCGTAATATTTTCTAAGTAAACTTTCTCTTAGGATGTTGAAAAGGGAATTAATTACGAGTATACTGGTCATATATTATTATGGTCAAGTAACGGACATAGTCCAAAAATGTAGCAAGCTTAAGTGGCAGTGGGCTGGCCACATCTGTCGCAGAACCGATGAAAGGTGGAGTAAATGGATTCTCGAGTGGAGACCACGCCTAGGCAAACGTAGTGTAGGACGACCCCAGCTCGATGGACCGACGACCTTAGGAAGATGGCTGGCAGTGGATGGATGAAAAAAGCGGGAGATCGTGCTCTTTGGCGGTCTTTGGGGGAGGCCTACGTCCAGCAGTGGACTGCAATAGGCTGAGATGATGATACTGGTCATATCCAACAAATATTACCATCCAAAATTTAAGTCGCAAAAACTACGTTTAGTCGAACGGTCGGGTATTTAGGGTAGTCAAGAAAAGGTTGTACCTATGAGTATTTTTTTTTGTCTAAATACATGGTTTTTCATATACTATAATAATATATAATATGCCTATAAACGTCCCACTGCAGGGCACGGCATCACCTCTACTATGAGGTGGTTTGGGCTATACTCCACCACGCAGGCCTAGTGCGGAGGGGTGGATGGGTGTTGTAAGGCCAGTGACTAAACCTTACCGTCAGATGTAATCAAGCCGCCATAAGGCCTATGCTTTACGACCAGTATCAAGCGATATCAGCCGAGATCAACTTTGACGGGCCTTCCGAAGCACGGAGATGCTCGTGATAAAAGTCACTAAATATGGTTGGAGTGGTCACCCATCCACTCACAGCCGCGGCGATGGTTGCTTAACTTTAGTTATCGATGCTAAAGCGCTGCCGCTACTGAGCTACGAGCATCTCGTACGTACTATATTTATTTTCAGTAAATAAGTTCATATCAGGATTAACCGGACTGGTTAGGTACTTCTTTTTGAAGATAAATAACACTTCTTTTTATCAAAAAGTGTAAAAAATACGTCATCATTGTTCCTTTCGTTTCCACGTAAGATCTCCAAATACCAGTCCTTTGTCGGTAAATACATAATTTCACACGACCTAGATCCCGTAATCCGAACCCGTGACGTGACAGGACCGCTAAACGCGACGCGGAATCCCGCGTTATCCCGGGAACCGGGAAATATGAGCTAGAAGACTTACGACCTCCGTAGCCGAGAGGCGTACGGCCGGACTTTATGGTGTCGCCATCTCTGAGATTCCGGGTTCAATCCCCGATCGGGTCAATGTAGGAAACGAACTTTGCTATATTGTGTCGGGTCTGGGTGTTGTGGTACCGTCGTGTTTCTGATTTCTATACTACACAAGTGCTTTCACTACTTACCTTAGGATTAGAGCGACGTTTGTGATGTAGTCCAATATTTATTATTTTATTTATTTCTGTTATGCTAGCGCATTATAATAATAATAATAAATTTATTTATTTTCTCTTCACAAAAATAGGACATAAAATGACAATCTTAAGGAATTAATTGATGTTACAAAGTATCCTGTCATTTGTGAGAGACTGGTGCGTGAAATAGGTTTCGGAGAAACCTGTAACACAGGTCACCAGGCCCACCCACATATGATTACAATATTGATTGGTAGCAGGTTATATCATACATACAAAGTGAACGTGAGTGTTATGTGTTGAAATTACTATGTGAGTCATGATGGGTGCACCATTTCGTCGACAGAAGTGATATAAAGAAAAGCAAGGGAAATTAAGTGTCAAGAGATCTTAAGCCGATACGATTAAATTTTACTCTGGGACAGAGTTTACATTGTCCCTTTATGGACCTTATTGATAAATTAACGTTCTTCTAGTAGTGTTAAAAACCACTTGCCCTTCTGAATCTTCTGATATACAGTTTGTAATTTGTATTGAGAAGCGATTTTTTTGATTCCTATGTTGGACCTAAAAAAAGTTTATTTATAAAACAAAATAAAATGTAATATACAGGATGTAGGCACAAAAGAAGATTTAATTTAATTGAATTACTTAAATTACCGATAAAACAAATTAGGCCTAAACTAAGCTCTTTTACACGTCTTAATATTGTTAACCTACTACTGCTTCGGAACAATTAAGCATAGTAGCACAATTATGTTAAAATAAAAAATATTGTGCTAAAAGCGTAATAGCGCTTCTTTCTTTATTAACCTACTCGTATTTCTTAGTTTACAAATAATATACAATTACTACTAATAGAACTAATTCAAAGTTGCCTTATTTTCTCGCTATATCAGTTGACTGCGGTTGTCATATACCACATAACGTATCAACGTATGTAACAGTGCCAAACTAAAAAATAAAATAAAAAGGATAAAACACAAAAATCTTTTATCTTTAGATCTTTTTTAAGTAGGTAGTTATTATAATCTTGACATTTACGCAATCTGTAATTTTATGTGACTCGGTTTTATTTTTGACATATTATATTGTAATTATTATTTTTTGTCTGGACTCATACTATTGTTTTGTTTTTTGATGACATTGTAATATCTTAGAATATAATGAAATTTAGTCATAAAAGCGCTTTGGATATCTGTATCTGTTAGCTTTTAAGATGTCTGAATAAATGAAATGAAATGAAAAATATAATTACTTAAAAAACTTTACCAAGCCACCATTTTTGCTCGGGAATTCATATAAAAATTACGGGAATCCCTAATCCATTTCCAGTGACAATAGTGAGCCGACGATAAATAATAAAGAAAAGTAATTCCCGCGGTAAGTCCCGTGTCCCGATGTATTAGCGGGGCGGTGACAATTTCATTAGCGGCGATGTCACCCGCATTATCGGCCGCCGTATAAATCAACCGGAACGGTCCCGGGGCGTAGGGTTGCGGGAATCAGGTGTTACACGTGTCGAACGTTGCGTCTATTTATCTGACTTTACACAGGTTACACAGAATGCCGAGGACAGAGCAAAATTGAGAAGAAAAACATGGAAAGGTGATTGCCGTGAGGGATAAATAGCTAGGAAGAGAAATAGAGAGACACAGGGCCGTAACTAGGGCGGTGCCAGTACCGGCACAGGGCGCAGAGTCCGTCCCTATACTCTGAAATGACTAAACCAAACAACAAAAAAACAACATCTAGCTGTCATCATCTGTTATTAATATAAGTATTTAGTAACCGTATTATTTTTCAAATACATTGAAAAAATAATACAATCGCATTTGTTGCAACCCTGAAAAAATCGAGGTGAGAAATTATCGGGACAGGGATTACTTATTGTTCAGCGAAATATCATTTTTTCGCTTTGTATTCAGAGTATGAGTTATCTATGCGTATATACCTAAGCCATGTTCTCTCATAATTATTGTATAGGGTTTCCATGAGGATATTATTAAAGTCTGATATTTCCTCATTAACATTTCTACATTTAAACAACACTGCATTCGCATTCTTCAGTGTCCCGTCCCCCCCAGTGACTTCCATATTGTCCGGTTGCGCGCGGCCTGCATCCAGCGGCTTCCTGCAACCTTAACCAGGTCGTCTGTCCACCTTGTGGCCGTCCCACGGTGCGCTTGCTTACTAACTTATTTTTGTAATTAGTAATCAACACTTATACGCGCTCTACAACAAGCTTCAAAATCACGGTCTTCTACAGAGTGTACAAAAGAATGGGACACTCCTTAAAACCACGTGATCAGCTGGTGATATACAACAGCTTTTCATATGGGAGCAACATCGAACTCTTGATTTTATTTTCAGATGCTCTATACAATATCAACATCGAGGTATGCGAGTAAGTTTGTATGGAGAAGCTAAAAACAAATTATCGATTTCGATGTTGCTCCCATAGAAAAAGTTGTTGTATATGATCACGTGGTTTTAAGGAGTGTCCTATTCTCTTGTACACCCTGTATACAAGCTTTAATGTAACAAACTTTCCACCGATTTGGCATACCTATTAACATTCTCCATTAGTTAATCAACACTTCTTGCGTTCTGCTGCACGCCTCAAAATCGCGGTCTTCTATATGACCTTAATTTGACATTGTTTAATTAAGATTAAGAATCATACTTCATTTCTCTTCAAGATAATACCCGCGTCTATCCAAGTCGTATTCACTAGAATATTACCCTAAAGTTCACGCCGCTTATAACCCCGCTTAACACGTAATATCCCCCTGACTTCGCGCGCCCATCGCGTCATTTCCGTGGGCAATCTATTGAGTTTATGGCGTACGCGAGTTCCTGTCTTTGGTGTGGGGACACCCCCTCCGGTGATGGCACATTAGGTCTGTTAAGGCAATATTGTTTTGAGTTTCACCATGAATTTAACCGGATAAGTTAAGACTTATCCGGTAAGCACGGTTGATATTTAATGTCGTCGATTGAAACTTTGTGATAAGTCTCTTACTAGTTGAACAGGTGTTTAATTACGAGGTTTTAACTAACTAACACAACTTATAATATAAAAGAATTTATTGAATTTTGTAAAAAGTGAAAAAGTTGACATTATAGATATTAATGACTAATTTTTAAAAATCAATGACAAAATTACTAACTATATTAATTTAATATTTGCGCGTCTGCTTGCAGGCAGAATACTAATGACTTACTAAAATATAATAAGACCTTAGTGTAAAACTGTATTCTTGCAAATAAATATTTGATTTGATTTGATTGATTTGACAACAGAAATACCTGATTCTAGTTCATAAATCATCATCATCGCACCTAACTTGGTAAATTACCTATAGCTTATAATACTTACGGACACGGTATTTATTTATTAAATTTGACGACTCCGACTCCATTGCCGAGAGGCGAGCCGCCGGACTAGGCGTCGCCATCTCTGTGGTTCCGGGTTCGATTCTCGGTCGGGTCCACAGAAATATATCGAGACATTGTAGAAAAACTAACTATTATACAGGTTGTACAAGAGAATAGGATACTCCTTAAAACCACGTGATCAGCTGGTCATATAGAAGATCTTTTTCTATGGGAGCAACATCGAAATCGATAAAAAAAATCAGCTCCTCCATACAAACTAACTTGCATACCTCGATGATAATGTATCGAGCATCTAAAAATAAAATCACGATTTCGATGTTACTCCCATAGGAAATGTTGTTGTATATGACCAGCTGATCACGTGGTTTAAAGGAGTGTCCCATTCTTTTGTACACCTTGTATATTTACTTGGGTCTGAGTGTTGTGGTACCGTCGTTGTTTCTGATTTTCTATCACAAACAATATGTATGTGATGTTGTCCAATATATTTATTTATATAAAACTTTTCCCACACCCAACTTTTCTACACTGAAACAGAATTGAATAGACAATTTATAATAGCACTTAGTAATTTGATACTGTTAACCTTTAAAATCATTTTTGCAAAAAGTGTTAGAGTTTTATCTAATTATTTTTCCAGTCCGGGATTTTCCGGGATCCAACGAATAAAACTAGTTTAAACTACTGCGCCTGAAACGCGATATTATAACTTAATTTTCGCGGCCCCAGTGCAAATTGGCTTAACAACCAAAAACTAACTTTATTGCCAGAACAGAGAGTATATTATTGTAGAGCAAGAGCTGATTGTCGGATGTAGAAATTTTTGCGGCTCCATACGTGAATGTGGCGCAGAGCCGGCGGTCCAATTGCTTTATACAGGGTGTTAGGTTGAATACTTCTACAGGATGTTCTTCTCATGAATATAGGGTGTGCAAAAGAATAGGACACTCCAAAAACCCACGACATCAGCTTCTGATATACTTACAACAAATTTTCATATGGGAGCAACATCGAAATCGTGTTGATAGGGTTCCGTACACAAAGGGTAAAACGGGACCCTATTACTAAGACTCCGCTGTCCGTCTGTCTGTCCGTCTGTCTGTCCATCTGTCACCAGGCTGTATCTCATAAACGGTGATAGTTAAAGAGTTGAAATTTTCGCAGATGATGTATTTCTGTTGCCGCTTTAACAACAAATACTAAAAAACAGAATACAGTTAATATTTAAGGGTGCCCCCATACGACAAACGTGTTTTTTTTTTGCCATTTTTATAGATAATGCTACGGACCCCTTCGGCCGCGAATCCGTCTCGCACTTGGCCGGTTTACTTTTTAAATGCTCACAATACATTATCAATGATGGTCTTAGGTTTGTATGGAGCACGTAAAAAATATATTTCGATGTTGCTCACACAGAAAAAGTTGTTATACCTATATTAAATAAATAAATAAAAATAAAATATCGTATATTTCTTTAACTACTTAAATAATAACAATAGTCTGAGGTTGGGGTCTACCTAGTAAGTACAAAATGACCAGCTAATTACGTGGTGATAAGAAATAACTTCCTTTTGTACACCCGGTAAACCAGTTTTTTGAAGAAACCAATATTATGTGATGTCTGAGAAACTAGACTTAGGTGTGGAATAGCTGTTTTGTTTTTGTAGTTTCCACCATTGTGCCTATAGTAAAAATTTCTTGTATTTATGAAAAACAAAAAAAATATTAGAAGTATGTCCACGTTCATCTTCTTATCATTCTATATACTGTTTTAAACTTTAATGGCCACTAACATTAGAATAGTTTGTTACGAGATCGCTACCATGTACCTTATTTTTGAGTTCCCGATATTTTGGCACTGTTGCAAGCGCCATGATCACGGAGTAAATGAGTAACGGAGTTCGGTTCGGTCGGAGTTGAATATCGGGAACTCAAAAATAAGGTACATGGTAGCAATCTCGTAACAAACTATTCTAATTCTATATACTGTTTTTGTTAGCTTAGAGGACCGTTAAAAGGTTTGGTTAAACTTTTTAGTTGGTTTTGAAATTCCAGTAATTTGATGCATAAATTAAATTACAAAATAAAATAATAATTGCCCTTTCTGACAAATTTTCTATTACCACCAGCACGCCACAAGACTGAGTGCTAAAATTACTTATGTTGGTGGTATAATTAATGTTAATCCATTTTAAGCATTATAAAATACTCTTGCTTTCTAAACTTGACTAACTAAGCAGTTACTTATTATAAATTGCAGGTTGTCTGTCGTCCTGTCTGCCTACAAGCTAATCTTTACAAAAAGGTGACTAGTGTCATTCCGGGCGCATATAATGATGGACAATCCTGGGATTTTCTTATTTCTGCCACGACATCAGACATTTTTTTTCTTAGTGAGCTCAGTTTATCAAGTCCATTTATAGGTAGTGTCATCGTGTGACACTTAATCTACGATGTCTGTAGGCCTACGACCGAAAGGACGAAAGATTTTCGTCCTATTAAATTATAATGAACATCTACTAATGTAAAACCTTTTACAATTTGTAAACAGTTGACAACAGACTTGTTTTTTTTACAAGGCTAATTTCAGATGTTCATTATTTACGTAAAGGATGGGCATAGGTAAATGTCTATTTTGATTTACTAGGCTTATACGAACAAACGAAAAATTGTCGTAGTAGGCGTCCTGCGGGGTAACCATGAACTCTTTATACAATCACAAATGTGAATTCGAATTGGAAAATCAAACGCTTCAAAATTACGTCTTCAGTGAAATCACAGGATACTAATATCACGTGCCGTCACAGCGGACGGCGGCCGGCGGCCGGTGACCGGAACACGGACCAAGAACGGGTGACCCTCATCGGGAAATTGAAGATAGGGTTGTCCATTCAAGGAAAAAGTAAGAGTTTTATTTTATTTACGCGACTACAGTGGGGAACCTCGCTGTAAATTTATCTTGAGAGGCGGCGCTTTGTGTTTGATATGCCCCCCTGATTCATTGGTTCTGCTATTATTCAATTATTCACTGAGTTAGAGCACAATATAAAAAGTTTCTAGCGCGCCGTGTAATTTGTGGTTGGAGACTGTGCTGTTATCAAAATTGGATCAAAACAGATCAAAGTAAGTAAAGACTAGTAATAAATAGTAATAAACCATACGACTCGTGTTAGCAGAGGAATTATAAAATTATTTTCGTGTTTATTCAACAAGTACAAAAAAAATACATTAACATTTATATGGAGTTTGGTTGACAAGATCGATCACGTAACAAACTTTCATAAGTCTGAGTTTAAGCGTTCAAATAACGGTGTGACAACCCTACGATCCCTCTAATCTAAACACGGGGCTGTGCCGCGGTCTTGCTGATTGCAGCGGCTTGATTTACAATTGACTACCTGAAAACCGTCACAGGTCAAATGTTGACGGTACAGTCTAAACATGTGTCAGGCTGTGTGTGTTTTAGTTACACCGTTACACGTCACTTTAGAGTTGTGTTTTGTGGTTGTTTTACGTGATTTTTAAAATCACGTAGGTACGCCTTTCTCGAAAGAGGGTTTGTCTAAAATCACAGCTAAACTATTGCTGTCTTCTTCAGAGTGCATTTGATATTCCGGGACTAAGGATAAACCACTGATTTTTTTAAGTGGTGTAACCTTAGTCCCGGAAAAGCAAATGCACTCTGAATAAGACAGTTGTTTATTAACTAATATTTTAAATGCAAATGTTTGTGAGGATGTTTAGATGTTTGTGACTCAATCACGCGTAAACGGCTTAACGGATTTGGATGAAATTTTGCACTCATATAGAATAAGATCTGGATTAACATATAGAAAACTTTTTATCCCGGTTCAATGATCCTGTGGGATATATGTGATATACCAAACATCACGTAGTTGACGAAAACGAAGTTGGCACGGCTAGTTGTTAACAAATTATTTCTTCTGTAATTGCACCTTGCATACAAATTTAACTGCCATGTTATTTCTTTACATAAATAGGCATAGCATCTAGATCCTGATATCGAGTATGTATTTTCTACCACTTTGATATAAAAGAACTCTTTTTAAACTTTCATGGTCACTAACATTAGAATAGTTTGTTACGGGATTGCTACCATGTACCTTATTTTAGTTACTCCGTGATCATGGCGCTTGCAACAGTGCCGAAATATCGGGAACTCAAAAATAAGGTACATGGTAGCAATCCCGTAACAAACTATTCTAAAGAACTCTTACTCTTCAAATAGTGATCGTTAAGCTTATTGTAATTTTTAAAACTAGTTTTTCTTCTGTCAAACTCAAAATATACGCTATTACTTTATGGTTAGGCTTAAATCATAATCTATTGCGCAGGAAAAATATCCTGTTAGTTCTAAAATTTGAAGGTAATATATTAAATTTCTTATTTCGCTCTCCTTCCAGCGAATTTTCCTCAATATATCGGAACCACATTTGTGCAAGTAACGCAGCTTTTTTACACTCCCGCAATGAATGCCATTTTACTAAAGCCGTTATTCACCGGCTCTGTATTTTACGTCACTACCGAGACCGATCGTGATTGGATTGACGACGTCCGTAGCCGAGAGGCGAGCACGCCGGACTTTAAGGCGCCGCCATCTCTGAGGTTCCGGGTTCGATCCCCGGTCGGGTCAATGTGGAAAACGAACTTTTCTATATTGGCTCGGGTCTGGGTGTTGTGGTACCGTCGTTGTTTCTGATTTCTATAACACAAGTGCTTTAGTTACTTACCTTAGGATCTTACCACCTTTTTTCTTTACCACTCCTTCGGGTCAATTTTGGGCTTCAAGACTAGTATTCTTCACGATGGTGGCTATGTATATTTTGACAGTTGGGTGTCGCTAAAACACTATATCATATCATTTTGACAGTTGGGTAGGTTTCGCTAAATAATCATATCGTGTTTCGTAGGTCATGCTGGGTGGCTGAACCACTCCCACGGCATTATTCAATGTAGCCTCTGTTATTCAGATTTCCATATTCCACGGCTAGGGTCCAGTCCATAATCCATTACGGCTTAGATGCATATTTGCATCGTATTTTATCTTCGCATTGCAGCGCGAGCCGGGCAAAACAATGAGCTATTGTTCGCTAGCTGGATTATTTTAAGTCGGAATTAAAGATAATACGTTTAAGAAATAATATTCTAGCCTTCAGCGCCATATGCGAAACATACGGTGAATTTTCGTTGGTTTTGGAGCTGCAAACTTATTTTATTGATTAAAAAAATATGGAAACATCACATACGTTTCTGATCCTAAGGTTTGTAGCTTTAGCACTTGTGTTATAGAAATCAGAAACAACGACGGTACCACAACACCCAGACCCGAGACAATATAGAAAAGTGTGTTTACTGCATTGACCCGACCGGGGATCGAACCCGGAACCTCAGAGATGGCGGCGCCATATACAGTCCGCCGTGCTCGCCTCTCGGCTACGGAGGTCGTCAATTCAATATAAGACCAATATCAGAATCGAATAAAAATAAAACACTTTTCTGTACTAAGCCACCAAAAAGTTGACATCGTTGCACAAAAAAATCACTTCGGCTGATATCAGCTATAGTAAAAATAACAATAGGTTACCAACCATTTTAAGCCTGTCGTTAAAACAGCATTATTAAAAGCGACTACAGGACAAATGGAGGTGTTTATCATGGCCTGGGCCCTAACCATGAACTGTTAAAACAATCACAAATCTGTCAAACATTATCATTTCTGTCAAATTTTATATGAAATGACGTACCAAAATTGACAGATTTGACAACTTTGAGATTGTTTTAAGAGTTCATGGTTATGGCCCTGCTGTTTAATAAAAAGAGCGCGGCAGACTCATTTTGATTGTTAAAAATGTGACCCAAATGGCCGAATAGCTTGTTATGACTGTCCATCAATAAATGGCTTAGCTTCTATATTTAACATTATGCGAATCATTTAGTTCAATTTTGCAAAATATAAATAATAATTTGATAATTCCGGTAAGCGCTGCGCTAGCCCTTTAGGTATCAGGTTCAACGCAATATGTAGGTATTTTGCTATGAATAAAGATTTGAATTTGAATCGCTTGTCACGAAACATGAAGATGGCGTCATGTTGATTCATCAGGATTTTTCTTCGAACTAGCGATTAATATCTTTCTTTCTCTAGCTAATATCATTCTAAGCGAATACATCTTTCAGTACCTTACGTGTTCTAGCCAAGAAAAATAGGAAAATAAGCATTTCAGTGACCGTCCGCCACTTATGGCCCGCGGAGCCACACAATGGCGGATTAGCGTCATTGTTTGCGGCATTGTTGCCGGAGATTACTCCACTGTTATTACTTTAAGCTTTGTACACAGCTAATGAATGAGCATTTTAATGCGATTGCGGTTAAAAATGCTTTGTAATTAATGTCTTAATTAAAGACTGTAAATATAGCTACAACATTGATCAGAGATACGCTGGCTTCGACAGCGAGAAGAAACACTTGAGAAATTTCATCGTGTCACGTGACGTCCTCGGTAGCTTAGTAAAGCACTCGCCCGGCTTGCGATGGGACGTGGGTTCAAGTCCCACCTGAGGTCGATGATTTTTTTTCAAGTGTTATTTATCTTTAAATACTGTAAAATCCTTTGCTCACGCCCTACAAGTACCAAAAACACAGGATTTTGTCGCTTTCTTATTTTATTTCGTAGTTTGTAATGTAATTATAGTGTCTTGTTATTCAGCTTACCCTAGGGATAAAAGCTTTCAGGCTGAAAGATTTGTTGGAACGTAGGTAATAAATAAAGACTAGTGCCAAGTATTTTTTTCAGTTTCTCTTAGCGCACGCAGCATGTGTCTTAAAGATTTATACCAAGCATGAACCTTTTAAATCTAGATCTTTTACTAGAAAATTTGCTGCTTGTGGAAACTGCTTTTACATTGATAAGTACCTACAGATTTTGATCTTAAAGATTTGTCCTTACAAAATCATATTTCCCACTTATTTTATTGTGTGCAGTTGTTTTTTTGTTGAAAAGGATAATATTTTCCCAGTGAGCTTTTTTGTGTTATCAAACATAACATAACATAACATAACATTTTATTCTAGACTTTTACTTTGAACTAGCTGACCCGGTGAACTTCGTACCACCTAGGCGTGTTTGAGAGGCACGAACAGTTTGTATAGGAAAATAATATTAACGTGTTTAGTACTTAACTTTCCTTTCTTCGCATTTTTTCATATTTTCTCACATGTTTAAACCTTCCCTGGACCTCTACAAATAGATATTTGATCTTGAGATCAAGACCAAAATTAGCCCAATCGGTCTAGCCGTTCTCGAGTTTTAGCGAGACAAACGAACAGGAATTCATTTTTATTTATAGAGATTTAACTTCAGCTTTAACGTATCTTTGACAGCTTAAAATATAAATGCGTGTTTTTGCTTATCAAATACGACTTCAACCTTTTCATTTTCTAATTAGTTTCTGCTATCCTATTGTTAAAATCAGTTAAGGATCAACTACCGTTACTATTGTAGTGTTACTCGCAGACTCATCGTACGTGTCTAACAGGCGATACTTCGCTCGGCTAATCTGAGTTTAGCCACGAGATAACGCTCGACAACGTTCAGGGCTTTTGCGGTAAATACTCTAGTTTGTTAGTATACGCTATTTCGTATTTGTACACGTAGATCCGTAAACTTGAAGTTTACATTGTTAATTGACGATGGAAGAAACGAGATATTTTGTGTGACAAAACAGAAATTTTGAATTTGGCAAATGGCGTTTTACATCCTTAATATTTTAAAATTTGTAAGTTTGTGTTAGTAACTTCTTCTTCTTTCGTGTCGGCAAGAACACGGGCTAAATCTTACTTGCCCAGAAGGCGGCTACCGTGGTAGCCCTCTGGTTACTGACAAGTAGTTCCTCACGCGAGCAGGTGGTCGGGCACGCGGGACAGTTAGTGAGGTGAGCCATGGTTTGCAGGGGTTCTCCACATTCACAGCTGGCGTCTGCGCTACTTGAGTACCCCCACCGACACATCTTAGTAACTAGATCACACACAGTGGCGGGCATTGGTTTTATTTCGAGATAGGCAGTAGATACTTACAGATGTGTTTTATTGATGAAAATCAGTGGTTTTAGTCAATGACACGCATTTGTAGTAAGTACCTACAGCCTACCTCATTTTATTTACCAGGTAGGCACTGCCTAATTGCCTATATGCACTGCACGCCACTGATAACACATCAAGGATTGCAGCAATTAGAATAGGAATTAATCGTTTACTTGTTTTAAAGATGGTGTTGTAATATAATACGGTATGATATTATATTTTTCGCACTCATGTTTTGCAAATTTAATTTAAAACTAAAAACAGGAAAGTGTGTTTTGAATGCAATAACCATTTTATTTTAATCAAAACTAGTCTCACTGAGTCATCTATACTTCTTATTTGAATTAATAATAGGAATAAGAATGAGAATAAGAATATTTTATTTGCGTAAAACATAGTATTTGAGGATCTTACATGATAAGGGAGTGCACATGTTTCGCTATTACAAATAGCATGCAAAATTACAGTACATTTTCTAATTAATAACTTATTATCAATTAATATTATGACAAACTTTGTGTCTTATTACCACAAATTAAATTAAAACAAAATAATTAAGATATGTCCAATAAAATAAATTGTATTAGGAATGTTCAAATAAAATCTTTTATGTCATATATTCTTTTATCAATAAGCCACTTATATAATTTAGATTTAAATTGGTCGAGTTTTAATTGTTTTATGTTTAATACTTAGTTCTTATCTGGATGGATTTTTATGTCATTTTCCGTTAAAACATGATCGGGACGAAACAAACACGTGTTTATGTTTAGACAGCTAAATATAGCAAAAGTTGCATAATAATGTGTGTACGAATATTTAACAAAATACCAAATGATATTAAAAACCAAAATATCCACGTTTTCAAGTCAAAACTATTTAGGTGGCTTATGGAACATACAATATATGACATAAAAGATTTTATGGACAGTAACTTTTTATTTTAATTTGATTATTATTATACTATTGACATTGTTATTTAAATTATTATTTTATTTTTATATTTTTTTTGACTACGTACTAATAATATTTTGTGACATTACTTATTGATTATTACTGTAATTGCATCATAATAATTATTGTTTTAATACTTAGATTTGCATGCTAAGTAAATTTTAGCAAGACATGTGTGCCTTAGAAATTATAATACCTTTGAATACCATGTTTTTAAGCAAATAAATTTGATTTGATTTGATTTATATTATTTATGCTGCTATGACAACACAACGTCCTACCTACCGTACCTTCTTACTCAGCATAACCTCATGGATATAGAGCCGAACACTAAATCCATGTATAACCCAGTTGCTGACTTATAAGCAGTAGGTATGTCATCAGTTCACTTCTTCTTCTTCTTCTTTGCGTGTCGAGTCGACTCACTGAGGCTTATATGAAGACCAAAACTCAGCCACCGATATAGCGCTATCAGTCCACTTCATATTACCCACATAATGAGAGCCACTAGGCATTAGCGGAATTGCCCGGACAGTGCCCGCGGCGATTGTCGACAATGTACGTAACGACGTTACTCAGGGCCGGAGTCGGGACAGCTGTCCGCGGACTCGCGGGGATCGAATTATCACTTCATAGGGTTGGGGTCTCGCGGAATTTTCCTACTACTGCTGATAGTTCAGTTTAAAAGCAAAATATGTTTCTTTTTTATTTTTATTCAGCCCCTAGCATGACGAACAAAACAAGATATGAAAGAGAGTTGGTCCACTAGAAAGAGTTGTTCGTTTGTATCACGGGAGTCTTCTCAGAAGGTTTGGATGGTGATAAAAAAGTCAACCTGTATATCATATTTTGACAGTTGGGTGTCATATCATGTCGTGTTTTGTTGGTCATGCTAGGGGATGCTGGAACTCATTTGAGAAGGCCTATGTTTAACAGTGAACGTCCTATGACTGAAATAACGATGGTGACGACGAAAAATCTGAATGCTTTTTTTTTACAAAACATTTTTATATTTTTCTGATTATTTTTGTTCATTTTAATACCTGAAATAAATTATTTGAGTAAATGAAACGTGTTCGTTACTTTTTTGTAATAACTAAATTACAGATTATTAAAGATTCCCGGATTTTACCTCTTTTCTTCTTCTTTCCATTCAATTTCCAGGGGAATAACTTCTAGATTTTAACGTGTATATTAGCGGGTAACTAAATTCTGCAATTGTGACATATTTTGGTCTGGTTATCTGTTGATTAAATTAAATAAAAAGCCATGTTCTTTATTAAAAAAAATAGACCTTAGGGACCCATTTTTTAATTTTGAAGTAAAGTTACTCGGACTAGGATTTTTTTGGTTAGAACATAGAACCCAAAAAAAAATAAAGATTTTCTAGTCGACTTCTGTTAGACAGTCCCTGACTGGTGCTAAGTTAGTAACTCGAAAAAAAAAAACCTTTTCAGTGTCAAAACTGGAAAACATTTTCCAGTTAGCTCTAGTCCGACATCCCTACGCGGCAGTTCGTTACCGGGAAATGTACTATGTACTCCCCCCCCCCCCCCCCACATCTCTCGACTATTGCATTACTGTTCTAAAACCGGGCACTTGGCGAAACATGCCGGCTGACGACCAGCCCCTCTAGCACGATAAACAAAACACGATATGATACGATATGATATAGCGATTTATCGCCTATTTACTTAAAAAATATGATAACATAGCCGCCATCTTGAACTTTTATTGAAACAGTAAGGATGTCCGTGCCGGCGACGTCACGGTTATGCTCGCTTTTTTGATAAAAGTTCATATTTTAACAAAAAATATGCGATAAATCGCTATATCATATCGTATCATATCGTGTTTTGTTCTACATGCTAGAGGGGCTGAAACGTGGTTCGCGAACAACTTTAAACTTTTTCCTATTTTTAAACGAGGTTGCTTACTGAAAAATGCTTACATTTTCTAAAGAGTTGAACTTTGGGGAGACAAGTTAGAAATAAATATTTTATTGAAAGACTGGCAGTCTTAAATACTAGGTACATATTTTTATTATAAATATGGAGATTTTTATCATCATAAAGCAACGTGAAATGGCTTATCGAATTTGATTTAAATGATCGCATAAAAACACAACAGAATCAGCTCCTAGATCATAAGTATTTTGAAATAAGTTCGTTTATTTTGACATCATCATCATCATCATCATTTCAGCCACAGGACGTTCACTGCTGAACATAGGCCTCCCCCAGTGACTTCTGTCATCGGGGGGTTGTTGCCATACTCGCCACGCTTGGCAGGCTGGTTGGCGAGCCCAATTTTTTATTATTTCGCACGCAGACGCTGCTCCCCGTCTCGTGCTACAGGATTTAGTCGCCTCTTACGACACGCTTCCCGTTGGCGGTGGGGAGGTGTATTCTTTACGGCCGTCTTCACACGGCACATTATTTTGACATATAGACGTGCATACAATGATAACCACAATGAATTTGGTATCAATAATTACCAAATTTGACATCTGTTTCCCACAAACCACCATTGTCAGGGTGCACGAACGAGACGAATGTCTTTATTGTGAAAATTACAAACAAGGGAAACTATTAACGTCACAAGTGTTATTAATTTAAACTATTAAATGACGTCATCAATGGCCCAGCGAAATATAAGCTGATTAATAGCGATGAAATCGCTGGACACCGAAACTCCATTAGTGCAGGATGGCTGACCGATTAAGCGGGAACAAGCGTGATAATTGAACGTGATGCAAACTGGGAAATATGTTAAAAGTGTTAATCGTTTATTATGGCATAGGTTCTGGTTATAACAGATGGCTACATAATTACAACATGTAAATAGTAGGCTATGCTTTTCTCAAATCGTCTTATTAATGAACTCGTTTTATCATTATCCTGAGAATAACTTTGCACCAAATTAGGGCTAATCTAAACATTATACAATTTGAAATGTTGTCAAATTTGACATGTCTCGATAATGGTGATAGATAAACGTCGACATCATCAATTGGTTGGCTTACCCAAAGGAACACAAAAAATGTTAAAAAACCAAGTAAGTAAAATGTATTCTTCCTTAATATTACGTTACGTCAACGCGAATATCTCTTTTTTTTCGGCAAACGGCTGTGGTATTTTTACAACGAAAGGCGAAATAACGAAGGAGTTTAAAACCAAAACCAATAAAACCAATTTATTTCTGTAAATAGGTTTAAACCAAGCTCTTTTACTCTTTTAGGCGGATTCAAATAAAAAATCTCCTCCAAAAATCTGATTTGAGACAGGCAAAATAGCTGAACTAAAATACATATCTTGTTTAAATTGTAATTCGATTAATCCTATTGCAAGTTAGTAAGGCAACTTATGAGGTGGTTTAAGTCATATTTCAACATGGGGGCCCGGTGCTGATTGCTGGAGGGCATGTTGTAAGGCTAGTAGATAAACCTTACTGTCAGATGTTATTTATCCGCCTGAAGGCCTCTAACTAGGCTTCAAGAGTATTTTCAAGCTATATTAGCTGAAACCAAGTCTTAACGTTTTATTTCTTAATTTTTTGCGACGATACCATTATTTCATGTAAGTACCTAAGCTAAAAATTACTGCTTGAAGTTATACAAAGATTGATTTCAGGTCAAAATGTTTATGTAATTCCTCTATTACATTCAATTACATACAGTAACTTCCGACAATTCTGTTTGTGGAATGTTGTAGAAATATCTATGTATAATTACAACGATTCGTCCGTAATTGGAAACAGGAATGTTTACGGAACAGAAATATTGAATAACCGATGTTTCTGTTTTCATTTTAAACAAAAAAAATATTGATGAGGAAGAATACAAATATTTGATAATGACGACCTCCGTAGCCGAGAGGCAAGCACGCCGGACTTTAAATGGCGCCGCCATCTCTGAGGTTCCGGGTTCGATTACCGGTCGGGTCTATGTATAAAACGAACTTTTCTATGTTGGGTCGGGTCTGGGTGTTGTGGTATCGTCGTTGCTTCTGATTTCTATAACACAAGTGCTTTAGCTACTTACCTTAGGATCAGAGCAATGTATGTGATGTTGTCCAATATTTATTTATTTGTCACTGAATAGAGATAACGATTTATCACAATTACTTAGTAGTATTGACCTTTTTGACTCAATGGCAAAAAAGACCCTGTATTAATCTTGATAGGTTATGCACTGGCAAATGAAAGATAAGATTAATAATGTCATTAAATGACATAGCATTAAAACAATATTAATTGGTTGGGCACCTTAAGTGACCCAAATTAATTTTTAAAATATTTATTATTACTAAACCTAAGTAATAGGTAATTTCTTTAATGATAATTTATTATTTTCAAATGGTTTCTATAAGTTAGTATCTGAGGCTATTTGGTTCGCGCCATAAGGATCGCGCTCTTGAATTCGCTGAACCTGGCGACACCAGCGCCACATAGTTTTAGCTATCATTCACCGAGCGCCGACCATATTGTATTTGATTCCTAACCTTCACGACATCGCGAGCGCGTCTTCTCGCGTAATTTTGGTGAGGAGTTCGTTTTCTCCGTGATGGACAGCTGAAAGTTGCATGAAATGAACCCAACAGTGATTTGACTATCTGTTTTCGTGATAGTGCTTCACGGTGTAAGCTGCTGATAGGACCTGGTGAAGCGTTCCTGAGCTGGTCTGCAGGTTAGTGGGCCTCTGGTTTCAGTGCTGACGACGAAACCATTTCACTTTCTTCAATTCGCAGGGTGGGTTTCATAGGAATTAATATAATTAATCTACAAACATAATCTTTCAAAATTGAGCTAGAGAAGTATAAAATTTTACGGCAGTATCGACATGAAACTACAGGAATAATACGTGATTAATTATTTATTTCATAAATAGCGGTAAATGCGGTTATGTGTGGTCAGTAAATTATGAAGCCCAATTTTATCATTTCGAGCAAGCAGAGGCTCAAGAAACTTTATATGTCAATTAGACGTAAAGAACAGAAGGCTAAACATGAATTACTAAAACCTTGTTTTGTTTTTCTGGACACGTAAAAGAAAAATCTTTAGGTACTATTAAGAGTTCATGGTTAGGCCTCAAAACACCTACCTATTCGAAAACTTAAACTAAGTTTTAATTTTATTTCAATACATAGGTAACCAACCGGCCGATCTGGAAGTCACTGGGGGAGGCCTATGTTCAGCAGTGGACGTCCTGTGGCTGAAATGATGATGATTATGATGATGACATAGGTAAACACAAAAGCATTGAAAATTAGAATAGTTTGTTACGGGATTGCTACCATGTACACGGAGTAACAGTTAATTTACTCCGTGATCATGGCGCTTGCAACAGTGCCGAAACATCGGGAACTCAAAAATAAGGTACATGGTAGCAATCCCGTAACAAACTATTCTAATGTTAGTGACCATGAAAGTTTAAAAGCATTGAAAATGCTTCGACATTCTCCTGTTTAAATTTTAATTACATACAAAAACAATGAAATGATTTCAACTATATTCTCTATTTCCGAATTAATTGGAAAAACCGAAAACGTGCTATGAAAATACTTATTATCTGTCGCCGATGGCTAACGATTTGTTTGTCGAAAATGGGCTCATTAAGCACGTCTTCCTCGTAAGCTTTTAGGGTTCCGTACCCAAAGGGTAAAACGGGACCCTATTACTAAGGCTCCGCTGTCCATCTGTCTAAATTTTTAAAGAAGATGTATTTCTGTTGCCTCTATAACAACAAATACTAAAAAACAGAATAAAAAAAATATTTAAGGGGGCTCCCATACAAAAAACGTGATTTTTTCGCCGATTTTATAGATATTGGTACGGAAGCCTTAGTGCGCGAGCCCGACTCGCAATTGGCCGGTTTTTTCCATTTTTAGTCGGGGTATTGTCATCATCGATTCAGTTATACGACGTTCAACGGCGTAAAACAGCAACAGAAATACATCTGTGAAAATTTCAACTGTCTAGCTATCACGGTTCATAAGATACAGCCTGGTGACAGACGGCCAGATAGACAGACGGACGGACAGTGGATTCGTAGTAATAGGGTCTCGATTTTAGTTTTTGGGTACGGAACCCTAAAAAAACCGGCCAATTTCGAGTCCGACTCACGCACGTAGGGTTCCGTACCATTATCTATAAAAACGGCCAAAAATCACGTTCGTTGCATGGGAGCCCCATTAAAAATTTTTTGTATTCTGTTTTTCAGTGTTTGTTGTTATAGCGGCAACAGAAATACATCATCTGTGAAAATTTCAACTCTCTAACTATCACGGTTCATGAGATAAAGCCTAGTGACAGAAGGACAGACAAACAGACAGACAGACAGGTCCCGTTTTACCCTTTGGGTTACGGAACACTAAAAAAGATGTTCCCTATTATCATCAAGGTAGCGCTTGAGATTTCGTCTATAAATATGCACTATACTATATGTTTTTCCCTAGTAAAAGTGGTTTTATGAGCTAACAATACGTTCTGTATGTGTGTTCTATTCTTTCTCTCTCAAGAAGGTCTCAAGAAGAGTACCGTAACGAATAGAAAACTAAGATACAAATATTATACCAGTAAAAAATCTCATGATCGAAAAACATACTTAACTTACAATAAACTACTTAAAAAATGTACAATATATGCAAAAAAGTTAGCAAATAGGAAATTTGTCATGAATAGTCAAAACGTTGGAAGAGCAACATGGACTGTTATAAAAAATGAAATGACCCAAAATAGCATTAGGAGACATATACACAAACTGACATACAGCGGATCTGACATCTCGAAACCCTTTGACATAGCAAACATTTTTAATAAACATTTTATCAACAAAAATAACACCGTAAATGACCATTTACAAAAGCAAACGCACTTTAAGCGCAACCAAAACTCAATCTTTTTGACTCCGGTTAGTGAGGAAAACATAAGCCAAATTATAATGTCCTTAAAAAATACTAAATCAGAAGGTTACGATTCAATAAATACCAAGATTATCAAATCGTGTAGAGAAAATCTGTTGCCTATTTTAACTCATTTAATCAACATGTCATTGGAAAAAGGAATATTCCCAGATAAATTAAAATATTCTATTGTGAAACCGTTACACAAAAAAAGGTGATGTAACGGATGCGGCCAACTATCGGCCTATTACTCTTGTACCGATACTCTCAAAAATTTTTGAGAAAGCAATGTACAATAAGCTTAGTTCTTTTCTAAATTGTCATAAAATTATACAAAAGAACCAATACGGCTTTCAGAAAAACAAAAGCACTACACACGCAGCTTTCCATCTAGTAAACAAGATTTTGCACAGCGTAAACGATAAAAAAACCACGTCGGTTATGTTCCTTGACATGTCCTCAGCGTTTGATCTTGTTTGCCACGACACTCTACTCAAAAAACTGGAAAATTACGGTATTAGGGGCCCAGCGTTCCACTGGATTAGCTCATATATAAAAAACAGAAATCAGTGTATAGAGATAGACTGTCTGGATTCAGATAAAAATACCATTACAGTTAGATCTGACGTAATGCAAAATAAATATGGCGTTCCACAGGGCAGTGTGATTTCGCCATTGCTGTTTCTGCTCTACATAAATGACATTACGAATATAACTAAGCACGAAACCATCCTGTTTGCGGATGACATCTCCGTTGTGGTGACATCAGACAAAAATTCGTCTGTCGAGCAACATAAAACCGATATAATTAATACATTGACTGAAATAACAAATTGGCTTCAAAATAATAATCTTAAAATCAACCTAACTAAGACGCATTTAATTAATTTTAATAATTTTAAATATAAAAACACTGACATTCAATTTAACGGACAAATTCTTAAGAATGCTACTTGCGTGAAATTCCTAGGCATAATTATTGACACAAAATTTAGCTGGAAGGAGCAAATAGAAAAAGTTTGCAATAAGATAAATAGCTTTGCATACGCTCTGCACAAGCTGTCAATCGTTGCATGTAGGAACACGGCGTTAACTACTTACTTTGCCCATGTCGAATCCGTGTTGAGATACGGAATAATTCTATGGGGCCAAGGCACGGAAAATAAAAAAGCTTTTATTGCACAAAAAGCCTGCATACGTGCAATATGTCATATAGCGCCAGATGTCTCATGTAGGCCGTACTTTCGACATTTCAAAATACTCCCGCTACCGTGTCTCTACATCTTTGAGATAGGTAAATTTGTAAAACAGAACCAGGACAAATTCATCCAAGCAAAAGACCGAACAGATAGGCAGCTCAGAAATCCGGATAGGCTTGTACTAGGCATGTTTCCAAAAACAAAGCGGTGTAATAAAAACGGCTCCGGTATGTGTATAACAATATATAACCATATACCCGGGCACATTAAAGAGCTTAGTTATAATAGATTTGCAGCTGCTCTGCGTGAATGGCTAATAAAAAACACCTTTTATTCGGTAGATGAGTTTCTTGAGCACAAAAATTGACATTATATTATTGTTGATGCGTAGAATTTACCTTAAAATAACTTTTAATATTTTTATAATACATTTTTTTTAAATTTTGCATGTCATAGATTATGGCTAAATAGGTCTTAAGCAACACAAATATCGGTATAATATCTTCGGAGCTCTGTAACCACCTATTTAAAGCAAATAAACGATTTGATTTGATTTGATTTGATTTGATTTGATTTGATTTGATTTGATTTGATTTGTACACCCTGTATAACGCGAAAACTAAAAATTGTTTCCATCAAATCTGGCATTGTTGGCAATTTATTGTTTTAGTCGTAAATAGTTGTAACCCCTGCGCTCGCGGTCTATTTTCCGGTAAGCGAAACAATTTTAGTTCGTAAAGGTCCCCCTTCTAGTGCAAAGCGAAAAAACTACTAACATTGTAAATTTTTGTTTTTAGCAATTCGTGACGTCCTCGGTAGCTTAGTGGTCAAAGCACTCGCCCGGTATGCGATGGGACGTGGGTTCGAGTCCCACCTGAGGTCGATGATTTTTTTCAAGTGTTATTTATCTTCAACTACTAACATTTTTATTTAAAATATTTATTTGTTCTTATCACAGCTCGATGGACCGACGATCTTAGGAAGATGGCTGGCAGTGGCTGGATGAAAAAAGCGGGAGATCGTGCTCTTTGGCGCTCTTTGGGGAAAAGTGGGCTTTTTCATCCAGCAGTAAACTGCAATAGGCTGAGGTGATGATGATGGTTTGTTCGTGGTTTGTTCTTATTATTTGTAGAGGTATACTGCCTCATCGTTATGCCCCAGTAAATAAAAATTGGCGGTCTGGTACCTCATAAGCTCCAAGTCTGCTCAACACACTGCGAAATACGTTCTGTCGACAAATTGCAGTATTATCATCTAACTCCTATCCGTTAAGGAGTTCTGTGGCTTTCATCATCAGGTCAGCAACATGACATGATGATTACCAGACCCAAAAATCAGGATTGAGTCAGAAAAAATATGCAAAACATTATGGAAGCTTATAAAAATTGAGGGTTGCCCTCGATTTCCCAGGGATCTCATCATCAGAATCTGACTTGGTGTAAATGGGACCACCTCGCGAGTATACCCTTTCAATTTAAAATAAATTTTATAATCGGTCCATAATTGACGACGTAATCGCGTAACAAACATACAAAAAAAAAACAACATTCAGACGAAATGAGAACCTCCTCCTTTTTTTGAAGTCTGTTTAAAATAAAATATCGCAACAAACAGCAAAGTGTACCTACGATAAAAACCGCTTTAACAACAGTTTTCAACTGGAAGTTAACCTTTAAACGTTAGTAGCCGAAGGCGGCGGCTGTCAAAATATTATCGGGAAATAGCGGATCTAATTTTCGTTACAAATTGGTAAGTAATGAAACTTTTATAGCGTCGTAAAGTGGAAGCGAAGTTGCCATGTAATTGTTTCTTTTAGCCCTATATTCAGGTGTCCGGAAAGTATCCGACCTGCTCCTTGATTCAGAAAGGCTTGATAATAAATTGTCGACCGGAAAACATTAGTATGACGTGGTTTACCGGTCGACTATTTTTTATCGTACGGTTCTGAGTAAGGGGCCAAGACATGACGATACAGCAAGGAGGTGATTTCCAGACAATGATAAAATACAATATCAATCTTAATTGTAGCGCTTAACGCATGTTTAAAAAATTTGATTTGTTTTCGTTTTCGGGGGTTATTTTACTGCTTAAATACTGCAACTTCTTCTAAGGGACCAAAGACAAAATCACAAAAAATACTAAATCGTCGCCAGCCAGCTGACACCAGTTCGTTAGGAGAGGAGAAATAAAATTCGGCAAACACTTATAGATTCTTTATACAAACTAATGATGTATGAAGGACCTAAAAAAAGTTTTTGATGTTGCTCCTATAGTAAAAAAATATGTTTATAAGTAGCTGGTCACGTAATTGTATAAGGAGTATCCTATTACTTTGTATACCTACCCTGTACAGCAAGTTTTGTAAAATTAAAAAACAATGGTCGGATACTTTCTGGACAGGTGCTAACACCTCAGTTTATGGCCTGATTGGATGGGTTTGCCCTTCAATAAACATTGAACGGCTTGAGATATTATTGTTTTCCTAATAATTCTTCAATGTTTTAATCATGAGTTAATATAAAAATCATTTTAGTTATTAGATTACTACTTATATCATTTATATGTATCTAATATAATGCCCGCGGTGAGACTTGGTAAATCGCTTTCTTAGAAAGTAATATAAGCCTAGGTTTCTTCAGTTTTTCCACTAACCAGAGTTACCACTCAGGTTTTAAGTAAGCTCACGTACGAGCCAGAAATCTAATTTTCTGCTGCGAATAAAAACATTTAGATGTGTTTGTTGACCAGTTTGTGGAATAGAGAACCCTCAAATCCTTAATAGATTTTAATCAAACTACATGGACAACTCAATTTATTATTAATTCGTATCGAAACTAGATAATTATGAAATTAACTACAAATCAACGCGTTCATAATTAAAACAGTTGCCGAAAATTATTGGCATTTAACATTCAATTAAGTAGAATCTGCAATATATCGCTCTAAATAATGGCTGTTAAGGTGTTTACTGACCGGAGTAAAATAGCGTAATGTAACATTCGCAACAAGCATATAACGTTACTCTGTGAAAATTCATGTAATTTTTCTTTTCGCTCATATTTTTAAGGTTCAGAAAAAAACGCTACCGCTGAACAGCTTGCCAGGTAACCGGACCAATTAAAAATGATATAATGTACACTAACTAGAGGTATTTGATACTCTCTAAATAGGGATGAAGACTTACTTTTTTATTCGATTATCGGGTAGATTATCAAAAAATATTGGACACGAATTTTTTCGTTTTTTACATAATACAAATAAATATATTTCAATAAATCATTTAGTCAATAGACTAAAAATGTCGCATGAAGAAGTAACTTCACGAGCCACCTCTTTATCCAGATAAAGAGAGCTTGGTTTATTGACGAAAGAAAAAATAAGATTATATTATTTTTTGATAATCTAACTGACGGATTACACAGAATTGCATTTTCTTTACCTAGTAGTCATCTCTATTGCATACTTGTTTACTTAGCTAGTTCTCCGACTATAACGGGATACCAGAGTGACCTATTGGAGCATTCGGGGTGAACAACGAGTTTCTCGTAGCTTGCTTGTTTTGTACGGACTTCACGAATACTTGCTTTACATTTACAACATGTTACGTTATACGCTCAGTTACGCCGGTCAGTACCAACCTTTATCGACAAAGTAGAACTATAACAGCAAATCGGTCAATAGTTGGCTCAATTCATAAACGTACACGTAAAATATGCATGAATAGAGACGAATAGGCTAGTCTAGTGCAGGAAAGTTAAACCAGTAGCTACAGCCACAAGCTGAATAGAAAAGCCAGTACAAATAGACAAATTGAAATTAGTTTGCAGGCTATCGGAAACCAAAATTATTTAAATTTTCACCAACGTGAATTTGTCCAGAGATACCTCTTGCACACATAGGCCAGTAGACCCCTAGCATGACCAAAAAACACAATACGATATAGCGTTTTATCGACACCAAGCAACCCAACTGTCAAAATATGAACTTTTATCGAAACAGCAAGCATGATCGGCGTCACCGGCACGGACATACTCGCTGTTTCGACAAAAGTTCAAGATGGAGGCTACGTATATTATATTTTGACAATTGGGTGTCGATGAATCTCTATATCATATCATAATGCTAAGGGGGCTGACACAATTTGGAGAAGTTCGTTTTAAGAGTTGGTCGAATTGACAATACCACAATCAATGCCCAATGAAAGATAGGCGGTCATAAACAAATTCCTTGTTCTAAAAACAAGTGACTTGTGGAAAAATTTGTGGGTGCAATTTAGGCACTTTGAATATAGATGTTTCAAACCGGATTGCCAACACGCGATAACCGGTTCACACACTGAAATTTGTGACAACTGTGTTGGACAAAATATATGGCAGCCCTAGGCGGTGCGGAGTCCTGTCAAAGGCCGGCTATCGTCATCTTTTGGAAAGGTACAAATTGTCTGAAACGAAAGCGGCTTGAGCTGGCTGGAGTCCATGGGCTGTGCGTTAAGCCAGAGGTAAGTTATAACAATAAAGCTGGACACAATAGCCTCAAATATTTGCCCGATATCGGCATTTAGTCAGAACTGCGAGTTATCTCCTATTTATTAATAGAAGGCATAGAGTTATTGAATGTTGGTCAGCAAAATAGACAAAGCTTGTAGTATGGCAACTAGGTACATAAGGGATAGACATACTTAAATACATATTTAACCAAGAAAACCTATAACAAACTCACAATCGCAGACCAGGGCGGTAACCACGAACTCTTAAAACAAGCTCAAATCTGTCAAACAGGCCCTAACCATGAACTGTTAAAACAATCACAAATCTGTCAAACATTATCATTTCTGTCAAATTTTGTATGAAATGACGTACCAAAATTGACAGATTTGACAACTTTGAGATTGTTTTAAGAGTTCATGGTTATGGCCACATTATCATTTCTGTCAAATTTCATATGAAATGACGTACCAAAATTGACAAATTTGAGATTGTTGAGTTTGTGGTTACCGCCCAGGACAATCGTCATTATTGTCGGACATTATTTTTCAACGCAACTCCGATTTAATATTGTCACGGTAAAATTGTCCGAGTTCTATTCGATTGCGTAAAACTAAAAGCATAAAACATAAGAGTAGGAGTAGTGATATAAGTTTGTTACACAAAAATGAAAATTTAGTTTTACAAAATCCATTAGGAAAGCAAAATCATTAAAAAACCATTTAAACGCAAAAACCGAATAAAATCACCATACAAATCTAAAAAAAATATAATTCTAACGCGTCCTTATACGAGTTAAATGAATGCAGTTCAGCGAGTTTAAATGAAAAGGCGCACTCCAGTGATGACGAAGGTTCGATATCTTAAGTATCGATAGTTTATCTGACATTATAAAAAACAGTAAAATTAGCACAATATTAGCGATGATTGTATTCGCGCTACTTCGTTCTAAATTTACCAAATTAATAACACAACAAAATTTACCAACACCTATTGTGGATATTAAAATATAAATATCAAAATTTATAAGCGATGTTGGGATAATTTCATTAGTCTTTTTTAACAATTACGCACTAACCGAATTTTACATAAAATACATAAAATTATGATACATTCATAGCTCACGTACAAACGTTCGTGCCCATCACACAATGCCTCGCCTCTCCTTGGGTAATACAAAACAGTGTTGCTAACTATGGCAAATAACAATGCATAGACTATCGATAAATTTTATCTACAACACAACACTAGCGCACTGCTCTCTGTACTTATTTGCATCTAAAAAGTGCAGGTGTGTTTGTGCTCTCATCTCGCGAACTGGGTTATCCGAGTATGAGTGTGTGAATGATTTTTTTTAGCATTCCGCCGGTGAAACGGGGAGACGTAATAGGGACACCCTTTAATGCGTGGGGGTGGATAATGATGTCTTTTTTGTTTTTTGCAAATACGATATTCGTTCTCTTGCCTCGCTACGAGGTCATTGGGTGTGGCAATAATAACGGTATTTTAATAGAATTTGTCTTAGTCATACATTCATTTTTTTAAAAGGATTCATTCATTTCTTAATAGCGAAAAGGTGTGTTCAGGTTCTGGTCCCACCTGAGGTAGTCAAATTGTTTACCAAGTGAAATATCTATTACTTTTATTATTAATTATTTTAGCATAGGTACCTACTAATGCTAATCCCGTTATGCTCCACCGTGCCAGTTGGCGACTGGTTGGGAGGACCCGGTGGAGTGGTATCGGGGGGGCTCGGGCGTCCCCGCAGTCTCCAAGCGAGTTCCCCTCTGATCGGCTGAGCCGAAAAGTACGAGTAGGGTTTGCTAAGCAGCGCCTCGACTTTATTTTTTCTTTCCCCCACTAAAACTCTTAAAAAAAAATGACTACACAAATGAAGAAGAAAAGATAGCAACACCGTCGGACGTGGCATACCTCAACTACCCTGGATACACTCTCGAACATAAGTTCAAGAAATGTGCAGGGGTCTGTGTGTATGTTCGCGATGACATCTGCTGTAAGCGTCTCCGTTGCTTTGAGAAGTCTGAATTTCCTGTGCTGTGGCTTTTGTTGGACACTGGGGTAGAGAAATCTCTCTGCGCTAGTGTTTACCGTTCGCACAGTGGAGATCGGGAGACGACTCGGCTCATGGAATACCTTGCTGAGGCGGCAGACTCCGCACTTCAGCGATATCCAACAGCAGAGCTTGTTTTTCTGGGGGACTTCAACGCCCACCACAAAGAGTGGCTGTTCCCATACCAGAAAACTGACCATGCTGGGCGAGAGGCCCGCAAGCTAGCATTGGCGCTAGATCTCACTCAGCTGGTGGAACAAGCGACGCGAATACCGGATATCGCTGATCATACACCCAATTGCCTGGACCTACTGCTGACAACTGATCCGCACAGACATTCGGTTTCAGTCTCGGCTCCACTGGGATCGTCCGACCACTGTGTAGTGAAATCCGTATCGATCTGCTCTCCTCCGGATTACACCCAGGGGTACGAGGAGAGTATGGCGATACGAGTCAGCAGACTGGGACGAGATGCGAGCTTTCTTTGCATCATACCCGTGGCGGCAGTTATGCTTCTCTTCGAAAGACCCCTCATGCGTCGCTGATGCGATCACAGCTGTTATCCGGCAGGGAATGGAATATTTCATTCCATTTTCCGACATCCCGCTCGGTTACAAAGCCCGACCTTGGTACAATGCGGACTGTGCTCGAGCTGAGGCTCGTAAACAGTCAGCTTACCAGGCTTGGGTAAAAGCTCGAGATCAAAAAGCGCGAGCGCGAAAGGTGCGAGCAAAGAAGAGAGCATATAATACAGCCGCCAGGTCTTGCAAAAGGGTGCTGCGAAAAGCTGGGTTCGACCATGTCAGCCGTATTGGGGCGAAACTTGCATCTTACCCACAGGGTAGTAAGCAGTTCTGGTCCCTGTCGAAATCAGTCGAATCTAACTTCTGCCTTCCTACACTACCTCCAATGCAGAAACCTGATGGGTCACTTGCCCACACAGCAACAGAGAAAGCAAATTTATTTGCCGATCTGTTTGCAAGCAATTCACGTCTAGACGCTGGCTCGAAACGTCCACCCACCTTGCCTCAATGTGATTCTTTGATGCCAGAGATCACAGTGCACAACAAAGAGGTCCGTAGATCCCTTCTTGGTCTAGACGTGAACAAGGCCTGTGGTCCTGATGGCATACCAGCAAGAGTGCTGAGGTATTGTGCGCCTGAGTTGTCTCCCGTACTGACGCGACTGTACCGCCTCTCTCTCACGACAGAAATCGTACCAAAATCTTGGAAGCTTGCCAGTGTGCAACCAGTACCCAAGAAGGGTAGCCGTGCCGACCCTAGTAACTACAGACCGATCGCCATCACTTCCATACTCTGTAAGGTTATGGAAAAAGTTCTAAATTGCAAACTGCTTTCATACCTAGAAGACAATGATCTTCTCAGTGATCGTCAATATGGCTTCCGCCGGGGACGTTCAACTGGGGATCTTCTAGTGTATGTAACGCATTGCTGGGGCGAAGCCATCGAAAACCACGGCGAAGCAATCGCAGTGTCGCTGGATATTTCGAAGGGTTTCGACAGGGTTTGGCATGCGAGTCTGCTGAGCAAGCTTCCAGCGTACGGTATCCCCACTGGCTTCTGTAGCTGGGTGGCTGACTTCCTAAGTGAACGGTCGATCCGAGTAGTCATTGACGGCTGCTCCTCTGACCTCAAGGCCATTGACGCCGGAGTTCCTCAGGGGTCTGTGCTCTCTGCGACTCTTTTCCTGCTGCACATTAATGACCTGCTATCTTCAGGTATTGTTGGGTACGCAGATGACAGTACTGTCGCGGAGAAGTATCTGTCTAGTGCAGGAGCCAGTGGAGTTGAGGTCCAAAGACTGAGAGAGGCCATGGTTGAGCGTACGAGCCTGACGTTAAGTAACGTCTCCCAGTGGGGCGATGACAATCTCGTCAGCTTCAATGCCTCTAAAACGCAGGCGTGTCTTTTTTTCCACTAAAAGGAGTCCTTTCACCCTTTCTCCTACTTTCCGAGGTACATCTGTTCCAGTGACCGGCACTCTACAACTTCTTGGCATGGAGTTGTCCTCTGACCTCAACTTTGGCACCACCATCGAGTCTAAGGCTCAAATTGCAGCTAGAAAGTTGGGCGTCCTGAATAAAGTCAAGCGGTACTTCACGCCTGGACAGCTTTTAACTCTTTACAAAGCCCAAGTCCGATCTTGCATGGAGTACTGCTGCCACCTTTGGGACGGCTCGGCGAAATACCAACTTGCTGCACTTGACTCGGTGGAACGCAGAGCCAAGAGAATAATAGGCGATAAAAAACTGGTGGCGTCCAAGCTGCACAGCCTGGCTCACCGCCGCAAGGTTGCTTGCCTATCGGTCTTCTATAGATTGTACTTCGGAGAGTGTGCTCATGAGCTGCATGAACTCATACCACCGTCACCTTTCTTCCATCGGACATCCAGACGCACGGCCGGCTACCATCCGTTCTTAGTTGATATACCCATAACCCGCACTAAGCGCTTCTCATCATCTTTTATAATGCGCACAGCTAAGGATTGGAATTCCCTGCCTGCGTCTGTATTTCCGAGTGCATATAATTTGACTCTCTTTAAGTCCAGAGTGAATAGGCATCTTCTGGGCAAGCTCGCTCTATCGTAGATCCCATCTATGCTCTAGAGCAAGATTGGGGTCAAGAGTAAGCCCATCTCAAATAAAAAAAAAAAAAAAACTATAAAAAATATAAAGTTTTGTCTCTCAGTAAAACAAACATTACATGTTACATTCCAGCTCTCTACACCCGATGACTTGTAAATTCGAGTTAGAATTCGTTATTTAATTAACAGGATTAGACTGATTATATAATAATATACGGAATCCTCACTCCATGCAGCTAATACGCATATGTAATGGTTTATTTTCACAGGCGTGGAAGCCGCGCCGTGATTTAGTTCCGATTGCAAACTTGCTCGTCGGTTCTTAACTCCTTTTGTAGTTGTTACTTTGATGGTGGTTAGACATATTTGTACAAAATATTTACTCGTACCTATTCATCGTTACCTATACTCGTTTATGTATAAACAGTGGCGGCGCAAGACCTAGAATTTATGTGGGCAAGGTACATTTTGCGAGGCCCTCTGATCGGGCAAAAAAAGTGTATGTTACGTTTTAGTAAGAAAACCGGCCAAGTGCTAGTCAGAATCGCGCACGAAGGGTTCCGTACATTATCTATAAAACGGCAAAAAATACGTTGTATGGGAGCCCCCCTAAATATAAATGTTTTTTTCTGGTTTTTAGTATTTGTTGTTATAGCGGCAACAGAAATATATCATCTGCGAAAATTTCAACTGTCTAACTGTCACGGTTCATGAGATACAGCCTGGTGACAGACAGACAGATAGACAGACGGACAGCGGAGCCTTAGTAATTGGGTCCCGTTTTACCCTTTGAGTACGGAACCCTAAAAAGTAAAGTAAAATAAGCCTATATGTCCTGCTGCAGCGCACAGGTCTAATATGTCTCACTGGCCACTGCAATTTTAAGGTGGTTTAAGCCATAAATCCACCAAGCAGGTCTAAGGTTGAGAGGTGTCGTAAGGTTAATGACTAAACCTTACTGTCAGATGTAATCAAGCCGCTTTTAAGCCTATGTACTGCATAGGTACTTGCTAAGTTTAGATGAAGAGTAACTCCGCCACAAGTAACTTCGCTTAAATCAAAACCATATCAATTAGATTCGAGAAACTAGGTTACACTGAAATAAGCAAATAAAGCACTTCGTTCCAAGTTCGTTACGTCTTCTACACAAAGAGGCATTCGCAGCCCATCGGAACTGCCATGATTGAAGGGTATACAGTAGACCTACTCCTCATAAACATGCAACACTGCTTTCTTTGTAAAAAAGTTAAGTCAGCGCATAACGTTTTTCATTGAAAGTTAAATCTACTATCCCAACTCCAAGTGGGTGACAGAAAGTAATATGTTTAATAAAAATGTTTTTGAAATAAAATAAAAAACAAAACCTTGTTGTGTATTTTGTTATTGATTGTCTTGTATTCATTAAATATTCTGGCCATTGGGTAGTTTAAGCCTAAATTGTCTGTCTAAATGCTACCCTCAGAAACTAGTTAATCCACACTTTATTGTTAATTGACGCCTCTGAGTGTGGCAGTTAGTTAGTTGTGTATATTTGTGTATTGATCAGTCAGATATGTCGACAATTTATATCGAGTGTAAAAAAAGGCTTAACGAAGCCGAATACTACATATTCTACGTATTATTACGATCATTTTTTTTTTACACTATACCTGGGAAATGACGGGTTACCGAGTTATTGACAGTCAAAGTTACAATTTTTTTACAAAGATTTTTACAAAATTGACTTCTGTTCGATAATACTAAACTTTTTTAACAAATAAACATGATCCGCTTACACACACAGGCATAGTCTGTGGCGTGCGCGCTAAACATTGCGGGTTAGAAATAAGTTATTTTTTTTGATACCCAAATTTAAAGTCATTTCCCAGCAATATTTTTTTTTGCCTTCTACTTGGTTTTATGTATAGAATACGTGGTTTAAAGCTTCGTTAAGCCTTTTTTTACATCCTGTATGTATAAATGATCTGCACCCTTATCACGTAACTTGCAAAAGCAATGCAATAGCGAAAATTAAACTATTCTGGATTTAAAATCGCAAATCGACAGCAAAAAACAAAAACAAAGCAATCTTCTGCCAGTGCTGTCAATAGGTTTTGACAGTCAGCATCAATCGGGTGATGACAGCGCGTTTATTGCTGATTGCTATTTTTTAGGAAATAAGCGTGCTGATCATAATCGTTGCTAGGTACACTATATTTTACTTAAAACTGAATCAAAATATAAATCAACCTAAAACCAACTTACAGATACAGAATAAGATCAAGAACCAGTTTTAAATAAAACCTTGATTTAGGAAAGGTGAGTAACGGTGCGGTTATAAAGAAACAGGTTTCCGGCACAGACAATCGGATCGGTACCGATCGGTACGTACACTATTTATATGTCATTTTATGCGCTCACTTATAAAGAAACACCTACACAGGTAAACAGGCATCGCCTGTTTCTTAATGAGTGAGCGCATAAGATATCATTGCAATATTTTACCTGTACGGATCGGTATCTACCCGTACCGGTTTGTCTGCACCGGGAACCCGCCTCTTTATGTCCTCACACTAATTGAGTAGGAATAGGTACTACTTCTATCTACTTACACTATGTCATCGACAAGTCGGTGCGGGCAAATTGACGCCTCTAGCGATGCCGAGATTACAATAACATCCAGTAATGGAGATGTATCGATAACCGAGGCATCGATAGCTACGTTGTAGTTGACTCAAAACACAATTTCGTGACTGATTTATTATTACGTTTTAGTTCAATTTTCCTAGCACTTTCGTGTCTAAAATTCGTTTACGTTTTTTTTGTAGACCGGTACAAGCTACTATAGGTAGTATAGGTACTGACTGAAATGACACTCTAGATGCATTTCCTGAACACCGTAAATGAGTTAGGTTTTTTAGGGTTCCGTACCCAAAGGGTGAAACGGGATTACTGAGACTCCGCTCTGTTCGTCTGTCTGTCTGTCTGTCTGTCCGTCTTTCACCAGGCTCTATCTCATGAACCGTGATAGTTGGACAGTGTGTCTAGTGAATTTTCACAGTTGCCGCTACAACAACAAATACTAAAAAACAGTACCTATACATAACATAACATAAATTGTTTCCACAATCACACCAATTATCTAGCCCCAAACTAAGCAAAGCTTGTACTATGGCGACTAGATAACGGATAAACATACTTAAATACGTTTATAAACATCCATGACTTAGGTGCAAATGCTCGTGCTTATCACACTAACATTTGCCCCTCGCGGGATTCGAACCCGCAACCGCCAGGCATTGTAGTCCGGATCGCGAACCACTACACCAACCAGACGGTCGTATACAATAAATATTTATTTGTATGGGAACAACAAACGTGATTTTTTGCTCGTTTTGTCGTATAATGGTACGGAACCCTTCGTGCATTAATTATTAAGGGTTTAAAAGGGAAAAATCGTAGGTACATGGAACATTTTATTCATTGTTTGCGCCGACAAAGCCGCTAAATATAATAAAATAAACTAAAGCATAGTTTGTATTATGGCGACTAAATAACAGAAACACATACTTCTTATCAGTTTTAGGCTGAGTTGCATCACCCTAACTTTAACCATAAGTAGGACTAATATAACCGGTGTTTCTGTATGGAGTTTGACAGACGTTTGACGTTTGTTAAAGTTAAAGTAAGATGGAGCAACCCAGCCTAAATCTGTAAAAAAGAAATTGGATCTCCTCTTCCCTAATTTTCTCTATTTTATTTTGTTTGAAACTTTATATCTGTAAATTTCACAATTTTTTTTAAAATAAATATACAATTTTTAATTTATCGATAAAATAACCCAAAACTCGCCCATCATTATTCCTTTTATCATATTACTCACATCCCATACCCTTTGCTTGGCTAGGGTGACTCTCAAGTAATCAGTTCCTTCGATCTTGAGGACAAATGCCTCCTTTGCCTCTGCCTCATTATGCTAATGCCTCTGAGGAGTGACTTCGATTTCACTCGCATCGATTTAGGGAATAAAGTTTGCCTTTTTGAAAGAAAAAAAGGATAAAACAGATGGTTACCTTGAGGGATAGACGGATACGTAAGGTACGAGGCGGTCCTACATGTTCTATGATTGAAAAAGTAAAATTTGTAAATCATGTACGGATATCTTTTTTTAATCTTGCAGAAAATTGACAAATATATATAGCTATACCCACAGTGTGCGCTGCGGGGTAACCATGAACTCTTAAAACAATCTCAAAGCTGTCAAATCTGTCAATTTTGGTACGTCATTACATACAAAATTTGACAGATTTAATAATGTTTGACAGATTTGAGATTGTTTTAAGAGTTCGTGGTTACCGCCCTGGTTTGCGGTTTGCCGCACATTTTGAATCATAAAATAAAAATAAATGAAAACGATATTTATAGTTTAAAAATATATAAGGTCCGATTTTATTAGTGTTCATCCTGTTAACCTGTGACTATATAGGTGAAAAGCAATCGTAAGAACCGACTTTCAAATGTCTATCATAAAAAACTAAAAAAGTTAAAAATAAATTACAAAATAACAACATCGACTTCATATTGCATAAACTCGTCCTATCTTCAACTCTTTCTCGTCTGTACAAGGGGAAGGAATAAGACGGATAATCAGATGGTTAAACGTAGCAATGATAGGACGAGTTTATGCAATATGAAGTCAATGTTGTTGATTTTTACCTTTTTAGTTTTTATGGTACACATTTGAAATTTGGTTTTTAAGATTGCTTTTCACCTATATAGTCACAGGTTAACAGGATGAACACTAATAAAATCGGACCTTATATATGCTAGCTCGTGTTGATGAATTATGTGTTGATTATTTTCTATATTTAATCCGCATATGCCACCTTACCATTGTATATTATTAAATTCAAACAAATAATTTTAAATAGTTTTGTTGAAGATATTACAAAATACTTCACTGATAAATAAAATAGTTTTAGAACAAAAATGTAACCGCACGTGTGACAACCCTAATTTTAAATAAATTCTTCGTTCGCTGGGATGTTGCAGACAAAATGAAAATTGAATAACCTGAAAGTTAATAAGACAAGAAAACGATTATGATTTTAAATTTTTAACTGCTTAAAACAAAACACAGTAGAAACATGCCTGATGTTTGGGGGCCACCGGGGACCCCCGTGGCAGTTTTATTAGATAGGGTAACTCCGGGTAAACGCTAAATATGGGTAAAGAATAATTTTAAATTAAACTTAGTTTATTTATTTATTTCGGATTAAACATTTTGGTGTTACTAAAAATCTATAATCTTCATGAAACGCAGCGTGGTATTCACTTTAAACTCTATAAAAAAGCAACACAAGGTTGAAGAAAAACTACTGGCTGTACAGCCTAAGGGCTATTAGAGATTTGAAAAGGTTATATTTAAAGCTTTGATTATATACATGTCTAGATTCCCTGTTCGTGTGTCATAAACGTCAAAAAATATATAAGCCAACGGTTGGCGCCAAAGTCTGTTTCGACCGCTCAGTGGCGCGCTTGTTACCATATCAACTCACAATTGTTACCATCGTAACCATTTGTTACTCACTCAAATCTGGCCTGTTCTTTAAGTGATAATTGCAGCACCACACTCTATCTAGACATGTTTATAATCGAAGATTTGAAAGTACAATGAAAGATTCCATATAATTGTTAATGTTTGGTTACATTTTTTTTAAACTGAGTTCTGGGTTGAACGAACAAGTATAAACTTTTTTATTCGATATAGGTACCTAATAAAATGTGTTTCTATTTTACCCATATTTTACCATTAGAATGAGCTGCGGGATTGTTTTACCAATAACGCAAAACTTACACCATCTTGAGCCATCACGTGTCGTTACGAAGTTTTCATATTCCCAAATTGACATTTAATTTCCTTCGATGGCGTCGAAGCCTTTTTGACATCTACTCAAAGCTCCCCTTGTCTTATTTATTTAATGACACGTGAAACATTTGTATAAAATGAGGACTGACATTATTTGCAAGATTTCTAAAGTTACTGGTTTTTGAAACTAGACATTCGCATTTAGGGTTTAATAAAAGAAAACAATTTATCAGAACTTTAAATCAGCAGGATTGAGTATTTATATTTGCACAATTTTACTGAAAAAAATGTAACCTTGATAAAATGTAACCTTGATAAAATGTAACCTCGATAATATGTAACAAAATCAAAAGATTAATGATTATAATTCTATAAATTATTTAAACAATAACAAGAATTCTAGATCTAGATCGAAACTAGGTTCGACTTGGAAAACTATTTTCCGATTAGGACTCGCTGCTGGCAAAATTCATTGGCTGTTACCCCGTAAGCTGTAACATACAAATAATAAGATCAACGATTGAAAAATATTCCCCAGAAGAGGCCTATCCACTAGATGTTAAAAATAAAACTTGAAAAACACATCTTCAACTGAAATTAAATAAGTTTCAAACATTGTTTCTGAGCGATTTGTCGCACGGACACACCCACTTGCAAATGTTTCCAAAACAGCAGAATTTAATTTGCGGGAATAAACATTTTGTTGTTGAAAGAATTTTAATAAAATGTCACTTCGCGAGCACAAAGAGTGAGGAGGGTACAGTCGGCAACATTATTAGCTTGTAAATTTTGACTTTATGAGTAATAAAATAAGGGCTAAAAGTTGTTATTGACTTTGCTCTAACTGGGCGAGGGGTTGAGCGTTTGCGAAATTCTTTACAATTTTCAATGTACTGTCATTTTGAAACAATTTTATTACAATTTCGACGAATATTTTTGTCTCGTTTTGCGGAGAACTTTTCGTAAATGCAAAATATAAGTTTTCTGCTTAGAATCGTTTGTCTTTTCTTCTCTTTGCAGACTATATAGGTACTTAATAGTGTTTAAAGAGATGGAAAGGTTTAATTTTAACCATCATAATATTGTTATGAATATGCTACAATGAACAAACCAATTGGGAAAATAGGAATCGGTTTCTTCGGCGTAAGGAATTCACATAACTACTTATGTTACGACACTTACGAGGCACCAGACAATGAATATTGTCAGGGGCGTTTTGCGACACACCCAGACCCGAGACGATTCAGAACTGTTCGGTATTTTTTAACTGACCTAAACGCGGAGACTATGGAGGTTAGAGGCAAGAAGAACCATCTCACATGAGAAAAGTTGAAAGAGTCCAGCTGTAGCAGTAAAAAGGTTCAAAAACCCTCCACACAGCGCTGGAGTCACTAGAGGGTATGATAATTAAACTTAGCAGTTGTCAAAGGAGTGAAGTGTGCTGAGTTGGGCAATAAATACTTTTTGTTTCTAACAAAATATATTTGTATTTTTATTGAATGTGAATCGCATCTTATGTCTTTTTTTCTTAATTTAAAACTCACCGTCTAGCTCAATTGGCGCCACCAGTTCACGCCATTTTCCGGACACTTTTGGATGATGGTTCTCCACACACACAGGGACACACAGATAGTTCTCCTTCCTTTTTACTCCATAGCGGAGACCTTTTGCGTTGAACCACAGTATATATTATATGTACTGTGGTTGAACTGTACCAATCGGATCGTCATAAGTAAAGAAAAGAAGCCGCTCAACCTCAATTTATGTTAAGACGATAATATTTTTTGTGAATGGAGTGAGACTATAATTTAATATAGTGAATTTCTATGACAGTATTGGATAAAATAGTCTTATAAAAAGTTAATAGGATCGCTTCTTCGTTTCAAATGTAATATAATATTGTTGTACTTACCTTATATTTTTGGGACTGTACAAGTTTACACTGCTTAATTTTCTATTTGATTGTTCTTTACCTAAAAGTCGTCAGTAAGAGATCGCTTCTAGCGATAAGACCGCCTAAATTGTACAGCTTTAATCGTTTTTTTCTTACTGGATTTTATTTTTTTATGTGCTTTGCAATAATTATGCAAATTCAAATTCAAAGCGTTTATTTTAGACAAAAGGTCCATAGAAAAAAGAGAAATTACACAATTCAACTTAACAGAAATAAATATAAAAGCATTTAGGTTACGACGTGTAGCCGGACCACATGAGTAAAGAAACGGAACAGAGACAAAGCTTCTAAAGAGCTAGCAAAATTTATACCTATTTTGGTAGGGTTGGCAGTGTTGGCACAATTGAATAAATTTAAAATATAAATGTTCTTTTCTTCACATTTTTTATTAAAATAGGTTATTTTTTTACAAATTACATACTCTAAATATATTTTTTATTACTTTTGGTTTTTAATAATTTGTTGTGTCTTTTAATCGAATGATAAATTCTAAATCTAATATAAAGTTTTTTCAAATAATGGGAAATAATCACATGGCATATGAAATGTACAATCTTGCAAACGTGCTAATATGTCATTACCAATATTAACAATTTGTACATGAAGATCAAAATATTCGCGAAATTTTTGCTCAAGCAATTCAACAAATGCAATAAAATTGTCAGGAGGTATTATCACACACAGTACAATGTACATTTGTACAACCATATTTACAACACTTTTTAAATACTAAAACAAAAATATTAATACGTATTATGTGAGAAACTCGATAACAAAAACAAAACACGCACGACATTCGAGCGTCGTGTCACGCCTGCACGCCCTGAGATTGACCACTGGCTGATCTAGTTTGAAGCGGTTTCGGCTCATACGTGACAAGCGGCCAGTGGACACGCACACACACGCGTTGCACTTGTAGTGATGTACCTATCACAGCGCATTCGTATGTAGCTTTGTCTCTGTTCCGTTTCTTTATTCCGTTTCTTTACTCATGTGGCCGGACTCAATGCTTATCCATATAGCTATATCCACAGTGTAACCATGAACTCTTAAAACAATCTCAAAGCTGTCAAATCTGTCAATTTTGGTACGTCATTTCATACAAAATTTGACAGATTTGATAATGTTTGACAGATTTGATATTGTTTTTAAGAGTTCGTGGTTACCGCCCTGGTTTGCGGTTTGCCGCACATTTTGAATATTAAATAAAAAATAAATGAAAACGATATTTATAGTTTAAAAAAATATATGCTAGCTCGTGTTGATGAATTATGTGTTGATTATTTTCTATATTTAAACCGTATATGCCACTTTACTTACCATTGTATATTATTCAATTCAAACAAATGATTTTAAATAGTTTTGTTGAAGATATAACAAAATACTTCACTGATAAATAAAATAGTTTTGGAAAAAAAATGTAACCGCACGTGTGACAACACTGATAATAATTAACTTTAAATAAATTTTAAATAAATTCTTCGTTCGCCGGGATGTTGCAGACAAAATAAAAATTAAATAACCTGAAAGTTATAAGAAGACAAGGCAACGATTATGATTTTAAATTTTTACTCTGCTTAAAACAAAACACAGTAGAAACATGCCTGATGTTTGGGGGCCACCGGGGACCCCCGTGGCAGTTTTATTAGATAGGGTAACTCCGGGTAAACTCTTAATATGGGTAAAGAATAATTTTAAATTAAACTTAGTTTATTTATTTATTTCGTATTAAAAATTTTGGTGTTACTAAAAATCTATAATCTTCATGAAACGCAGCGTGGTATTTACTTTAAACTCTATAAAACAACACAAGGTTGAAGAAAAACTACTTATTTACAGCTTAAGGGCTATTAGAGATTTGAAATATTTAAAACTTTGTTTAAATACATGTCTAGATTCCCTGTTCGAGTGTCATAAACGTCAAAAAATATATAAGCCAACTGTTGGCGCCAAAGTTTGTTTCGACCGCTCAGTGGCGCGCTTGTTACCATAGCAACCCATAATTGTTACCATAGTAACCATTTGTTACTCACTCAAATCTGGCCTGTTCTTTTGGTGATAATTGCAGCACCACACTCTATCTAGATAAGTTTATAATCAAAGATTTGAAAGTACAATGAAAGATTTCATGTAATTGTTCATGTTTGGTTACATTTTCTTTAAACTGAGTTCTGGGTTGAACGAATTTAGTACAAACTTTTTTATTCGATATAGGTACCTAATAAAATGTTTTTCTATTTTACACATACTTTACCATTAGAATGAGCTGCGGGATTGTTTTACCAATAACGCAAAACTCACACCATCTTGAGCCATCACGTGTCGTTACGAAGTTTTCATATTCCCAAATTGACATTTAATTTCCTTCGATGGCGTCGAAGCCTTTTTGACATCTACTCAAAGCTCCCCTTGTATTATTTATTTAATGACACGTGAAACATTTGTATAAAATGAGGACTGACATTATTTGGGAGATTTCTAAAGTTACTGGTTTTTGAAACTAGACATTCGCATTGGTTTAATAAAAGAAAACAATTTATCAGAACTTTAAATCAGCAGGATTGAGTATTTATATTTGCACAATTTTACTGATAATGATCAATGCACACGAGTTTCATACGACGTTTTTCAACACAATTGCGAGGAAAAAACAAACTAAAATCTAAAATACCTTCTTCGAATATGACTTGGCGTTTTTGCCGTATTTCTATGCATTTTGGCGGCATCAGGCTATCACTTGCGTTTCGTGCCTCGATAAGTATTTCCGACGGGGTTGAATATCATTTTACTCGTCTTTACTATTTAAAGTAGACATTTTTGATAGTAATTAACCACACAACAACAACTTTACCAAATAATAATGGAAAATGGCACGTAAGTATTGTTTTTTTCGCGCGTCGCAATTTCGATGCGCGCGCAGGTTCAATAATGGCACAGGAAAAACTGGCTGTTCAGCCGGAGTAGCAGCAATTTAAAAAATAAAATAAACTATAAATTATTGTTTCTAAAAATGATAGTTAGTTAATTTGTGTTTATTAATATACAATTTGATAAAATGAAATATTTATTTGTCATCTTAACCCTAAAATAATTTAATATTGGTAAAATATTCAATGTTCTTAGACACACACTTTTGCTGGATTTTTAAAAAAAAAGTTTACATTACCGCACTAGTGCGATAATTTTATTACAGCACAAGTGCGTAATATGATGCATTATGAAACTAAAAACGGTGTTATAACAGTCAATTTACGAGCAACTGTGTTGAAAAAGTTGTTATTGACATTGCTCTAACTGGGCGAGGGGTTGAGCGTTTGCGAAATTCTTTACAATTTTTAATGTACTGTCATTTTGAAACAATTTTATTACAATTTCGACGAATATTTTTGTCTCGTTTTGCGGAGAACTTTTCGTAAATGCAAAATATAAGTTTTCTGCTTAGAATCGTTTGTCTTTTCTTCTATTGCAGACTATATAGGTACTTAATAGTGGTTAAAGAGATGGAAAGGTTTAATTTTAACCATCATAATATTGTAATGAATATGCTACAATGAACAAACCAATTGGGAAAATAGGAATCGGTTTTTTCGACGTAAGGAATTCACATAACTACTTAAGTTACGACACTTCCGAGGCACCAGATGAATATTGTCAGGGGTGTTTTGCGACTCACCCAGACCTGAGACGATTCAGAACTGTTCGGTTTTTTTTAACTGACCTAAACGCGGAGACTATGGAGGTTAGAGGCAAGAAGAACCATCTCACATGGGAGAAAAGTTGAAAGAGTCCAGCTGTAGCAGTAAAAAGGTTCAAAAACCCTCCACACAGCGCTGGAGTCACTAGAGGGTATGATAATTAAACTTAGCAGTTGTCAAAGGAGTGAAGTGTGCTGAGTTGGGCAATAAATACTTTTTGTTTCTAACAAAATATATTTGTATTTTTATTGAATGTGAATCGCATCTTATGTCTTTTTTCTTAATTTAAAACTAACCGTCCTAGCTCAATTGGCGCCACCAGTTCACGCCATTTTCCGGACACTTTTGGATGATGGTTCTCCACACACACGGACACACAAATAGTTCTCCTTCCTTTTTACTCCATAGCGGAGACCTTTTGCGTTGAACCAAAGTATATATTATATATGTACTGTGGTTGAACTGTACCAATCGGATCGTCTTAAGTAAAGAAAAGAAGCCGCTCAACCTCAATTTATGTTAAGACGATAATATTTTTTGTGAATGGAGTGAGACTATAATTTAATATAGTGAATTTCTATGACAGTATTGGATATAAATGTCTTATAGGCCTAAAAGGATCGCTTCTTTGTTTTAAATATAATTAAAATATTGTTGTACCTTTATTTTTGGGACTGTACAAGTGGACACCGCTTTCACATTTGATTTTCTATTTAATTGTTCTATACCTAAAAGTCGTCAGTAAGAGATCGCTTCTAGCGATAAGACCGCCTAAATTGTACAGCTTTAATCGTTTTTTTCTTACTGGATTTTATTTTTTTATGTGCTTTGCAATAATTATGCAAATTCAAATTCAAAGCGTTTATTTTAGACAAAAGGTCCATAGAAAAAAGAGAAATTACACAATTCAACTTAACAGAAATAAATATAAAAGCATTTAGGTTACGACGTGTAGCCGGACCACATGAGTAAAGAAACGGAACAGAGACAAAGCTTCTAAAGAGCTAGCAAAATTTATACCTATTTTGGTAGGGTTGGCAGTGTTGGCACAATTGAATAAATTTAAAATATAAATGTTCTTTTCTTCACATTTTTTATTAAAATAGGTTATTTTTTTACAAATTACATACTCTAAATATATTTTTTATTACTTTTGGTTTTTAATAATTTGTTGTGTCTTTTAATCGAATGATAAATTCTAAATCTAATATAAAGTTTTTTCAAATAATGGGAAATAATCACATGGCATATGAAATGTACAATCTTGCAAACGTGCTAATATGTCATTAACAATATTAACAATTTGTACATGAAGATCAAAATATTCGCGAAATTTTTGCTCAAGCAATTCAACAAATGCAATAAAATTGTCAGGAGGTATTATCACACACAGTACAATGTACATTTGTACAACCATATTTACAACACTTTTTAAATACTAAAACAAAAATATTAATACGTATTATGTGAGAAACTCGATAACAAAAACAAAACACGCACGACATTCGAGCGTCGTGTCACGCCTGCACGCCCTGAGATTGACCACTGGCTGATCTAGTTTGAAGCGGTTTCGGCTCATACGTGACAAGCGGCCAGTGGACACGCACACACACGCGTTGCACTTGTAGTGATGTACCTATCACAGCGCATTCGTATGTAGCTTTGTCTCTGTTCCGTTTCTTTATTCCGTTTCTTTACTCATGTGGCCGGACTCAATGCTTCATAAATGAGCAATTAAGTATTACTTTTTTTCAAATAGTCGTAATTCAAAAATCGTAAATTTAGTTCTCTAAAAATTCTGATAACCTTTTAAACCACAATAAAGAGTATTAAAGTTTCTACAACGTATGGTCAATTAAAAATGAAAAAAAAAATAGCTTAATCTGCTAATAAGTGTACAGGAATTCAATAAATAATGTACGCCGTGTTCACAGAAATATCTAAACGTGTCAATCGGTGACTAAAGAGGTAAGTACAGGGTGTTATCAATTGCCACACCGAACATAAACTTCCACAATCAACCCTACACCCTGGACATAAAGTCGGAATTTCCGAACCGTGGTTAACAAGACGTGTATGAAGTATTTCATCTTTTCCTTCAAGTGCCTTCAACATGCTTTGACATCTTGTCAAAATAAACGAGTGTGTCTGCTCCACTGGATAATTTAAGAATATCCCAGAATTCTGAATTTAGGAAATGTTTTTATTAAAATGATTTCTTTCTTGGTTAAATAACCTTTATCCTAGTAATAAAATATTCAATTTAACGCTTTACTGGAAGATGTGCAGGTATAGCTATGAAAACATTAAAACATTGACGACCTCCGTAGCCGAGAGGCGAGCACGCCGGACTGTATATGGCGCCGCCATCTCTGAGGTTCCGGGTTCGATCCCCGGTCGGGTCAATGTGGAAAACGAACTTTTCTATATTGTCTCGGGTCTGGGTGTTGTGGTACTGTCGTTGTTTCTGATTTCTATAACACAAGTGCTTTAGCTACTTACCTTAGGATCAGAGCAATGTATGTGATGTTGTCGAATATTTATATTTACATATAAAAAAAGACTTCGGTTGTGTATACCTCAATTCCTGCCTGCCTGGTCAATTTTGTAGGGATACATTTGCACGAAAAACATGATTCAAAGAGTTGAAACAGATAAAAGTTTTTCAATTCAAAATTAAGAATAAACAATAACAAACAACTGTTACAATAAGGATCAAATAAGAGCCTTTTTAGTGGCAAAATTACAGGGGGGAATAGGTATAGGTTTTAGTATCAATGTATATTGTTTGTAGCTAACTACTGTACCTACCTAAGTACATTGTGTATAGCACTCGAAAAGTATTTTAAAAACTTGACCTACGATAAAACAGAAGAATTACTTGTAGCTTGTAAATAAATAAATAAAAAAAATGATTAGTATTTTAATTGTGTCGTACTTATATTTAATTATATTGTTAATTTGTACAACATAAGATCTCTCATGCCTGAAGCACAGGTTCCACCTAGTACAGGCAAAACATCATTTTCTGCACTGTTTAGTTTTAAGTTTTTACCATAATCAAATGTAACTTGTGTGCCTTTCAAGTATTTAATAAACAATTTTTTTTATTACTTTCTTATTATTAACCACCTATTTAGAATATCACGGTTATATTTTTTGTCTAGCTAAACCCATATAAACGCAAAATATTGCCAAGAAAGTCCCAAGCAGCCACTTTTAGTTAGCAGCAAAGGAAACATATTTCGCTATTTCCAACTACTTCACGTCTCCACAATTTGTGACTGTTGAGAACCTCAATAGTTGCCGCTGCAAGTTACAACTTTGTTCGCGAACTAGCTGCATTTTTAACATACAGTCCTGACTTTGCTCACATAAAACGTCTTTCGCGCTGTTAAACCAGATATATCCGCCGCGAACCGCTTTGAACCGGTTCAGTCCAGATCGGACCAGTGATGTGTGTGCACAGTGCATTTATTTTAGGGAACGATTAACTTCTTATTGGGGAAAGACATGTAGGATAGACTGATTATTGTGCCTATCTTTTTTTGCGAATATTCAAAATGTGTAAGATTGGATGTTTATGATTCCGTGACGCTTTTTTATGTCGATATCTTTCAAAAATAGACTTCAGTCTATAGGCAGACAAAATTGTACGCAGAAGCTATAGTTTGTTGATATATTTAAATAATCACCTGAGATAAACAAGCAAAACATCACCACTTCGTTCTGTTTCTGCCACTGCAAATAACTTATAAAATTGGATTCTCCCTGTTCAGAGAATCTTGGCATCATCTTAAAGTGACTTTACTAAAGCAAAATATTAAAATAAAAGTACTATAATACTAATTCCCAACCACATACTTTTTTAAATTCTTTAGTCTCATTTGTCTCTCGACAAATGGTTTACTGTATTTCTCAACAGCACAATTTCGCTACAGTCACGTACTGCGGTTTTTCTCTTTTGGGATGCGGAATTTTCCTGTCACTACTAAACAAACAGCTTGTTGACGACGCTGTGGCTGCGGGATGGGATTTAGAGTAGTAATAGAAAACTTTAAAAGAGGTTGAACTAGGTTAAACCTACTTAGTTTACTTAATTCGTAAATGAACAAGGTTAAAGTTCTGCGTTACAGATAAGTACATTTATTTATATGTGTTTAAAGATTAGTATGCATAATGCATAGATTATAAATTCTATTTTAAGTATTTGGTTACAGGAGCTGGATACAGGAGGTACTAGACCACTATTTGCAATTAAAATGATGTATTTGAATTGCAAGATATAAGATTGGAGGAATGTATAGTTCATAAGCCTATGTCCAGTCGTAGACTTCAAAGGCCAATGATGATGATGATGGCACCTGAGTTGTTTATTAAGACTGTTTAAGTAACAAGAACATTATTCGAAATCCCAAACATGTTGATTAATTGAAGGGTGAAATCTTGCTCCTTGATTAATAAGTCCTACTGAAGTTTGAAATACTCGAGTACGATATTTGTGACTAGTAAGATGTATGTAGGTACTCGAGTAATGACACAACACATCACTATGTGGCTATTGAATGAATCGTCGTAGGTCCAGAGGGAATGGAGTGGGAATCTTTCAGTTTTATTAGTCGTCGCATTTGCTTCGACTCAGAACTGATTGGATTGGATTTCGATAATATCTTGAAAGCGTATTACAGACGTAACACTTGTTTATATGAGAACTGGGAGTTCCTAGTATACTCAGTCAAATAAAGGGCTCTGAAAACAGTATAACCTAATCCTTGCTTATTCTTTTCTGTATAGTTTGGCGTAAAATGCAAAGATCTTAAATAAAATTGAAACTGAGTATTGCAAGTAGACGTATTTGTAGACGTAGTAGGAAAGGCATTTGTGGCAGGTAAGTGACCCCGCCTCTTCATAAGATTTTTCGTCGATCGTCAAGCTCTGGACCCCGTCTTTGGCTGGAAAAGTGCCACACACGTGTGCCCAAATATATATTTTGTAGAAAATAGCGTTATCTCTAAATAAAATACTTTTTGTACTTATGTACTTTAGCTGACAACGCATACATGATATTGGAACAGTTTTTAAGTACATCTAAGCCCTTCAGCCTTTCGCAAAAGTTAAATTCAAATTCAAATTCAAATTCAAATTCTTTATTTGCCTTTAAATAGGGTGTTTACAAAAAATTGTGGATGGTTAATTAACAGTAAGGTTCTTATGCCTATTTAGTTATGCAGATTCATAACATGCAAATAATTAGTGTACTTAAAAAGTGCTATTATTACAATTCAAATTGGTTCATTATTATTATTATTAAATTAATTATCATTCATTTCATACATATATTCGTCTTAATTAAAATATTATATTTTATGTTTAAAAAAGTCGTCGATTGAGTAGAATCTGTGTTCCATTAGCCATGCTCTTAGTACGTTATTAAACCTATTAAATGGGAGTTGCTTAATTTCTTCAGGTATTTTATTAAATATTTTCATGGCCATTACGTATCCATTTTTATTAAACCTTTTTGTTTTGGGCAGAGTGGTGAGAGTTAGTTTATTAGGGTATCTCAAACGTATTTTAGTTAAGTTTGTGTCCTGTCTTTCTTGAAATAGGTGTTTGTTTTGTTTTACAAACTTTCCCATTTCCAATATATATATACATGGGAGTGGAAGTATGTTTAATTGCTTAAAAAATGGTTTGCAGGAGACGTTAGGTGCGATGTTGCTTATCGCTCGAACACATCTTTTCTGGGCAACGAAAACATCATTCATGTTAGTGCTATTTCCCCAGCAGACCAGGCCGTATCTTATTATAGATTCAACATGGGCAAAGTAGGCTGTAATCGCCGTCTTTTTATTTGCTATTTTTGCGAGTTTGTATAAAGCGAATGCAAACCTATTAATTTTTTGAACCACTTTTTCAATTTGTTCTTTCCACGTGAATTTGATGTCAATAATAAGGCCCAAGAACTTAACACTATTACCACATTTTATATCTTGTCCTTTAATATTAATGTTTATTGATTTATTTTTGAAATTATTAAAATTAATTATGTTTGTTTTATTAAGATTGATTTGAAGATTATTTTTGTTTAGCCAGTCAATTATGGATGTCAGTGTATTAATAATGTCAATTTTGTGTTGTTCTATCGTACAATCTTTATTACTCGATACTAATATTGATATGTCATCAGCAAATAATGTAAATTTGTGGTTTGATGCCGTAGTTATGTCATTTATATATAACAGAAACAACAGTGGACCAAGAATACTACCTTGGGGTACACCACTTTTGTTGTTTTCATACTGTGATCTGTAACTATGAATAGTGTTCTTTGCGTTTAGTTGCTCTATTTCGACGCATTGTACCCTATTTTCCAGATATGATTTTAGCCAATAATGAGCAGGTCCCCTAATACCGTTAATTTCTAATTTTTCTAATAGTTGTTTATGTGAAACGCGATCAAATGCCTTGGACATATCGAGAAAGATTACTGTTGTGTATTTTTTATCATTTACGTTTTTCAAGATATCACTGACCAATCCGAATATTGCTTGTGTCGTAGATTTATTTTTTTGAAAACCGTATTGGTGTGGGCTTATTATATTGTATTTGTTAAAAAAGGAAGAGATTTGTTCATGTATTACTTTTTCGAGAATTTTTGAAAACACCGATATTAGAGTCACGGGTCTATAATTGTCAATTTTTGTACTGTCACCTTTTTTGTGCAAAGGTTTCACTACCGCAAGTTTCAATACTTCCGGAAAGGTGCCGGTTTCTAAAGATAAATTTACTAGATGTGCTAGAATAGGGCTTAATTCAGTTTTACATGATTTTATTATTTTTGTGCAAACCGAATCATAGCCTTCGGTTCGAGTATTATTTAACGTCATAATTATTTTTTCAATATAGTGGTTAGTTACAGGAGTCAGAAAAATTGAATTATTTAATTTATTTGATTTGCATGTATTTTCTGATTCAGAGTCTAGTGTATTTATGTCAATGAAATATCTATTAAATGTTAAAGCGATCTCTGCCGGGTCATGAACCTCTTTTTTATCAGTCACTATTTTATTAATAAACTTTCTATATTCTGTATTGTTTGTTTCATTTTTTATTATTGTCCAACTTGCTTTTGCTATGTTTTTGCTATTTATCACATATGTGTTATTAGTAATTTTTTTTGAACGGTGCACACATTTTTTAAGTATTTTATTATATTGTATGTATTTATTCCGATCACTATCTGTTTTCCTTGTATAGTAGGCGTGACGTAATATTCGTTTAGTGACGCAACTTTTTTGTATTCCTTTTGTAATCCAGCGAGGTTTCTCGGATAAAAATCTTCTGATTCTGGTAATAGGGAAACAAAGTTTATAAAATAGACAAAAGGTCCCGTGGAACTCATTGAAAGCAGTGTTTATTTCATGACATTCTAGAACGCCTTTGAAAGACAGACTATGAAGGCAGCTCTTAAATGAATGAATATTTTCGTCTGAATAATTTCTTTTATTTGCAAAAATCATTTTTGGATACTGTTTTTTGTGATCAACTTGAAATTTTAATGTTTGGGCTGTCTCGTGGTCAGACAGCCATAGAGGTAAAACAAAACCCAAAGCATTATCAATATTACTTATTATGAGGTCAAGACATGAGTCACGACGAGTGGGAGTATGTATGTGAATATTGAGATTATATTTATTAATAATATCCTTTAATCGTGCTGTTTGTTTGCACTCATTTTTAAGTAAGTTAATATTCATGTCACCAGTAATAACAATTTTTTTATTTGGGTATTTTTTAAAACATGAGTAAATTAAAAGATCTAGTTTCTCCAGAAAATATGTAACGTGTCTTAGTTTTCTAGATGGAGTCCTATATATACAAATTATAATTATATTATTAGAAACCAGACTAACCGCACATATTTCAAAGTGGAATATCATGGCGAATTTATCGAAACAAGTGATTTTTTTGTATTCTATGTCTTTTCGTACCAATATGCATGATCCCCCTCTTTTTTTTAATCTTGAATAATTTGCGGCTAGTTTGAAATTATTTATATTAATATTTTTTTCGTCTCCGGCCTTGATAAATGTTTCTGTGAAGCACATAACATCCGGTTTAGTGTCATTTTTTATTTCATTTAAAGTTACTTCTATTAGCTCTTTTTTTGACCATAGACCATGTATATTTTGGTGGAATATTGTAAAAACGTTATTCACGAAAAAAAATATTGTTTGGAGGATTACTATTTTCTGGATTTGAATAGTCTTTCTTTGTTTTTATTATATTTTTTGCGACAGGCTTAAAGTAGTGTGTGATTTTATACTTGTTTCTGAGGATAGAAGCAGAGTCATTTTTTATTCGAGTCTGAGTTGAAGTGCTTTTTAAACGATTTTTTATGCTATTTAATGATAAAAATTGTTGTTCGTATTGTCGGTAATCGATCAATAGATTAATCTTTGTGCATAAGGTTAAAATGTACTTCATATCATAGTTAATATTATTACAATATACACTTATGTCTATTATATTACAATTCACAAAATGTTTCGTCCATAACCTTATACTACTGTTTAACAATTTTTCGTTGAGGTAAGGGTTAGAGTTAACAGGTACTAACAACACAAAAGCCTAAAGGGCCAAAAAAAGGGTAAACGCAAACTGTTTTGCTACCTAAAGCACCGTGTTCTGACACTATGTGAGTGGAAGCTAATGTTGTTTTAGGTAGTTCGAGGTCTCTTCACGTGGATGGACTGTGAGGCATGCCACGAGAGTCATCAATAATGCCATTAAACTTTGGGCAATACTTTGGATTGATTGGTAAAAAGTTGGTGTTGTAACACCTATAATGAGGTGACTAAAACTTTCTCTCGAATCAAGCCGCCCTAAAGCCTCTGACCATGCTTTACGATCTAAATCAAGCGATATTATCTGTGATTTCTTTCCATAGCACAGAGCTGTTCTTATAGAGAAATGCCACTAGTACGTACATGATTACTACAAGTCCCCATGTAGAAAATAGGTGTGTTTATCAAATACTTAAATCTTCCTGTTAAAATAATGACAATGACACGCAATGAAGTACACAGATAAGTCAGATGAAGTACTTACACATATAGTTATATCCACCCCGTGATGAAGTACTAACATCACATCATCACATCACCAGCCTATAACAGTCCACTGCTGGACACAGGCCTCTCCAAAAGGAGGATTTTGCCATAATCGCCACGCTTGGCAGGTGGGTTGGCGATCGCAGTTTGGCCAATGGTGGAGAGGAGACGCTGCTGCCCGTCTTCTTGTGGCGGTTCTGTAGTCGCCTCTTACGACACCCATATAAAGAGAAGGGGTGGTGCTATTCTTTTAACGTGCCGGCATCACACGACACTAACAAATAGTTATAAAAAAAAAGCACATGACATGACAGATTTGAGATTGGTTTAAGAGCTCATGGTTACCCCGCAGCTCAGTTACAATTCTTGGCACAGACAAATAACAAGAAGATTCCTTCGTATAACCAACGGCTGAACCTTATGGTATCAATTTCTCAGCGTCGAGTAATGCTTCTCATAACTTACGATCTAGATAGCTAGGATCGTTTTAAAAGACCTCATTTTTCCATGAAATTAGACTTCAGATAATGGAGACAGGTGGAATTTATTATTTATTGAACCTTGAGTTCTGTCTAAAAATTTATTTAAAAGAAACCGGCCAAGTGCGAGTCGGACTCGCGCATGAAGGGTTCCGTTCCGTTATCTATAAATAAGGCAAAAAAAAACACGTTTGTTGTATCGGCGCACCCTTATTTATTTATTTTATATTGTTTTTTAGTATTTTTTGTTATAGCGGCAACAGAAATGCATCATCTGTGAAAATTTCAACAGTCCAACTATCACGGTTCATCATATACAGCCTCGTGACAGACGGACGGACGGACAGACAGACAGGCAGACAGACAGACGGACAGCAGAGTCTTAGTAATAGGATCTCGTTTCACCGTTTCGGTACCTACGGAGCCATAAAAAACTGTATTCTGACACTCCCTAAAATGAAGCATACATGTATCTATTTTTTAAAAACACCCTTTCAGTTGGTGATTCTACACGATCTAATACGTATGTGTGGATGTTATTTTAGATCAAACATCCTAAAGGGTTCCGTCGGAATCACTTCCAAAAATGGCACTATCACTGGCTGACACAGATTCCATTTGTGGCGGAATAGTGACGAGAAAGAGTGGTTTGGAATTGTCGATAAAATTATCAGTAATAAAAAAGGAAATATTATGTACAAAGGTAATAACAATGTCATGTATGTAGTTCAACTACACCAGTTTTTTCCAACTTTTTGCACCAGTAACTAACATTAATTAGCGATATAGTACAACTGGTGTAAGATTTTGTTGTTTAGTTGATGTTAGTTGCGCCATCTTTGGTTCGTCATAATAAATAAATATTATTTTATAACACAAAAATAATATGCAACACTAGTAACGAAAAAACTTAGCTTGATTATAAGACAAGATAGAAAATTATTTCATAATATTAAAGTATTTTGTTTAAACACCAATGATTGCCCCTGAAAAAATTTTCATAGTTTTGTTTTTCGAACTTTTGAGTTACTGTCAAAATATGACATTGTCGTGTATTTTTGCAATTTTCATATTTCTTCTTTATTAGCAGAATACTCCTTTTATTGAATCACTGAGCTATACAAGATTTACTAAATAACTTCGTTGTAACTATACATACTCGATAAAAATAAATTTAATCTACAAACCGGTCGCCCAAATTATTCTGTCGCTACCAATCTCTACATTTAGCTAAGCTAACGTTTATTTTGGCAAATTGGAATATTAATCGACAGGACGGCACATCGATCATCCCTAGTCGGCCGCGTAATGAAGTTGCCTCTCTAATTACTGGCCCGGGCTTTAATGAGTGCCTACTATCATAGGGAGGATAAAACAGACAGACAAACAAGTTTACAACACATTGCGTATCACGTCGTATCGTATGATATATTATGGTGAATGCATCATCTAAATATGTATTTCCGATTTAGTTGCCGCTTCCATAGAAATGTTTATGTCATATCAGCTGATCTGGAGGTTTCGAAGATCCTCATAATTCCATCTCAAATTAATTCTTTCAAAAGTCTGAACCATCTATTAAAATATTTGTACCTACTAATGATGATATTAATTCCGCAACGAAAGTAGTCGTTATCTCAAAGTCATATATTTTTGCAAATTGGCCATCAATGGCACTTTTACATGTCCCAATTTTTTTTTTCCTACCACCGCTTCGGGACTACATATCGGCTGGTGATGAGAAGAAATGGCGCAACAAACTCAGTCACCTTTGTCAGCCTGGTTTTATTACAGGAAATACAATTACAAGATAGTGTAAGTGCGAGCTAGGCAGGTTATTAAGTCCATGCACTCTTGTCGTTCAAGTAATCTTCAACTTTGTAATATCCTTTTTCCATAAGGATTTTTTAAATGTGGTTTTTGAACTTATAAACAGGCAAGTCAACAAGTGTTTGTGGTACTTTATTAAAGATTTTTATACATTTCCCCAAAAATGAATTACCTACTTTCTTTAATCTGAAGCTCGGAACGGCAAGTTTATTTTTATTTCTAGTATTTTAATGATGTGAATCACATTTAAGGCTAAACGAACTCAAGTAAATATAGTCTATAAAATCCATTAGATGATATGGTTGCTCTAGTCCGGCTATGGCGGTCGCTATCCAGGTCACGTGACGAGTCAAAACTACCGCGGAACCACGGATTTGTGGCCCTTGCGACCTCTAATTAAATCGTACCTTCCAGCGTGGATCAACTAGAACGATTATTTTACTCTATTTCTTAATAAATTCTTTACTTTTTATGTTTCGATATATTTATGATTTTTAATACTTGAAAAAAGAAGCGACTTCCTCAGGTGGGATCCGAAACCTTGTGCTTTTCCAACTAAGCTACCGAGACAAGCTTTTCTTTTTTCAATTATTAAAAATCATCAATAAACCTAGCATGGTAATTGCTAAATAACAAAAATTTAAATTGATATATTTACTTTTTAATTCTGGTAAAATTGCATCTTTACCGAGGTAACAGAATGGTGGAATGGGACTTTAAGGGTGATCTATTTTAAATATTAAATCTAAATTTATTATTTAAGCCTTTAAGGGACCAACATCTAATATACCGTGACTTTTTAAATATCGGGTGTAACAAAAGGCTTAACGAAGCCGAATACTACATATTCTACGTATTATTACGATCATTTTTTTCTTTTACACTATACCTGGGAAATGACGGGTTACCGAGTTATTGACAGTCAAAGTTACTATTTTTTTTAAAGATTTTTACAAAATTGACTTCTGTTTGATAATACTAAACCACTGATCACCACATGATCCACTTACACACACAGGCATAGTCTGTGGCGTGCACGCTATACATTGCGGGTTAGAAATAAGTTTTTTTTTTATACCCAAAATTAAAAGTCATTTCCCAGCAATTATTTTTTTTGCATTCCACTTGGTTTTATGTATAGAATTCGTGGTTTAAGGCTTCGTTAAGCCTTTTTTTTACACCCTGTATGTAAGAAAATTTACCAATATAATTATTTAGGCATCATACAACACCGGCACCGACAGACAACATTTAATCACGATTTATAATAACATCGTTGTATAACAAGACAATTACAATAATATACAAATATACTTAGGCATCGATTAACAATATATTTTCTAAAGGTTTTTTTTAATTTTATTTAAAATATTTTTTAAAAATCTCAACTTAATTTAGTCGAGTTTCGAGTAGTATTTTAGAATATAATAGAAGATCGTTTATTCAGAATCATGCATAGCATACAACATTGTTACAGGAAATTAAAAATGATATCAGTGTTATTTACTTATATTTATACAACGGTACATGATTCTGAAATGGTATCTACTCAGCATATGTCGGAGCATATTACTAATGCTACGACGCTGATCTTCCGTAGATGCCCTACGTTGTCTTCTGTGGATGTTTTATGTACGGAAGGGAAACTATGAACGAAAATGATTTTGATAATACCTTTGGTTACCATTTGATAAAATTTAAAAATAATCTTTAGCAAATATATTGTTAATCGGTGCCTAAATATATTTGTATATTATTGTAATTGTCTTGTTATACAACGATGTTATTACAAATCATGATTAAATTTTGTCTGTCGGTGCCTATTCAGATATTTATTCAAGGTTAAACATTTCGCGAAAAGATGAAACCGAACTGTAAAGTAATACTAATAATACCCTCATAATTGTATAGTCTGTTTCTTTTTATCCAATTAGGAAGAAAAGAGAGAGTTTTCAAGAATTCTTGACACGAATTCAATAAGAAAGGTAAGGAGGCGAATGTGTTCTATAAGGATATTCCGAATGTAATCACGTTTCTTCGAAATTGTCTATATCTACATGTTACAGAATGTACGCCTTTTAATTAGGCATACCTACTAGAAAGTCCCTTTCTATTAGGTATATATATGTTAATTTATTAACTTAACAAATTTCTATAGGGACTTGTTTTGCTGGCCTAAAGGGTAAGGCTTTATATTGTCTATAAACTAGAGTAAATTGTTTATTTTTGTTTGTAGGAGACCCCGCGTGGCTTAAAGGTTTTTAGAGTTTTAAAGGACTGAGTGTTTTCGTAAGAGCTCAAGCGTTTTGCGACGTGGATGTTTTGGAATCCGTAACGCGTTGTGAGCTGTGTTTTATTTATATAAATCAATTATTTGCAAAGCATTTTGGTACATTATATAAGTAAATATAAAAGAGTGATTAAATTACATTCATTCATAAAGTATGTGCGCCGCAGCGACGCAAAAAGGCAGGAGTTCAGTACACACTGCTCTAAGAGCGGAGAGGGGGGAGGGGGCGTATAAACCTAAAACAAATTAAAATTGTCATGTGTCAATCCTTTAATAAAATATGACCAACTCAATCTAGCCGTGTAAAAAACCCGACCGTTTTCAATTGTTCATAAAATGTCAAACCTTTGCTACCGGGGAATAGATTTTTTTCATTTGATCGGATAATACGAGCGACCGAACGATGCGCTTTCGTATTAGGCCTCCAGAATAATGCTGATTTTTAGCTTCTGCTCTTTTAGTTTTAGGTTTTTATTCTTTGAGCATCTACTATCGACCCGCCCCGGTTTTGTACGGGTCTTACTATTATTAAAGGGATCTTCTAAATAAAACGGTTTAATAACTAAGTAATTATAATATATTGATACGGATTAGCGCGCGAAAGCACAAGCACGATGCGTAGTAGAATGACGTCCCGATGACAGATGACCGCTAGTGCCGGGAACCGCTCATAGGGATGCTCCCTTCAATCGATTCCTCGCTAACACTATGTATCTACGTTTATCAATTTTACATACAAATTTCACTCACGAAAGAGAAACTGAAATCACTAGTATACGAAAAAATTCCAAATTGTATTGAAAAACAAGTTTAGAACTTTTTCATCAACAACACTGTTTATAGATCATTGGTTACGCCATAGATCTTTGTTTGACCACTTTATGGCCACAATATACTGTATATCGGTTTTAGATTGTGTTTTCGCGAAAATTTAATATGTCGTATTGCTGTCACACATTTATGCACAGCCACAGTTCGAAAGCGCTGTATTGCATATCTCTCCACGCAAACTCCTAGAAGGGCTTATTACATAAACCTACTTTATATTCGAATCATATCCATCAGATGCCACAGTGCACATTAAACAGTATTGCTACTCTATACTAGTACAAACACCCGAGTCGAACGCACATATACAAGCACAGAAATCATAATAATATGCCACTTTCATACGTATACTAATCAATAGGGATGTTGACCTCATTCATAAATAATTCTAAGGCATCATTTATTAAATCAGACACTTTATTTTAGGCCTAATAACTCAGTACAATTTCATTTAAGAGACAAACTGATTTTTGCTTTCTTTAAAATCGTAAAAAAGTAAGGCAGTTGAGTTTATCGGATAGTGACGTCATAATCCGATATCGCCATACAAATTATAAGGAAGATATCTGTTTTGACAGCTCATAAAAAGTATGTCAATTGATTGGTGGTGTCAACTAGCCTATTGTGTGAAAGAGACTTCATACTTCTCTGCTGGACTTCAAACTCCCCCCTCCCTCAACCCTTTTGATGAGATAAGACGACCTCCATAGCCGAGAGGCGAGCACGCTGGACTTTAAATGGCGCCGCCATCTCTGAGGTTCCGGGTTCGATTTCCGGTCGGGTCAATGTAGAAAACGATTTTTTCTATATTGTCTCGGGTTTGGGTGTTGTGGTACCGTCGTTGTTTTTTATTTCTATAACAAAAGTGCCTTAGCTACTTACCTTAGGATCAGAGCAATGCATATGATGTTGCCAAATATTTATTTATTGATTATTTATTTATATAATGGTTGATTCTATGTACCTATTTGTAACAACTACAACTGTGTTATATTACATTATAAAACGCGATTTTAAAAAATGCGTTTTTTATCGCTCCACCTTTGCCAATTATGAAGTTTGATACTAGTATTTTATGTTATCGCAAATACTTATAAGTTTTAGGTTATTACAACAATTTAATTGAGCAAACCATGGTTTTTACTTAGTAAAGAATATACAGACTGCAGAAAGTCTAATCTATACATCAAACAACTTATTCAATTAAACTTTACCTATCATCAATCAGAGGTATAACTCGATGAAGTGTCTTGATGAATTCCGTTTAATTTTGACAAGATAAATTGTAAAATGGACTTTAATTACTTTGCGATAAGGAATATAGAAGTAAGGTTGTTTGAAGGAACAATCAGGTTTGTACGATTAAATTTAACTATGCCAGAGAACGAGGAGGGATTGGGAGGTATCAACCGTCAATGAAATTGGTATTGAAGTGCCCTCAGGCGTTAACGTGACGTTTCTATTCTCTTTAGGCTGGATCCGACGAAAGATTAAGTTACCCCAGTTTAGCTATTATGAGAATATCTTTACTCGTTTCGTTTCCTTTTTTCCAACTTACTTATGGCACACGATGCTCTTAATATTGTTGTTCTATGGTCCAAGTTGAACTGTGAATGATGAACGAATGTATAAACCTACCAACATAAGAAAAAAAAACGATCCATTAACCACTCCCTTATAAAATACAAATCAAAATGTAGGTACCTCATAACACTTAGTTATAAATAGCAATGTTACAATATATTCGTATGAACACTTTTACATTTTGTAAACCTGTTACAATTTGTAACATTATGTTTACAGGTGGAGTTTATTCCGCGCGCTTTTTAATTTACGAAATATTCCATTGTGCATTCCACTCTTTGTGTCTCCTCTGCAGGATGTGTTTATCAAACTGTGCACACTCGCTGGCTTTTTACATTAAATATTCTGGATTACATTAATACACGGGTTACTTTTAACGAGAAATTTAAATGACGATTTGACAAAGTTAGAATGTCCAAATTATAATGTCTCATGTTTTACGAAAAAAAACTCCGCGAGTTTGGCGCCCCTGTGTTTTTTTTTCTCAATGTACTGAAACACTGGAGTGTGGTGTTTCACTGTGGTGTTCAATTGAAAAAAAAAAGCGCGAGCCAAAATATAAGAAAAAAAAAACACCACACTGAAATTAAAAAAAAAATATTAAGAATGTGTTTGGACTTTCCAATTTTTATTATTAGACATTTATTTTATTTTTAAGATGTAGGTATCTGAATACTGTCAGGTATCTCAATAATAAATTATGTTATTAAAGTAATATAAGATGGTAGCTATGTTAGTTCGACAATAAACTCTACAACACAAGCGTCTCATTTCAGACCACAAATACCTACCCAGAATATACTAAATACCTAATCAAACTCGGTAAATGGTCTAATAACTGTAAACAACAGGGTTCAGCTAATGTCTACGGCAAACATCGTTAAGGACTCTCGACAGATGCAAATTATTGCAAATGAATCAATACAATTATCGCGCCTGGGCCAGACGGAATGCAAATGGCGGGATTTATCGTATTACGGAGCTGCGGGGTCCGTGGCAGAATGGTATTTGATGCCTTTGCCATATCATGGTTTATAAGTACTTTAATCGGACCTAAATATGTAGTAAGTAGTCAATTTCTCCAAATTAGGTGATACATACTCTGATTAATCTGTGTTAGGTGATTCTATTGTTATGAATAATTTTATGGTTTATAAAAGTTACTTTCCAATTGCTTTATAAGTAACTTTCATTTGGCCTCATTAATAAAATGAGGCTAAATTAATAATACTTGAATGTACTAACTATGTACTTGTAAAATAGCTAAAATTGCTAAAAATATTTACTTATAAGAACAAGGGTGGCGAGCTCACACCCATAAAACCTAATTAAAAACTATCGGTGAAGAATAATCTATCCTTTACAAAAAACCATACCTGAATCGGTTAAAATCGTTTTGGCTATACTTATACTCTTATGTAAATGGCAATATTTGAGTGCACACATAAACAAAAAATCTCATCTGAACGCCTAATATCCTACGCCTTCCAGTTCTTTGCGGGTAAAAATAATATAAAATGAAAATTTGTTCTATTGGTACAGATACTGTCTTATTCAGAGTGCAATTACTACAGACTAAGGTTAACCACTGATTTTAATACGTTAAAACAGTGGTTTAACTATAGTCCCGGAATAGCAAATGCACTCTGAAAAAGACAGATAGAGTTCAAAGGATTAAAGACGTCGTTAATATTGTTTTTAATTAGTGTAAATCGACGAGTAGTTAACTGAAACATAAAATATAAATCTCCAGTTAACTGGGAGTTAACGCCCGTTATCGCACTAAGGTTAAGGACTATTAGCGTCGCATCTCATTTGGAAAATGGGTTAACGTCCCTCACATGTACCCTTTCCCCTTGGACATAGATGTGTAGACTTACCTGAAAAGAAAGAACATTTCATTAGAATTGCTGATAAAACAAAAAACACACATGTATGCAATATAATTTAACTAAAGTAACCGTGGCTTTTCGTATTGCCAAGTTAATATGCCACTTTTACAGAAAGATCGGTTGACTGTAAAGTCGGTTTACAGACGATACTTTTACGTGATAACGTCATGAGATAGATGCGTCACACACAAGCCGAACGCTTAGGCCGATCGAGCCTCTTGCCACAGAATAAAACAAACTACAGAAGGATCACTTCCGAAACAGTTACAATAAATTATCAATCTTTTCTTTGCGATGATAAGGTCTAAAATAATTTGCACCCGCACGCCTACCTAACTGATTTAACTATACCAATTACCGTTCACTACAAGCGAAAATGAACCCTATCTATAAGTAATATGGTACTTATTACTCGGATACGCTTATGCCAAATTGGTTTTGGGTAGTTTTGGTCGCCTCACTAGGGTCATTTGGTTAACCTGACGAAGGAATGGGAGGTATTGGCCATAGGCAGGGATTGGTGGAAAGTGGAAAGGGAAAAGCTTTAACCATCAGTACGATAATGGAGGAAAGTTAAAACACTAGTTTTAACCACCACCATCAACTTGACCGGCCTACTCCACTTATTTTTTTATTTTATTTTTTTTCATTTGGGAAATCAACGGCGATACAGAAGAAAATTACCTTGAAAGTTCTTAACAATTAAGTACGGCTAATTACAGATTTCCACGGATTACTTAATACAATAGCATAAATGCATGCAAAAGTCAGAAGGACGTGAAAATGGACAGCGCCTTACAATTATATCAGTAGAGAGAAACAAACAACATCTAAAGCTAGGTACTAACCTACTAACTAATAACGTGTTATGTGGGCGTGCATGCGTGCGTGCCTGTGTGTGTGAGTGAATGTGAGTGTGTGTGTGTGTAAGTTCCTTTAGTATATCCTTTGAGCTATATCGATAACTTAACTTTTCTTAAACTCACTGTAACGGGAATTAATGTGATCATAATAATAATTTAGGTAACCTTTTACCTTTTATTTGCCTGACGTTTCAACACCGACCGTGGTCGCAGTCTGACTGGAACAGCGATTTCTTTACTCCGTATGAGAGGCAGATTCTCCACCTACCCTCATATTTTTATTTTTACGTAAAGTACCGTCACACACTACACTCACTGTGTCTCTATTTTTTAAACTAGCCGCTGCGTCCGTATTCTGGTAAGTACTAAAGTAAGTTTTAATCATGCAACGCGAAAGCTTAAAAGTTATTACTTAACTTTTCTATCGGATGATCTTATGTTTGATTTTGAGCTTTCCGAACTCTGCTTTCCGATCTTTCCATACCTCGCCATGCAATTTGCAGGAGTCTCGTAAGACCGAGTACAACATTTCTTTTGTGTGTAATAAAAAGTATAGCCGTGGATTTTTTAGTGTCGTGTATGGGGAGAAGCGTAAGTCAAAGTCAAAGTCAAAGTCATTTATTTTTGCAAATTGGCCATCAATGGCACTTTTACATGTCCCATTTTTTTTCCTACCACCGCTTCGGTACTACATATCGGCTGGTGATGAGAAGAAACTGCGCAACAAACTCAGTCACCTTTGTCAGCCTGGTTTTATTACAGGAAATACAATTACAAGATATTGTAAGTGCGAGCTAGGCAGGATATTAAGTCCATATGTCCGTATGTCCAGCAGTGGATTATTATTTAAATATCAAAACCATTCTTTAATAAAAAATCTGCTGAAAACTCAATCTAGATCCTTACCAAAATAAAGTTATATATTGAACAAAAACATTTTATTAATATGTTTTATAACAGTGTAAAAGAAAGCTTGAAGCCAACCTCGATTATACGGTTTTATTGGCTAGCCAAGCCCTAAGGCTGACGCTATGTTTGGTTAATCTTCGTTAAAATAACAAAGGTCACCCTTTGTTACGAGATATAAAGTCTGTAACGACCACCTTAGTCCTTATTTGAAGTTATTATTCCAATCTTTTACGAGGTTTTTATTTTATAAATGTTAACGGTAATACGTTCTGCCAGACAATTTTGATAAAGCTAAGTTTTTATCGGCGCAGAAGCGAAAACTTAATAGGTTTACTTGGATTTTATCTACACGGTCTCTGTTGTTAGCAAAGCGCTGGGCGTTTTGCCCGCCACGCTGCACTCAATGACGCCATCAAGAGAGCTCTTGCTAGCATCGCCGTTCCTTCCACCCTGGAACCATGTGGGTTGGTGCGCGATGACGGCAAGAGACCGGATGGTCTTACGCTTGTTCCCTGGGAGCGGGGACGGGCTTTAGTTTGGGACGCAACTTGTGTCGATACTTTAGCCCTTTCTCATCTTAGGGAATCAGCTGTTAACGCTAGAGCTGCAGCGGAGTCCGCTGAAAATGCTAAGCGACACAATTATCAGTCACTTGCAAGTGACTACATATTTGTGCCGTTTGGCGTTGAGACTTTTGGACCGTGGGGACCGAGTGCAAAATTATTTTTTGGTATAATTGCTCCAAAATTAACTAGGATTTCGGAACATAAAAATGCTGGCTCGTTCCTCGCTCAAATGCTTAGCTTAGCTTAGCTTATTATTATTTTTATTATTTGAATTTAATTTCTTACTGGCACTTTAGAATAAAAACCAATAAGTACTTACAAAAAAAAAAACTAAACGCAATCACTGGCCGAAAATCATTACAGCGACCGAACAGCATTATAAAAAGTAAAGTAAAGTATGCCTATATACGTCCCACTGCAGGGCACAGGCCTCACCTCAACTATGAGGTGGTTTGGGCCATACTCCACCACGCGGGCCCGGTGCGGATTGGTGGAAGGGTGTTGTAAGGCCAGTGACTAAACCTTACTGTCAGATGTTTTCAAGCCGCCTTAAGGCCTCTGACTAGGCTTCACGACCAATATCAAGCGATATTGGCCGGGACCAACTTTTAACGTGCCTTCCGAAGCACGGAGATGCTCGTGATAAATGTCACTAAATATGGTCGGAATGGTCACCCATCCACTCACGACCGCGGCGTTGGTTGCTTAACTTTAGTAATCGATACCAAACAGCATTATAATTAGGCCTATATTATAATAATAATATAATAAATTAAATAATTATCATTACACAAGTAGGTGCTAATCTATTTGACAATGAACGCTGCTTAGATTTTCGGTTTGGTTTATTTCAGAAAAATTACTGTCATGTTCCACGTTTCGGCTCTGTAGTTCATCCCGTGAGTTCATCATATAACGGTATGAGAAACTTGTCATTTTGCCATAAGTTGACATACTGTTGTTTGACGGTACACAAAAGCCAATATTAATAAGATAAGAAAACATAAAGTTTATTTGGTATAAAACTTAAGCTACGTACAGTAATAATAATAATACATGCTTATAAATCGTGTGTCGTGTGGTGCCGGCACGTTAAAAGAATTGCACCACCCCTTCTCTTCCTATGGGTGTCGTAAGAGGCGACTACAGGAGAACCGCCACAAGAAGACGGGCAGCAGCGTCTCCTCCTAACCATTGGCCAAACTGCGATCGCCAACCCGCCTGCCAAGCGTGGCGATTATAGCAAAATCCTCCTTTTGGAGAGGCCTGTGTCCAGCAGTGGACTGATATAGGCTGGTGATGATGATGATGATGCTTATAAATAATTACTGACAAAAGACAGAGAGTGTTACATTACGTAACAATGCTTACGCTACTAAAACTGCGCAAGGTAATAAAAGTAAGTTATTATGACATAAGCATGTAGGTCAGGTTTGTTTATATAGATGCCTAAACTAAGTAAATAATTACTTGTATCTTGTATAATTAAATCAACAGGATCTTCTTATTGATGTACTAACATATCTAAACTTAATATCAAGCGTAAACGCAACCAATTACTATCCTAATTCTTAATCAACCAAAAACCTTAACCTAAACAATATTATTAAAATGAGTCAACTATCAAAAGCTTATTTATTATTTAATAGTTAATCACCAACGCGTGAAACTCGAAACTATTCAGTTCAATAATATTGAAATATTATTTCCTTTGAACTACCTTCCTTTGGTCGACTAGCCCGCGCCTCGGCCTGGTATGTGACTGGTGGAATGTCGTCACCTCCACGATTATTGGATATGGGGGATTCTTTGCCTTTTATTCGAAATACCGGGTTTTCGTTAGGTGACCTCTTTACCTAGTCGGGGTAACTTTTGAAATCGATAGAGAGACGCGTGTTGGGATTTTGTTGACATTTAATTCATTTCTGAGATCATTATCATCACCATGCATTCATATTTTTTTCATTACATTCATGTTTCAATGATACTGCAGGATTTAAGCCGCCTTCTTAGAGCGACAAGTACGTACTACGACCCTGTGTCATGGCTTGTTTTGTATCTGAGATAGACAATGTCTAATATAAAACAACAAAGAATCATATATGGCCTTACTACAAAAAGATAGACTAGTGTTAAACACTTGTCTAAAGATTAGCCAACCAATTTGAAATGTTTCGTAGTAATATGTCTCGAATGTCTGATGTGTCAACATTTCAAATTGGTTGACTAATTTTAGACAAGTGTTTAACCCTAGTCTATCTTTTTTGTAGTAAGGCCATTAGTATTTAATTACCATAGACATCAATCGCAAACTCAAATCTAGTGTGTTAATGTTGACCACAACAAACGGCTTTTCGACTTCAACATCACTATCTTTACAGCATATTGCAACTTGTTCAAAAAGTGCATGCAGAAAATGAAGCCAAACTTTAAACGAAACCTCTTTAAAAACAGCTAGCTTGTTTGTTAACAAGTTGCAAAACAAACTAGCTAAATAGCTTTTTTGCTCCGTCAGCGATTTGAAGAAAATGCACTATCCCAATTTGCTTTCCATTCGAATTAACGTTCCGACAAAGTTGAAACGTTTTCTCTTCTCGCAATTAGCGCTCAGTTGCCACCGCTGCCGAAACTTTGATAGCGCGATGCAGGCAGGATTCGTCGAACATCTGCGTTTGTCACTTCGTTTGAGTTTCTTAACTTTTTTGTTTTGGTTGGTTACTTTTCTTTTATTCTCAAAGAGCGGCAACCAGACCTCATTCGAGTGAGTTTTTCGTATCTGATTAGTGAACGAACGCGGACCACTACACTTGGCATTGAAATAACTGCAATCAGATCTTTCATTCATTCAAAATAAAAAAGGGATTTTAAATTACCAAATGTTTCTCTCTCCTCTCCTCTTCTCAAACGTTGAAACCTTTTTGTCATCGAAAAAAGCACACACAGTTGGGTAGTTTGATAAAAAAAAACGCCACACAAGTAATTCTCAACAAAACCTTGTTCTCGAACGAACCCATTCAATAAATTCTAGCCAATCCACTTAGTTTCGGGCTACACTACACATTGAAATAGTCCTTTTCAATGAAATTGGAACCGAAGGACGTCATTCGCCTGAAAAGATCACCCTGCGACTTCTGAATCAAAACTAATTTTAGACTATGGTGCGATTTAGAAGCGATAAGCGACAAGTTTAAAAAATACAGACTACAGGGTGTTTTTTAGTTAGTAGCTACAGGTGCTACAGGATTAATTTCAAAACACTAATAACGCAGATGCTTGATTTAAGCACACAAGGTTAAACCCTGTAAAAAGGAGTCAAAAGTATCGCCCAAACTGACAAAGAATTTCATCGTTTATTGCGCTACTGGAGTCTCCAGATTTAAGAAAATCTAACCTTCTGAGGCAAAACATCTCAAAGAATTATTTACGCAGATAACGGGGCAGTTTGACTGTCATAAACTTCTTATCATAATTTAAAATAATTTTATTTGCAATAATTTTTTTGTTTCTTACGCTTAGTTGAACCATGCAACACTTTCAAATAGGTTAAATCTACCTTTCTCCCTAGCAATTGAGATGAACTATGATATCTGTATCACGCATTTTTTCTATTGTTCCGAAGTGTACATTACGGAGGATCCAAAGTTTTGTAATCAACTTTTAATAGTGTAATACAGCAGCTCCTCGCTTATCTAAAGAACTTATCTTAACAGTAGTTAGCTAAATTACGGCGATTAAACACTTGAAAGAAGTCGAAGGACAGAGAAGACAACAGATCCTATTAGTTTTATGGCATTATTAGAGCAGTTAATGGAATATGAATCGTCAGATAAAGTGTAGGAAAAGTATTCATATGGAATCTTAAACGAGCTAATAATACAATTTATGTAGATATTTTCTCAAGGAATCTGTCTCAAGGAATTAAATCGGCAAAAAATCAAATCCCTGGTTTTTACGCGAAGCACTGAACCGCTTAATATAGTAAACTCTTTCGATTCTAAATAAGCGACAACACTAAAGAGAACTTATTAATTTAGTTCTTCAAGTACTTCAGCTCAGTCGCCGCTGAGGCCGTGATTTCAATAAGAAACTTTGTCCATCAGAAAGAGCATAACAAAACTGTTTAAAACTACAACGTCAAGTTTCCAAGTAGAGCTTACTACTAAGTCTTAAAATTCTCTTAAAGATTACAAGGTTCATCCTTCATTTCATGAAACAGAAATATTTAAGGGGCATCTCGAACCAAATGATCAAATAAAACCCCATCCATAGATAGAACAGCTTCGTGACTCAGTAAACATGTTGAAGAGTTTTACCCAATGTCCCCTGAAATTAAGAGTTCTTATTTCATGGGACATTAAGCTGAAGTTCCAATGGCGTGGAACTTGGGACCTCAATGGAGGAACAAGTGGACCGCATTAGGCTAAACATATTTTATTCATGATGAGCAAACGCGGGCGCGGTCAGATTTGAGTGTCCCAACGAAATAAAAAACGGGTTTCTTTCTTTACTTAGTTTTGACGTTTAGTAATCTTGAAGGTTTTGATGTCAATGTGACCTATTTTGGAGCGTAAACTTACAATTCAGCCTGTCGATTCTTTAAAACAAAACCGCAATCACTTCGACACTGAACTTACTCATCGAAGATATGTAATGTGAACCCACTGTACCGCTTAGGTGAACCGTGCTGTCACTTTGAATACCCTTCAAAAGTTATTGTTGGTTAACTTAAAGGAATCCCTGCTGTACTCCAAGAAACCAAAGTAGCTCAGAATATTTTTATTAATGCTCTGAGCCGTTGCCTCCAATTACGGCTTCCCGCTAATTTGAGTAGGTCGTCAGTCTATCGGGTTCGAGGTCTTCCCACGCCGGGCCTTCTATATCCACTTCTTTGACAATCGAGAATATTTCTTCCCCTTATACAGGGTGTACAAGAGAATGGGACACTCTTTAAAACGACGTGATCAGCTGGTCATATACAACAACTTTTCCTGTGGGAGCAACCTCGAAATCGTGATTTTTTTTTAGATGCTCCATACATTATCATCGAGAAATGCGAGTAAGTTTGTATGGAGCAGCTAAATATAATACTCGATTTCGATGTTGTTCTCATAAAAAAAGTTGATGTAAATGTCCAGCTGATCGTGGTTTTAAGGAGTGTCCCATTTTCTTGTACATCCTATATAGTATCAGAGGCTTAGCAGATATAAAAATATGTTTGTAAGGTTTGTGTGGAAGTAAATATTTTCATAACACTTCAATACCTATTCTAATTGTAACTGCAATATCGCCTGCATATTATTGATAGTCCTTGCGTGTTCCGGCAGACGTGCCGCCATAACGACGCTATGCCGAGATCGATACTCCCATTGCTGCATTATCGACAAACTGCATAGGATTTGAATAAACTTTGCCTTTGTAGAGTTTTTCACTTAGTATTTCAACGGTTCTGCGAGAAAGATCCCGCCAAAGTTTCTTAGGCAAATAATTGTGCTTCTTTTTTGTCTCGACGTAAATTCTGCAAACTTTTTGGTACCAGTATTCTGCAACATAAGTTTGGAAAAACGTACCGCACTCTAACCATTAAAACTAAAAAAATAAAGTATTTTACAACGTCCCACTGCATGGCCAGATCCTACCTCAACTATGAGGTGGTTTGGGCCATACTCCACCACGCTGGCCCAGAGCGGATTGGTAGAGGGGTGTAGTAAGGCCTGTGACTAAACCTTAATGTCAGATGTAATCAAGCCGCCTTAAGGCCTCTGACTAGGCTTCACGACCAGTAAGCGATATCAGCCGGCACCACACTTTATCGTACCTTCCGAAGCACGGAGATGCTCGTGATAAATGTCACTAAATATGGTTGGAATGGTCACCCAACCACTCACAACCGCGCCGTTGGTTGCTTAACTTTAGTAATCGATAGGTAGCAAAGCGCTGCCACCACTGAGGTGAGCTACGAGCACCTCATGAGCAACATTGAAACCAACAGTGTATAACCTTCTCAATGCGTTTTAGGAGGGAAATCCTTGGCAAGCCACGAAGCTTTGCCTAGTGAGAGGTTATCTGATGGCGGGAGCAGGCAAGGTTATTATAATACTATTTATTATGAATATGCAGGTATATCTTAATTTCCGTTAAAATTGAATTTTTAGGTGAACTTCTACTGTGCTATAATGACCACGCAGACCTAAAACAGCAACCCATTAAAATGAATATCCAACACTTAAATTAAGGGAGAATCCTACATTATTCCTAGAAATAACACACCCGAGAGACACGTAGAATATACTGAACACAAAAAACAAACACCAAATTCTACCTCTCATAAATACAGATACGAAAAATAACGATTTTGTTTCTAGTTGCTTATAAATACATATTCACGGCACTTTTTCAATCCCGGTGTAATCAAGAGCCGTGGCTCGCGGCCCCTGGGAGCCGTTGGAAATGAACCAGCTATAGACCGGGGCTCCACGCACAATTTATGATGGTGGAAAAGCTTAACATCAGAGATGATGCACTATATTAACGAATATTTTCCGAATTCGGGGGTGAATGCTCTACATGGTGGGTACTGACTGGCGTTACAGGTGTAATGTCTCATTCGCAGTGAGTGTGTTAATTGTTTCGTCAAAATCCGTGTCAATGCGTCTCGTTGCTCACACAGTACATATATCTAAACAGTATGGAAACTAGGCCTGTTTTTCGAGATACGTCAAATACGTCAATGGAGCGTTAGGGTTGTTTTAAAAGTTGATTTAAAATCGCGCGAACTGGACAATAGAAATGAACAAAAAGCGTTAACCAAAGAGGATTTAAAACCTACGTTTTTACGTTCTGCAGCGACAATGACAACTGACAGCATAACCGTCTCGTATCGGCAGTATTCGGCATCCACGACTCTAAGGCTGGGTTGCACCATCTTAACTTTAACCATGACTGTAACTATAACCGGTGTTTTTGTATGGATTTTGACAGACTTTTGACGTTTGTTAAAGTTAAAGTAAGGTGGTGCAACCCAGGCTAAGTACACTTATTTTACTGAGATTTCTTGTTGAGCCATGCGTGCACATGTGTCTATACATCATTTTGACCGTTTATAGGTAGTTTCTTTACTGTATAGATATATTATATATACTGTGTTGCTCACATTTCACTCCGTACTGACAGCACGAATGCTCGCATTGTTTAAGTTTATTTTATTTATTATTATTTATTAACCACCACCACTTTACACTATCATTACAGGAGAACCCCAATGCGATAGTATCAGCCTGATTTACTTACATTTCATTTCATGAATTACATAAACATATTTATAATTTCTTAATTTAGCTTATAACAAATGATATAATGTGCTATCCTTGTGAATTCGCTGAAAGTACAGAAAAATAGGTCCAGCTCCACCGATATAAGGTTTAGAATACGCAGCGCACGCGTCAGCGGTGCCTTGCTCATCAGGTGAGTGCGGCCGCGCGGCAGGGCCAGCAGTTGCGGCCGGCGCCGCCGCCACACGTATCTGTCGGGGACACATAAATGTATCCTCTCCAAAATGCTTGCATTCGCTATTCTCCCAACAAGAATATTTAGCAGGTATCTAGTAAGAGCTACATCCCGTCTCACCCCTAACTGATTGTATCCAACCATGCCCAAAATAAATAAAGTTGGGTACATCAGAGGGTAAAACGGATACACCCCATACAATCGCTTGTATAAATATCTTATATATTTATTTTGCACACGTTCCAGCATGAGATTATACTTAGCCTCGTGTGGCGCCCATATTGATGCATTAAATTCCAACTGACTTCTGACTAAGGTGTTATATAGTGTAATGACGACAGTCATGTTTGTAAAACCTTTTACCCTACGTAAAACAAATCCCAATCTTCTGTACGCTTTTTTACAAATATTTATAATGTGCTTCCATTGTAGAATGTTACACACCGTAACGCCAGTTATTACCCCACTTTATATAAGGTCCGATTTTATTAGTGTTTATCCTGTTAACCTGTGACTATATAGGTGAAAAGCAATCTTAAAAACCAACTTTCAAATGTGTACCATAAAAACTAAAAAAGTTAAAAATCAACAACATTGACTTCATATTGCATAAACTCGCCCTATCTTTGCTACGTTTAACCATCTGATTATCCGTCTTATTTCTTCCCCTTGTACAGAGCGAGAAAGAGTTGAAGATAGGACCAGTTTATGCAATATGAAGTCGATGTTGTTATTTTATAATTTATTTTTAACTTTTTTAGTTTTTATGATAGACATTTGAAAATTGGTTTTTACGATTGCTTTTCACCTATATAGTCACAGGTTAACAGGATGAACACTAATAAAATCTGACCTTATATAGTGAAAACTGTTTGCACAACATTCGCGAGCCGCGTGCAAACTCTGAGTCTGACCGTTCAGTGTGAATACTACTAGCTCTTAAAGTCTTCGTACTGTCACAGCAAATATATTAATAGCTCACTTTCTACTTACTGCCTCTTTTTCAAGCTAACTTCATTCAATTACGACCCTGTACGCTTTGTAAATGTTATTCCCTTAAATTTTGGTACATAAATTAAATTGGTTTCTGAGATTAAATTTTCTATCAATTGAAGCTAGCTTCTACAGGATTATTTACAGAATAATTACTTTTAAACTTTCACGTTTTATAATTTTAAACTCAATGAAACGGGAATTAACGCGAACATAATTTAGGTACAAAATGTTACCTCTTTTGCCTGACGTTTCGATCGGGTTAACGCAAAGAGCGAATGCTAAGTCTATGGGTTAACGTCAGGCAAAGAGGTAACATTTTGTACCTAAAGTATGATCGCGTTAATTTCCGTTTCATTGAGTTTTATTTACAGAAACCTCCAGGTTCAGACGTCAAACTTTTTCTATTAATGATTTCTTCAAGCTTTTAAATTTATCCAAGAATAGAGAAAGTAGTAGTTAGGGTATGTTCAACTCTCTGAATCTAAAATTTGAACCCAGTTCATAAAATCGCATAAAAAGAGATTTAAGATTCTTTAAACCAGAAATCTTCCAAAATAAATCCTGCCCACCCAAACCCATTTCCTACAAACCTAGAAATAAGTAGTCACTAAAAACCTTCGCGATTTGGTAGAACTATTTATTACTGCGGTGACTCGTCTCGGGACCCACGTCACTGTCAATCAGCACTCCGCCGTCTTGTATCATTATTTATAGAGGCGGAATGATTATCTGTGGTTGCTGGTGACTTGGAGATATTAGCTGCGATTCTGAACACGTTTTTGCTAAATATCCATAGGATAGTGATAAAAACACAATGAGAAATAACTTTAATTGATAAACAGACGGGACTGACGACGACGACAACCAAAGATCGGTAAATATTGTTTTGTAAATTCTTAATCATTCACAGAAAAGTATTTCATGTGAATTGTTGAGCTGGGCCCTAACCATGAACTGTTAAAACAATCACAAATCTGTCAAAAATTATCATTTCTGTCAAATTTTGTATGAAATGACGTACCAAAATTGACAGATTTGACAACTTTGTGATTGTTTTAACAGTTCATGGTTAGGGCCCTGATTATTATAAATAATAGTTTCATTTTGTCAACAAATTTCTACCTAAGTGTTTATGACTGTTTTTTTTTGTGCTTTTTAAATAATGTTTTCCAAATGAAACTCAGTTACACAGGAGCATCATTTAAACAAAGACAAATTATAGTTTTTTTTAATTTCATTCCTAGACACTATGTCTTGAGAATAACAAACAAACACAATTATTCTCTTAATCATCATTTTGAATATATTTTTTATTGCCATCAAATCACTACTAAGCTACTTTAAAGAACAAACCATGTATTCTTATACAAAAAAATGACGGGGGTTTCGTGATTTGACAGCTCTAAAATAGTAACTACGCTCAGTAAAAGGGGATGCTAACTTCAATCAGAATTTCATCATCCCCATTACCAAATTCGTAAAATTGTTTGAAGTACAACAAGCACTTGTCCAATTTCACCATGTTCCTTTCACAACACCGACCAAAACTCAAAACAAAACACGACGCAAATACGAAACACCAGGAACAAACGAAATAAGTAGAAACAAAAGAACGCAAAGGGTTGGACCATGTTGCTGCTATTCTTTTGTTTCAGAACTTCCGAGTTTGCGGAACTAGATTATGGAATCGGAAAGAGGGATTTTTTCTCATAATCTTTTCGGGCTATCGTTTGACCCTGCTGTAAATCCAGTGTTTTGTTCTACTCTGAGAGAAGCTTATTTGTAAGAGCTTTCGTTGTCTGTTGCATCTCGCATCTATGGAGGCTTTTCAACTGTCTTGAAAACCCGGAATTTTACAATTTAAGTACTACTAATAATGTTAATCCAGTGTACAGTCTAATTACGAAGGAAGCTTATAAGAGCTTTTATTGTCTGTTTACAGTTTCTGGTGACTTTTCTTTCGTGTCTAAAACCTCGAATTTTCACCACTTCTAACTAATTACTTGTGTATAAAATAGTATTTTTACCCTCTCAAGATGATCTATGAGTAGGAAGAGTGAGTTTTAATTAAGGGGTTGAAAATATACTCGTAGTCATGATAACAAAAAACTTTGACCAAACATCAAGTTAATTCTGTTAGTGTATACAAAAACAATTTCTTAACATTTCTTAAAACTTGTAAAACCTACAATAATCGGAACCGTTTTTATGAATCATATGTGATTCAATAGACCTTGTAAGTAAGGTGTGTAATGTGACCTTGTAGAAGGAAGATCCTTCTAGTAAGATTTGTAAAATTGTTTCTTTGCGTAGTAAAATACTATTTTAATTATTACTTTATTTTATGATACTGTTTTCATTTTCAACTAGGTACGTACCCAAGTATTATATTTTCTGCTCGATCTCCAGAAATAAGTACTGAATAAATCCTTTCTTAAAATCGTCTAGACGGCAGTTAATCATATACATTACTCCTCTCAACTATTCTCTCGACAATTTATCACCAAAGATATCCTAGATTTTGAATTTTGAAACGCCAAATTTCAGTTAGTTATCATCCAAGCTTTATAAACCTTAATCTTACAAAATAGGGTCCATTTTCTTTTGCTATCGTTAAAGTTAAGGATCGCCGTTTTATTTAAAGGATGTCCCCAAGAATATTAGTGATAAATACAAAAGGACGGGTCTGAAACACTTAATTACACGGTTTATTCCCTTCTTCAAGTCCCCAGACCGTAAGCTGGGATCCAAAAAATATATTTAGTTCAGTTTGTTACAATTACGCGCAAACTTTTGAATCCAAAACAAGAAAAAACTCGTCTAGGTGCTAGGGTTCCAGAGGGCTTATCGTGATCACTTATAAATATTTTGTTTCTTCTGCAGAGTTTAAATAAAATGATTTGTCAACGATGAATATCACTTAAACTAAATGGAAGACATAGGCATTTCTTGGTTACAAGTGATAAAAAACAGTTCCTCCAAAAATCACATCAATTATCTGGCTATTTACCAAGTACATCGTGTACTATGGTGACTAAAGAATGGATAAACATACTTTAAATACAATTATAAACACCCATAACTTAGGTAAAAATTATCGTGAGTAATCACACAACATTTTGAACCCGCAACCGCCAGGCTTTGTGACTACAGTAGCTTCGTAGCGTGAACTACTAGATCAGATGGTGAATTGGCCAAGTTTATTTTATCGATGTTGATACCCCAATAAATCGTGATGTAAGACAATAAGTCACACAAGTGACAAAGGTCAAAGTTTATTCTACGTTTTACGACCGTAAAGAGATGATAAAACCGAAGCGATCCTTTTTCCAACGGCTTGTCGACCAGCTTTCATGAGTCATCAAGATAGAGGGTAATCTTTTACAGAAGTTTGGAGGATAGTACGTGAAATCGTGTGGGGTCACTGGTTAGGTCTTTGATATGGCAGTAGCAGAGGCCAAATCTACGATGTCGTCAAACCATTTGCGTCTTTGATGACCTGAAGTGAGGCTGTTCCTGGTATTTTCCCCTCCAGCGTCAGTTTTGGGAATGTATATGACGTGCGTCATTAATAAGAGTACATAGTGCGTACTAGGTATAGATTTATCTGAATTAAAATACCATCAACCCACAACAATCACAAGCCTCTTTCCACGAACTTGGACATCATTCAAATCAGCTATCAATACTTAATGACTTATGTATCTAGTGCTTCTACATTGAGATGGCTTGCATTTAAGAGAAAAAACATGATTAAGATGATGAGATAGAGAACGTTAGTCTGTTAATATTTAAAACAGTTTTAACTACTTATTTTAATCGCTCTTTTCAATCGGGTAAAGGTTCCTTTAATAGGTAATTTGCAGAAATAAACGATTTTGATACTGATCAAATATTCTCCACGTCACAAGTAGTAAAAAACTCTTGATGCGGAAACAACTCTCGCTTGGCCAGTTTTCCGATTCGTTCGCCATTTTGGAGTTTGCGAGTTGTTTTTTCAATGCCGTTTGAATAAAATCGCTTGCTATAAAGTTTACTTGTTTAAACTGAACTCGATGTTGTTCAAATGAACGGATAAAAAAAGAGATTTTCGGTTTATTTTTTTTTAACAATGAGTATCAAATAATTAAAAATGTGCCATACAACAGTCAATAAATACACCAAAGTAAGTCAAAAAATTATAGCTCTCAAAATAAGGGTATATATTGGGTGTAAAAAAGATCTTAACGGAGCCGAATACTACATATTCTACGTATTATAACAATCATTTTTTTTTCTTTTACACTATACCTGGGAAATGACGGGTTACCGAGTTATTGTTATACAATTTTTTTTCAAAGATTATTACAAAATTGACTTCTGTTTAATAATACTAAACTTTTTTTACAAAGAAACATGATCCTCTTACACACAAAGGCATAGTCTGTGGCGTGCGCGCTATACATTGCGGGTTAGAAATAAGTTATTTATTTTTATACCCAAAAAAAAAGTCATTTCCCAGCATTTTTTTTTGCATTCTACTTGGTTTTATGTATAGAATTCGTGGTTTAAGGCTTCGTTAAGCCTTTTTTTACACCCTGTATAACATCCTCGTGACGAAGTAACAGGCAATGAATGTTATCAAAGGCGTCTTGCCTAAATTAACCCATATCGGATATTAAAGTTAGAAGATCTGGATATAGCTAATTACTTATCTCTAAAGGGATTCATTCTCTAGATAACTTAGGTAGAAAATTATGTCTTAAACTACATAAACGCTTTTTTCATATTCTAAAACTATATCGTTAATAAATAGCTTTAAATAATACGGTTCTAAAATAGAAAGCTATAGATAGACGAACAAATCTTGCTCAAACCACGATCAAAACTTTACGTCAACTATCAAAATGATTACGTCGGCGTAAACAACGGACCCTCCGAATTAGCTGATCGAAGTTAGCACGTGCCAACAGTTTCCCAACCCACTCGTAAACCGAACGTTAAGGGTTGTGTAAAATTAACATTATCGGAACAACTACACTCTAACACGTTTACACATTGTTTATTTAAACTTGAAGCCGCTGGATGCAGGCTGCTTACAACCGGCCAATCTGGAAGTCACTGGGGGAGACGTATGTACAGCAGTGGACGTCCTGTGGCTGAACTGATGATGATGGCGATGGTGCCTAGTACGACTTATTTGATACAGTATCATATATGTTACATGCTACACGGCTAAGTACCCTGCTGTTTGGTGACTACATGGTAGTTGCGTAGCCTAACACCCAGAATAGCATGTCAAAATGTGGTTTTTACCTAAAACCCTAAGCAAATAAACTGTCGTTAACGCTGTGACCTCAAAATAAAAGTCCTATATTTATTAGATATCTTTCGTGAAGGGTAACAACCCAATGTTGTAAAGCCAACAAAAGTGCCGTATGTAGCGGATATTCTATTTTGACGCAGCCTCTTGGTATAATGTGTCAAAAGCCATAAAATTATGGAGAATGTTATGAGGTAATCAGAAATATCTGAGGGGCCATCCTTAGGCAGATTGTAAAGGATCAGATATTCAGAATTTTTAAACAAATTTTCGTAATCATCCGAGATATAATTATCGAAAATATTATTTTTAAAATAATTTCACATAAGAGAACTGATTGACCGATAAAATAACAATATTATTTACGGATGTGTTGATTGCCGAAATGTTATACATTGTTTTTTAAGAATATCGATGTTTCTCCCATATTTAAAAACTTCCCTTATAGCGAAGTAAACCAAACAAAAAGCCTCACATTTGGGCAATTCGACAGAACCCTTTCTGTAAACAAGAAATCGACCTATTTTCTGAATACACTAGTAATATTTATTACTTGTGTTTATGTGATAAATATCAATCCTAATATTTTTTACCCAAAAAGTACTGCAGAACTATTGACACATTAACCACAAAATGAACCACCAAGTTACATACAAGTTTTTCGATCAAAACATTCCCGTATCGTTGTCTGCGTATCCCTATGGGAGCGGTAGAGTAAATTTGTCTTGCCCTCTTGGGAAGGGCTGTGGCACTGTTTGTGGACCGAGACATATCGTACTAAGACTTGTTACAAAAACGTACTGTCTTATTCAGAGTGCATTTGCTATTCCGGGACTAAGGTTAAACCACTGTTTTAACGTACAAAAATCAGTGGTTTAACCTTAGTCTGGACTAGTAAATGCACTCTGAATAAGACAGCTAGGGTCTCGCTTGATTTGGTATCTACCGAGTCATTTCTATTTTAGTTTTGGATCTTTAACTCGAGCACGTCTCATGCGTGATCGGTTTGTTATTTGCTGTTTAAAGTACTTAAAAGTCTGCCTTCCATAAGGCTGGGTTGCACCATCTTACTTTAACAAACGTCAAAAGTCTGTCAAACCCTATACAGAAACACCGGTTATAGATAAAGTTATGTGCAACCCAGCCTAAGTATATTCAATACTAGCTGTAACTTCGTTTGTGTGAACTACAGTATGTTTGGTATATCACATATATCCCACAGAAACAACGAACTGGGATAAAAGTATCATATATGTTAATCCAGATCTTATTCTATATGTGTGCGAAATTTCATCCATATCCGTTCAGCCGTTTACGCGTGATTGAGTCACAAACATCTAAACATCCAAACATCATTATCAACTTTCGCACTTATAATATTTGTGGGATTGACGGCCAAGCCTGCCAATACAAATAGTTGAAATAGTAAAAACAAATTAATTTTTGTCACTATTAAAAACTGAGTTAAACTAATGTAATAACATATTAACCATTACGAGATTTCTGCTATTAAAATTATGCTTCAAGCGCCTAAACAAAGACGTAAGGAATTTGGACGAGAAACTACACATCAAATTGAGAAACAGGTCACAAATGCCGTTCTTACGAAGTAAAATTAGAAGAAAATGTTACAATTTTTTCTCAAAGGTCTGTGCAATAAATCCATACAACTATCCTGGGCCATAACCATAAACTCTCAAAACAATCTCAAAGTTGTCAAATCTGTCAATTTTGGTACGTCATTTCATACAAAATTTGACAGAAATGATAATGTTTGACAGATTTGTGATTGTTTTAACAGTTCATGGTTAGGGCCCAGAACTAGAAATGGAAAATGGATCCCAAGATAAAGATATAGAAAAGGCGTGCAACTGATCCGCGCGGGGATGCGGAGATGTCAAGATTACACAATGCTCTAGATATCAGGGCGGTAACAACGAACCCTTAAAACAATCTCAAATCTGTCAAACATTATCATTTCTGTCAAATTTTGTATGAAATGACGTACCAAAATTGACAAATTTGACAACTTTGAGATTGTTTTTAGAGTTCATGGTTATGGGCCAGGGCGGTAACCACGAACTGATAAAACAATCTCAAATCTGTCAAACATTATCATTTCTGTCAAATTTTGTATGAAATGACGTACCAAAATTGACAGATTTGACAGTTTTGAGATTGTTTTAAGAGTTCATGGTTACCCCGCAGAGGTCAAATCGAAAATTCTATCTAATCTGGACGAATAGACCGATTTACTGGCTACCGATAAAAGATTAAAAAATAAAAAGAACACTTACAATCCTGCTAATGTAAGCACATTGGATGAAGATGTACAGGTGGTTTTGAACAGTTGCCAAAGTTATGGTCGATAATAATTGATTGCAAATACTTTACTATGTCATAATAAAAAAAACATAAAAAATCGAGTTAGTTTGTATAGAAAAACGAAAAAAAAAACGATGTTATTCTATAAAAGATGTTCGCATTGATTATTACGTTTGCTTTTAAATTAAATTTGACCGCTGTTCAACACCACGCTTTGTATTACTCATTTAATAATCGTAGTTATAAGTAAGATACATTTTTATTGCATTTTAAAATCGACGCTACAGAAAGCATGGCAGCTATTTTCCGTCCATCCGCCCGTCCGTCCGTTCGGCCGTCCGTCCGTCCGTCCGTCCGTCCGGCCGTCCGTCCATCCGTCCGTCCATCCGTCCGTCTGTCCGTCTGTCCGTCTGTCACCAGGCTGTATCTCATGAACCGTTATAGAAAGAGAGTTGAAATTTTCACAGATGATGTTTTTTTGTTGCCGCTATAACACAAAATACTGAAAAACAGAATACAATAAATATTTCAGGGGGCTCCCATACAACAAAACTGTTTTTTTGCCGTTTTTATAGATAATAGTAGTACGGAACCCTTCGTGCGCAAATCCGACTCGCACTTGGCCGGTTTTTTTCAAATTGCATTATATTTTGGCCGGTGAGGGATGCATATGCACATTTGTCCCTTTTAACAATAAAGACTACATTGTCTTGTTTTGTTAGAACGTCTCGTTTATTTCGTAATGGTAGGTTAAACACTTGAAAAATTAGACTACCTTAGGTTGGAATTGAACCTACGTGTTTGATTTGATGATATCATACTACATTGAATACATTTATTTAACAGTTACCTTTAATATTTCAACCTCACTAAATTAAAAACAAACACCCACAGTTCAACATAAATAAAAAATCGCTTTAACCGAAAGCATCATTATAAAAACTTTGTGTTCAAAGAGAAAACTAACGTTGTAAAAACACAAAGATATTGAAGGAAGCAATCTGGGTCTCTTACAAGGGGAACTGCCGAAGAATATTAAAAACGTTCTTTGGTACTTTACGTGCAACTGGTTCTACTTGAAAACTGTGATTGCTGCAGTCTGGCCAGCAAGTTATGAAAAAAGATATTTAATAACTTTTTTTTTCGAAATGACAAGATAACTTAGAAAAACTCTACTCACACACAACATATTATTATACACACAAAAACAAAATCTCTCTCACACACTCACATGTCTTAGCTGTTATTATTATCCTACTTAACTTGCCTACTTTTATTTGGATTGTCAATTATAATCTCATAAATAAGCCAGTAAAAAGCTAATGAGTTGATCTAGAGATAAAAAAGTAATAATAAAAAAATCTCCGCTCATTATAAAAAATTGTGATATAAAAACATTTATCTTTTTGGAAAATTTCGGCATCTTATTTGCCGTGTTAAGTGTGAACAAACTCCTTGATTGATTTCAGGTAACGAAAATTAGCTTGTATTACGTAAAGTACAAAACAAATTCATATCGAAGTACCTACATAATCCCTTAAAGGACATATCTCGTTTTGTACAAGTAATGGCTTTTATTTGAATGAAACTAGCGACTTGGGTAAAAATAACCCGAGTGCCATTACTTTCCGGCCGGACTATTAAAGTCTAGCATTTCACTTTGCAGTTTGCAGTCGCTTTGTGTGATTTCGATTTGAGACGGAAAATGTGGAAAAGGATAGAAAAACCTTTATTGCTTGTAAAAGGTTCATATGTTTACAAAAACTAGGTAAAACATCTTGGCAATCTGTTTTTTACCCTGTTATTAAACTAAATAAACAAAGACGTAGTTTACTACCGTTGTTAAAATAAAATTAACAAAGTTTAAATTTTTGTTTTTAGCAATTACCATGCTAGGTTTATCTAAGATTTTTAATACTTGAAACCTAGCATGGTAATTGCTAAAAACAAAAATTTAAATTGTTTAAGCTTTTCTGATCTTTACCAATAGTTAAATATTTGTAAAAATATTTCTACCGGGTGTTGACGGTAGAAGTATATACCGCAACATTGATTAGAAAATACGCTGGCTTTGACAGCGAGAACCACTTGAAAGATTTCGTCGAGTTGACTAACGTCTCGGTAGCTTAGTGGTCAAAGCACTCGCCCGGTATGCGATGGACGTGGGTTCGGATCCCACCTGAGGCGGACAATTTTTTTCAAGTATTAAAAATCTTACCAAAGTTTGTTAAATACCTGAAAGGGCATCACATCAGCATTGCCATGGTCTCGAATTAATGGTATCGGAAAAGAACACACACTTCTTATGTGATACGCTATATCTGCATTCGGTTTCATGCAGGCATGGCCACTTGTCTTACGGTCTAATCAGAAGCAATATTTGATATCATTTATTTCTGCAAATTGGCCATTAAAGGCTTTTACATGCCCCATCATATTTCCCCCCTACTAATCAGTAGCAACGATAAGAACAGAGTTAACAATAGAACCAATCAACACGTTTTTCGCGCACTTATGCGGATATGCGCGGACTGCGCTCGCGCACAATGGCGGGAAGCTGCAAATTATGACATCATTACGAGTTTATTGATAGATTTCTTATATTTAAATTAACTAGACCTTTCTAGGAAACTGTCAGGTTGATAAGCTTTCTGAACCCCGTGCTCTTCGTCCGACGGACAGGCTGATCCTGGTACCAATTTTGGTACCTACACTTTGGTTTAAAACGTGTATTTATATTTGTGTTTTTAGCAATTACCATGCTAGGTTTATATAAGATTTTTAATACTTGAAAAAAATCGTCCGCCTCAGGTGGGATCCGAACCCACGTCCATCGCATACCGGGCTAGTGCTTTGACCACTAAGCCACCGAGACGTTAGTCAACTCGACGAAATCTCTCAAGTGGTTCTTGCTGTCGAAGCCAGTGTATTTTCTAATCAATGTTGCGGTATATACTACTACCGTCAACACCTGATAGAAATATTTTTACAAATATTTAACTATTGGTAAAGATCAGAAAAGCTTAAACAATTTAAATTTTTGTTTTTAGCAATTACCATGCTAGGTTTATATAAGATTTTAAATAATTGAAAAAAAAATCTCTTGGGTTCCTCCTGACCCTGAAATGCTATAGCGACATTTTACACCGTAACCAAAACATCCATATCATAATTATTCTCTTACTGACAATCAACTATGACGAACTCGACGTTTCGCATTATTGTTTTGTAAAACAATGAAAAATGTTTTTTTTTTGTTTCGCCAAAGCGTATTGTTTTGATCAACGCTGACATCTAAATTGTTTGAAGACTAAGCGTCAAGATGAACAAAATAATTTTTACATTAAATAAAATATTTAGGCAATTCGTTTATTGCAGCCTGCAAAATTTAAAATTTCTTACATTATTTTTCTTTAAATAGCGCCATCAACGTTGCATTTGGAAGTCACCTTCGGGGCATAGGCCTCCCCTATACAGGATGTACAAGAGAATAGGACACTCCTTAAAACCACGTGATCAGCTGGTCATATACAACAACTTTTCCTATGGGAGTAACATCGAAATCGTTTTTTTTAGCTGCTCCACACAAACTTACTTGTATACCTCGATGATAATGTATGGAGACTGAAAAAATATTCACGATTTCGATGTTGCTTCCATGATAATCAATTGGTTTTGAAGAGTGTCCTATTCTTTTGTAAACCCTGTAGAACGGTACAGTGAGTGGCTCTGGGCCGTTTAAATCCTCCCTGTGCTGGATGTGGTCTTCCCTGTGCCTTCAACCTTAAATAGGTCTCCCCACGCTCCTTCTTCAAGAAACAAACAAACTTTTATTTTGCTTTTTAAAATTTCGTCATTATCATATTTTTTGTTTATTATAATTCAAATTTTTAGCCTAACCCGTCCGCGTCGCAGTTTTCAAGAGCACGAAGACACCTGAACAAATAAATTTAACGGGCATTGTTTTTTTACAATAAACAATAATTAATGACGTGAGCCGCTAAAAATTTGAACTTAAGTCTGAAAAAAAATATGCCGTATGTTTAGACTGAGTTCTTCTATATATAAGGTCCGATTTTATTAGTATTCATCCTGTTAACCTGTGACTATATAGGTGAAAAGCAATCGTAAAAACCAACTTTCAAATGTATATCATAAAAACTAAAAAAGTTAAAAATAAATTACAAAATAACAACATCGACTTCATATTGCATAAACTCGTCCTATCTTCAACTCTTTCTCGCTCTGTACAAGGGGAAGGAATAAGACGGATAATCAGATGGTTAAACGTAGCAAAGATAGGACGAGTTTATGCAATATGAAGTCGGTGTTGTTGATTTTTAACTTTTTTAGTTTTTATGGTACACATTTGAAAATTGGTTTTTAAGATTGCTTTTCACCTATATAGGCACAGGTTAACAGGATGAACACTAATAAAATCGGACCTTATATTATCATTGGTTTTAGAGCCAAAAAAGACACCGTCTCCTGATAAAATACAAAACCTTTGCCATGGAAAATATTACTATTAAAATCTCAAAAAAAAAATACCAGACATTTAAAAAAAAATATTTATCTAACAATTCGATGACTAGATAAATTGGACCAATTTACTGGGACGCACTAATACACAAATGTGTTGAAAACTCTATAAAAATATGTTTAAGAGAAAAAGGTATGGAAATATTTCTAGGTTCTTCCTTGAAATATTTTCATACCTTTTTCTTTAAACATATTTTTATAGAGGCCAATTAATTAGCTGTCGAGATTACAGGCTATCGGGGCTCTGAAGCAAAAAAAAATGTTTTAGAGGTGGGTCGTCGTCTGAGGTTGAGGACTAATGATCCTCGATCAAGATCATATCTGGTGCAGAGTCTAGCCATAGCCATTCAGCGCGGCAATGCTGCGAGCGTTATAGGTACCTTTGCTCCAGATTTGACATTGTTCTGTTTTTTTTATCTTGTTGTATTTTTGATATTTTTAATGTAATTGTTAAAATCCTGGTTTAAGATTCACTGAACTTGAATTAAACGAACAAATGTAAAATCCTTTTTATTGATAAACTTAAAGTAAACATAGTTAAGTACCTTTTTATCCTACTTCCTTATTTTTCTCATTTTCCTCATTCATTAAAATACAACAAGTAATTTTACATTATTTAATACCAAGAATATATTTCAGTCAGTAATTCAACTCAGATACCGATGCATCTTTTAACGTTTTTTTAATTTTGTGAAGTCTTAAGTGTTTGTGGTAGCAGATTTTTTTTAAGACAACATGTCCTAGCCGTTACGTTTAACTTTAGTTGGACACAAGTATCGAACAGTGGAAGATTTGTGTAAAATGAAGTGTTTCACTGTAGTTTTGCTTTTCGTTGCAGTCTTGGGCAGTACGAAAGACTTGTACAATAAACGAGGTATGTTCTGAAGGATTTAGAATAATAAGAAAATCGTACTAGCACCGATGTTTAGAAGCTATACTTGTTTTTAATAAGATGGAGCTATGAAACTAACGTACCAGCAAAACCAAGTTATGTACAAGTGGCTGATGCAAAATAATTGAAGCATAAGTTATGAACAAACGTATTTATACATTCTATTATTATTTAGTTATAGAATACTCGTACATAACATGCAAATTTATAGACATTATATTGTGTTAAGACTTATTTATTGACAGTCAATTATCAAAGGTACCAATTGTATGGAAAGATGGCATGGAAAATATAGCTTACCTACTTATAGCGATTGGGCTGCCTAATTGTACATTTTTCTATAAACTTGAACTGTAATTCTACTATGACTGTAATCAGTACGTGTGCAATAATGAGTATATAATAGTGACTAAGTATTAACTAACACGGCGTTAATAAGGTGTTAACTCCGAGCAGTGGCGTGCATTGGTTTTAATTCGAGGTAGGCAGTAGACACTTACTAATGTGTTTTATTGATGAAAATCACTGGTTTTCATCAATATTACTCATTTGTAAGTACCTGCCGCCTACCTCAGATCATTTATCAGGTAGGCACTGCCTAATTGCCTATATGCACCGCACGCCCCTGACTCCGAGGTGCATCGTCTAAGCCAATACTAAATGTAACATAGTAGCTAAAACAACATAAATAATATTATAACATTTTTCTTATAAGAACAAGTTTTCCAAAAAGAAAGGTGTTTGTAAATGTAACAAGGTAAGCCCAAGCAATTTAAGGAGTTTGTCTACGACACGTGAAATTCAGCCGACAGCGTGACACGTCGTGACATTTGCATGCATATTTCAAATCCCGTAAACAAATTGGGTTCGCGAAAAAGTTCACGATTTATCCAGTGAGGTGCGAAAAAATGTATCAGGAGACTAGTTTTATACAGAATAATTGTCTATACAAACTTCTACCCTCTTAGGTAGATTTTTGAAAATTCTACCTTAATCCTTCAGAATTCTAAGAATCTCGGTGCAGAATTTTAAGTTAGGTACAGTACCTACGGTATTAAGGTTTCGTAGCGGCTTTGTCTACACGTTGGTACTTGAGTCAGTCAGCTTTGCCTTTTATATTTGACTCATAGTATGAACGAAAAGCCTCTGCATCACAGTAAAGGGCCTCACAGGCGGACAGCAAATAAACTGATTTCCTTTCTTTTTAAGGTACAGTCAACAGCACGTCGACCTACCCCAAAAGTCAAAAATTCTCCAATAGATTTTCAACTTTAAGCCTGACACATAGAGTTCATTTTCAAATGAGAAAATTTGACATTTTGTAGTAGGTCGACGTGCTGTTGACCGTACGTAGAACCTAAAAACTTTAGTAAAAAGTGCCAAAAAGAGTTTTTAAAGGTTAATTAAATATCAAAGTAATTTGACAAAAGACCTAAATATAAAAAAATACACACGGACGGAGTAATCGTCGTTCATTTACGATAATAGACATTTCGTTGTAAAGTCTTTTTGTTGAGCTACAAACCTTATAAAGTTAATTTTAATTCTGAGGACGTAACCCGAAAATGAGGTTCCTTACCTGAAAACCACGACCTCATTGCAATCCTAAACTGCTATGGGTCCTTTAAGCCTGGCAAACGATAAAAGCATCGAAGCAACTCATAATGGACGCATAATAATCGATCCCGCAAGGGGTCAGTTTACTCAATAATTTATTTTATACCATATTAGCGGTTAGGTTTTCACGATAATTATGAAAATGTAATTATTTTGCTTACAGCCTCCGCTCAGTTACGCCGGCACAGGAACCCCAATTACACCACCTTGTAACCCACAATCTGAGGATAAATAAGTACAGGCAAAGAGCACAATTACATTTTCATAATTATTTAGTTATGGATTTCCGCAAAGTAACGCCTGATTCTATCAATTTTAGGTTTCCATGATTTTATTCATTTTACATAATATCCACAGCTCTTAAATAACATATTTTGTAACTTACAATATAGACAAACAACCAATAAAGGATTTATATTTTATAGCTATGATGATAAGCACGATAATTTGTACCTGAGTTATGGTTTTCTTTTACAATGTACATAGATTTTGTAGACATAGCACAAGTTCTGCCTAGGTTATTAAAGCTAGGTAATAATTGGCGTGATCGTTGAAGAAAAAAAATATTTCTTCATAAATACATTTTTAAATTGCGCTTCATTCAAAATCTGGCATTTCTCCCCAGACAATGGAATATCTCCTGTCATGCCCTGCGTGTCCCTACAACTGCACACGCGAGGATCTTTGCAAGGCCACCGATAGCGCTATATCGGTGGCTGAGTTTTGGTCTTCACATATATAAAAGCCTGAGTTAGTTAGTTATACTACAGTAAACTTATGATCGTTCCAACTTTGGATAAAAAAAAACCCGATAAAAATTCATCCACTGAATCGACACCATTGTTCACTGCAAAATTAGTCCAGGAAAACAATTTTTATCAATTTAGAAAAATAACTATGTTTCCTATCCTAATGGAAATAAACAAACAATTGACCGTCTTGACTATTAACAACATAAACAAGTAATGCCATCAAAGACCTTACTATGACACCATTTGTGAATCTGGTTTCCATATCTAATTTTACTTAACTATGCAATTCCCCCTTCGCGAGACACAACCTGAAATTACAATACACCCTTGCCTTCTGTCCTAACCAAACTCCCATATCTGTAATTCCTTATCATGTATGATGTCCAACTTAAGACATCCTCCAAACGCTATGCGCTTGATGAGGCACACGATAACCAATTAACAGCTACCTAATCATCTAACTATAAATCCTAAACCCCTTAATGAATATAAAATTACCCCAAAACAGATCACTCTCATTTTAACATTTCGCATGGGTGTATTTTCAAAAGAAGTGGTTGTGCTTGATCACAGTGCTCGATACTCAGCTTTCATTGTTATATCATGAGGAAACCAGATCCATTGAATTTCCCTAGAATGAAAAACGTATTAGTCCACAATCCAAAACAAATTACAGTCACATCCTATCTTATTTCATAAAACTATAACCTACTTTTTTCCTATACCTAACTTTATCTAACCAGCAAAATACTATTATTAAAATTAAAATAAATTTGTTAACTTTTTTCATTTTTTATCAACAAATATTTACATTACACAATTAAATAATTGATACATAGACGTCAACCATCGGATCTGTCATTCAAGGATCATATAATACGTCAAGTATTGGATCTGTCACTCAAGGACTATATAGTATACTTTAAAAAGTAAAAGTTTAAAGAAAGTTAGACTATGACAAAGACTTTTTACACAATACTTTTCTTTCATACTATTTAACCGACTTAAAAAAAAACTAACTATTATTATTCTATTCTCATTAAAAAAAAGTTTTAATTAAATTAACATGTACTTAGAGATGTGTTTTCTCCCACCTATTAAATAAAATATTTGTAACAAATTATTGTTATGAAAGTTAAAAGTTTTAAGGGCCTCTGTATGGGCTAGCAAGACTCGATCTTTTAATTAAAATTAACTTTTGCTTTATTTGGGCTTTGCGTATATTTCTTAATGCCCTAGTTATAAAAATATTGTCTTTATAAGGAACTTTTTGAACAAGCGTTTCGTCTGTCTTTATAAAACAACCTAACAGGTCGGAAGAGAAAGCAAATTGTTCAATAAAGTCGTTTGGAAAATTATCAACTAATATTTGTTTTTGTAAATTCAGTTCGTTGATCCAGGCTTCATAAGAGTCTCTCTCGTACTGCACGTCATCCGGCTGCATCTGAGTGTTCATAACGCGTTCCTCCATGTCCTCTAACTTCCTCATAACCCTGTCTGTGCCTTTCGTTACAACGTAGCTAATTTTTCCCTCACTTCGATCTTTTTCCTTACTGTTAACGTTTTCCATGGTTTTCAAACATTTCTGAAATTCTTTCATCTGCTTTCTTTTTATTTGTAAATCTTCTAACATTGTGACATTTGTTTTTTCCAAAATTTTACAATTCTGACTTTGCTTAGACAAAGAATCTTTAAGCTCTTCTACTTCTTGACGCAACTTTTTGTTGGACTTAACATTGTCATTCAGTCTTTCGTTTAGATTCGCAATTTCTCTACATCTAAGTTTCCTTTCATTTTCACTTTCTAACAGTTTCTTATTAATTTTTTCACATTCGTCGTTGTGTTTTGCTATAAATTCAATTCTTGCCCGTTTCTCTTGTTTTAATTCTAAATTCAATGCTTGGGAAGATATCTCATTGTTTTGCATTATTTTTTCCAAAGCATTATTTTTCTCTTGGAGGTTCAATAATTCTTCGTCTTTATTACTCAACTCAATAGACATAGACTCTCTTTCTTTGCAAATATGCTCAAATTTAATTTCCAAATCTCTTTTCTCTTCCAACACAAATAAAACTTCTTTGTTGGCTGACTGAATGTAATCCTCTTTAACAAGAAGCTCTTCCGCAAAAGTCTTTATCGCATCAGCAAGTTCATTTTTTATTGCTTTTATTTCATTTTCTTTAGCAACTATATCTTTAGATAGCTTCATGTTCTTTTCATTTAAGTTTTGACATTCTTGTTTTAGTTTTCCGTTGGCCAGGTTTACTTCTTGTAAGCACAAACTCATTTCTTCCATTGATTCGTGTTTCAGTTGGATTATTTTCTGCAGTTTACCTACTTCTTCTTTTAGAGCCTCAACTTCTTTTGCCAATAACTTGTTACTTTGTTCAATGTGGCCATAATAATGATCAGCCACGGGCTCACTTTCAACATCCGCAAACTCTGCCATGAACGCCTCTTGAATATCTTTAAACGTCGCTTCGTTAATAGTAATTTTTCTATAGAAATAATACGCTGCCCCCGTCAAATAAGCCGGCAATACTGCTATTTTGGTAGCATCGTCCCAACCATTGAGGTCAGATATATAAAAATTGTTTAAAAAATTCGGCGCAACTGCCAGGATGCCCATTATATTTTTCCGCCATTATAATAAATAAACTATCTACGTTACTTATCTTTTAAAAAACTGTAATCTTCTTCCGTAGTATATTATATCCTCTTTCTTATCCTATTATTCTATAGTTTATTTTTGTTATCCTATGGCTCCGTCTCGTCTTCTTATATTGAGGTATAATGTACTCTTCTTATCTGCATTCGTTTATTATCTTTTCGTTTCTGAAACCTCGGTAAAATTGATTAATAACAGGGCATCTTCGGGTGGCGCCTCCACTGTAACGGGGCTTGTAGACTCAGAGGTTGAAATAACTTAAATACCAATTATTTCGGATTCTCGTAGTATATTCAATCAAACTATATTCTACCACAATACATATCACAACTATACTTAGCTCTGTTATTCTGCTGGCTGCTTTTAATATTTCTTTACATTACTATTCATCACATCATCATCATAATATTTCAATTACTTATTTTTGATTATTTTACAACTTTTATCTTCAGCATAATTCCATGTTTTTTCTACGCGTCACTCAAAAAATATTCAAAAGCAACTTTTATATTTCGAACATACCTTGGTAGACGTAGAGGTTTTACTCGCTCGGCTATAAACCTCTACAGTACCTATTTATGTATGAACTAATATGCATAAAATATACTCAGTTATCTTGTTTATTACAATAAAAGTGCCATCGGTATACTTTCTTAACAGCAGCTGACATAATAAGAGGCGGAAAAAAGCCGACAGACAGTCGATTTCGTAACTCGTGGATACCCATCCACGAGTTACGAAATCGACTTGGTTTGGTTGGTTCTATAATTTTTCAGTTCTCTCTCTGGACCTTATCGAGTATTCTTCGTCTATAAATATTTATGGCACGAAGCCAAGTACTAATATTTCAGACACCCCCTTTTGTTAACATTCGCCGGATTATACGGGATTTTGATTTCGAATTTAAAATTCAATGGAATATTCACACGGGTCAGTCGATATCGAGTATATATTGCATGGTGTCTGGGTTTGGTAATAGATAATTTGATCTGGTTTAAAATATATTGAACTCTTATATAAACAGGGTGAATTTTAACTCATGTAATGCATGTCTTCCAGAGGCTGTAAAGTATGCCTATATACGTCTTACTGCAGGGCACAGGCCTCATCTTAACTATGAGGTGGTTTGGGCCATACTCCACCACCACACGGGCCCTGTGCGCCGCGGTGGAGGGGTGTCGTAAGGCCAGTGACTAAACCTTACTATCAGATGTAATCAAGCCGCTATAAGGCCTGACCAGGCTTCATGGCCAGTATCAAGCGAAATCAGCCGGGACAAACTTTTAACGTGCCTTCCGAAGCACGGAGATGTACGTGATAAATGTCACTAAAGGTAGGAATGGTCACCCATCCCTTCACAACTGCGGCGATGGTTGCTTAACTTTAGTAATCGATACTAATCGCTACCGCCACTGAACAACAAGCACCTCCAGAGGCTAATGATAAAGAATAAAATATTTTAAATGAATAGCCTAGTCAGAGGCCTTATGGTGGCTTGATTATATGACTGTAAGATTTAGTCACTGGCCTTACAACACCCCTCCGCCAATCCGCACTGGGCCCGCGTGGTGGTGTATGGCCCAAACCACCTTATAGTTTAGATGAGGCCTGTGCCCTGCTATGGGACGTATAGGCACACTTTACATTACTTTACATCTCTCTCATCTTCCAGACCGCTACCTCATAGCTTGCCACTCCACCGACTTCACCTGCTTCAAGAAGCAGTACCAGTCCTTCAGAGACAACGTCTTCCTGGGCAACCCAAGGTTGGGAGTCGCGGAGTACGAGCCGTACTACTTCCGGTATGGAGACAGCGCTACCTGCATCAAGATGTCAGGGTTCGAGGAGTCCAGGTTGACTGGTGTTGGGTACGAGACAGTTTAGCCTTAAAATAAATATAAACATCAGACAACATCAGATTCTAATCCTCTGGTAAGTAGCCAAAGTACTTATGTTACAGAAATCAGAAACAACTTCAGTACTATATCACCAAGACCAGAGACAATACCTACTACATTAACCCGACCGGGAATCGAACCCAGAACCCCAGAGATGGCGACTTCTTCTTCTTTGCGAAGGCCTCACACGTAAGAGATTATTTTATACAGGGTTATCACATTGCAAGGTAGTGCCAAATTTTCAGGGACCACTCAGAATCAGTAACTAAATCGATCAACGATATAAACGATGTAAAAAGAAAACTGTTTATTTTATTTTATTACTATCCGCTGTTCAAAGATGGTAGGCGTGGATAATCTTGTCTCATTTAAAAAAATACGCACGCACTATCTCTGTGCAACCTAGAACTGCAAAGTTTAATGCAATACTAGTCATAATGGCGCGCAAAAACAAACCTTAGCCTTTTCGATGTAAAGTACATTTCTAACAGCAGGAGCGCCCGCGCATACCAGAGATTCAAATTGACAACAAATACCTTAAGCAGTGCACCTCTAGATATTATTTTTAAAATTTGGCACTACTTTGCATTGTAGCCCTGTATTTATTTATTAGTTTAACCCTTCTATTGCTGGACACTACATCTGACTTGTAAAACACTAGTGTTGGGCATTCATTTTAGCTATCGACAGTGTGCAAGGAATCTTACTACGATAAAATTAATTGACAATACAATCTTTCTAAATTAACTTAGGACTACCTATTAAATTACAGTGCAGGACTGTAAACCCATACCTAAATAATTATAAATGCAAAAATTTTGATGCATGGATGTTTGATACACAATTGCGCCAGAACGGCTGAAAGAATTAGGATGAAATTTAGCACAAAGATAGATTTTAATCTGGAAACAAAGATTATTTTTGATCCCGGAATATGTGCAGTTTCCATGGGTTGGTTTTTTTTTTCTTACAAACAGAAATTGACATAATTTGTTGCATAATGGTAGTTTATAATAGGAAGTGTCCAGCCATATTTCACGCGGGCCTAGCCTCGCTCACAGCTCGCTTAGAAATAATGGTGAAGTACCCATCTCGTGTTACCGACCAATCTGGGTATCTGGCTGAAGTGATGATATTTTCATTAGGTATGAATATAGGAGAGATACTGCGAAAACCAGATTTATTATAGTCAATGGATGAACTGCTACACATAGCCGTCTAAATGATAAATACATTAATTCAACAATACACCAATTATCTGGACCCATACTAAGCAAAGCTTTCACCATAATGACTATAATTATAACCGATAAACCTAAGTACATTTAGGAACAGCCATGACTTAGCTACAATACTCGGGCTCATCACACAAAAATAACTCCACGCGGGATTCGAACTGCCCGACTTTGTAGTCGCGATCTGTAACGCTAACAATATTTTTGTGCTTTGTTATAAAACTACAACCAATTCGACCATCGACAGTTTGGCTTCACTATAAGTTCTCCGATCTGGAAGTTGGTTAAGGTGTAAGTAAAGTTACCACTTACTCGGAATCTTTGGAACACGAGCAGTTAACAGTTAAGATTGAAACACTACAATTTGTTGAGTTTCCCGGCTATAACTTTCGTACTTCAGTTTTAGGTGCTTGTAGTTATAAGAAAAATTGAGTTATGGAAAACTAGGTCTTATTACCTGCGACTTGTTTCGCTTTTTACCCGACTGCCAAACGGGGGTTATGTTTTAATCCGATTTTGAAGAAAGGAAGTGGATTAACTTACAGTAGCCTATGTCCCACCTTGGAGTTCAAGGTTTCAAAGTAACAAAATTCTTTAAAATTAGTTGAGTGATTTTGTCGGGACAGCAAAACAGATGGAATTACTTTTGAATTCATAATATTAAGTTACTATAGATTTATAACTTAAAATATATGCTTTAAATGTAAACATAAAACTGTTTTTAATAATAATCGATCTATTTCTGCTAGTTGTCTATTTCTGGTATCACCATCTCCATAACGGTGTATTTGATGGATGGTTTTTCAAGATGGTAGTACCTATTACGTTGTGAATTTTAACGTAACGAGATAAAAATTACGTACATTTATAAACAGACGGCGTCTAAAAAGCTTTACCTAGGTTTTGAAATAAATTTTCTACTCATTTTCTATTCTGGATAAATTATTTACAATCTTTGTTCTTTTTCTAATCAGCTTTGTCTGTACTTAACTTTACTACTAACATTTTTAATGTTTTTAATACGAAAAACGATAAAAATTATTTGTTACAGAATTGACAGCAACACAAATGTATATTCGCTTATATTGGAATTTCCTCTGAAACTACAACAAGTAGACAACGATACGAAATTATGCTCGGACCCAGCCCATGGTAACAATTTCAAATAAAATACATTTATATGTTAAAGATAGAGCAATTTGATGTTATTAAAAAAATATACTGACGACCAATAGGACAAAAAGGTTCCAAAATAGAGGCCACGTACAGCGCAGCGTAGGACGTCCACCCACAAGGTGGACAGACGACCTGATAATGGTTTAGGGGAGATCTTTGGGGGCTTTGAGGGAGGGTTATGTTCAGCAGTGGACTTACTGTGGCTAAAATGATGACAATCACAAAAATAAACAGTTAACGTGCATGCTGATCGGCTTTGTGACACAAATGAAATGAATAGTAATGTAACAAAAATAAGTTCAAAGTCAAATTAATAGGCAAGTTTCAGCATTTCATTAAATATTCCATTTATAGAACATGGTAATTAGTAATTAGCAATCTTATGTTTTTTAAAGATAAATAAACCTGTCTCAGATAATGTTACACTTAAAATAGATAGCAATTGGACGTGGATTTAATTATTGGGATTTTCAGTATTATATTATCCTAGATATATTTTTACCTGTATTTTTTGCAAACAATTATGTATTTCGGTGATACAAATATTATTTATTTATTTCTACTTTCCAGAATTCCATAATGTTGAGAAACATTCGGGTAAGTATTTCCAACAACTACTTTTTATGAGAAATCCTAATGGTTCTATTTCTAAATAAGCCTTATTTTTATGTCTAGGTAGTTAATCATTTTATAGAAATTTCATATCTTGACCGAGAAACTATTTCTTGCATACCTTTGCAATATTAAACAATTTACTATAGATTGTTTATGTTTAATCTTGTACAATACATTTTTCTTCAAATAATTTATTAAATTAATTCTTAGGTACTGAATAAAATAGGTAAATCAGTTATAACTATGATGATAAAGTTATCAGATTACTCAAACTAGCTCTATCAAAATGTAAAAAACCGGCCAAGTCCGAATCGGACTCGCGCACGAAGCGATCCGTACCATTATTTATAAAAAACGGCAAAAAAAAAACATGTTTGTTGTATGAGACCCGCATTTAAATATTTTTTTATTTATTTTTATAGTATTTGTTGTTATAGCGGCAACAGAAATACATCATCTATGGAAATTTAAACCGTCTACTATCACGGTTTATGAGATGCAGCCTGGTGACAGACGGGACTGGAACAGACAGACAGACGGACAGCGGAGCCTTAGTAATAGGGTCCCGTTTTTCCCTTTGGGTACGGAACCCAAAAAAATACAATCATTATTTCAAAGAGTGCCTAACGTTTGAAATGCTAATTTATTATTTCAGGTCCATTGAAAAGGTTTACTGGGAATGGTAAGTGATGAATTATTTATTTTACTTTTAAACTAAAACGTCAAAAACATTATCCGCTAAAATTCAATTTGTACAATATTCGCAATTTCAACTAAGTATTATTTCTTATAGGTAGCAATTCACAATTTTTTTTTGTAACGAAAACCCTATTTAGGTTTTAAAGCGGTGGTAGGGCTAAGTTATATTTTGGGACGTGTATAAGTGCCCGGAGGAGGGCCTACATACAGAATAAATAATTTCATTTCATTAAATTATCTTAAATAACTACGAGTATTCCACGGTACATTTAACCTTTTAAGCGTCAAGTGAAAATCGTGATATTAATTAATATTTTAGTTCATTTTTAAATTTTTGAAATAATGTTAAATAACTAAAATGCATTCGCAATAATGAACAATAATTTACATATTTCGCTGAACTAAATAATTGCTGCCTAATTAACTGTAAATGCTGTAACGTTCGTTTTTGTTTTACTGCACGTTTTACCTATTTCCGACAGCTGAAAACATTATGCGAATCAGTACATAACGGTAATTGATTTAATTACTATTTTTGGACGTAACATGAACGTTTCACTCTTAAACGATAATACACGTTTAATTTTCATTAGAATATAGCACTGATCTAACAATCAAAAAGGCTTAATTACGTAAACGAAGTAGGTTTATAAATATGACTTCTTTATAGTCACATCTTTACTGTCACAATCTTCGGGTTATTGATTTTACTATTACTTAATAGTACGCTAATAATAGCCAAAAGTGCTGATAAATAACACAGTTTTTACTGATATTCATATATTCATATTCAATTCACTATTCGCTTCTAGCCGGTTGATTTTTTGGCTACAAAAACTTTTCCTAAACAGTCAATCCTTCCAAAGCACTCTGTTTTCGTCCAACAACGATATCAATCATGCTGCAAAGTCCGATATTCCAAGTTCCCTAAACTTTGTTCTGCAGGCTTAGATAGATTAACATAATACTCGCTAGATCCTCACCCTCAGAGTGATCGCGCGACAAAGCGCCGTAAACAATAGAGGGTGAAGTGTTGAGCTACGGTGTAATTAGAGCTGCATTCAACTGAGGGGTTAAGAGATTCTATGCCTGACTTAGGAGCATAAAGTAGTGGACAAGCTTGTTAGGTTCAGTATCAAGGCTAGTTTTACAGTCACGCTGATCATCGGCGCTGACCGTCAAAATGTATGAACTTGAGCGCTGACGACGGTCAGCGCTGACAGCGATTTCCATACATTTCGGCGGTCGGCACCGATGGTCAGCGTGACTGTAAAACCAACCTAAAACTATCTCCTTGATGCTCAAGAGGTTAACAATGTGTGACTCTATAACACGAAAACTTTCTAGGGTTTCAGCATTAAGCATAGCTGACAAGTGCAATAACTTTTCATAATTGGTACATTTTAAATTAAAAAATATAGCTGACAAGTGCAATAACTTTTCATAATTGGTACACATAAATTATTTTGAACCAAATCCAAAAAGGACGTGGTTGTGTTCATCAATACTAACTAACAGCATTTTCTATCCGGTCCACATCGTTTTTTTATTTGTAATTTTTTGTTTTTAGCAATTCCATGCAAGGTTTTATTAAAGATAAATAACACTTGAAAAAAAAACATCGACCTTAGGTGGTAGTGTTTTTTTATTTGTTTTTCCGTAATAACTACCGTCCTAACTCGATGATGTATTTAAATATTAGTCTCTTTGAAGACTCCTAAAAAACCACAACCTATATAAGGTGTAAACTTATAAGATAACTCTTTTCTAGGAGGTGGTTCTACTGCTCAAATAAAACGACTTTTTGTATGAGACCAACTTCGAAATCGTAAAAAAATATTTCATATCTTTATACAAACTGATCTCAGCTGGTCTGCCGTTTTGTATGGGGAAATGGTTTTTTGTTTTGCGATTTTGAAGTTGGTAAAATTTGTTCTATCTAAGCAGTAGAATCATCCCCTAGAAAAGAGTTAACTGATAAGTTTACACCTTATATATCCATGAATTTTTCTACATTGCATTTTGCTAACTTGTTATAATAGCCTTTATTAAAATTGTTAAAAATAATATATTTTTTTCTGATTAAGATGTTGCATCTTTTATGGTATTTGGTCGATGCAAAGGCATGATCTGTTTCTAAGTATATGTAGATGACACTTGGTGCAATACAATAAACAATAGATTCCTCGCTGCGGCGTTGAGTATTGAGCCACGCTCAGTATAATTAGCTGCACTCAACCGCATGCTCGGTTAGCCGGAAAGCAACATTATGTGATACAATATATGAATTATAACAATATGAATTTATATAGGGTTACGTTGGGAAGTAGTAAATTTACAGGAGTAACTCAAAATTATGAACGTAATCGATTAAATCGATTAACGTAATAAGTCAAATTAATTGCTACAATCCGCTGTTATAATGGTACGCGTGAAAAATGTAATATACCCTATATTTCTTGTGTTGCTGATTGAAAGGTGGCTATGAATTCCGCAATCCTACGCAAGTAAGAGTGGTCAATCAGTTTTTGTAGTCATAATTGATCAGAACTATTTTGAATTTTGTGGTTTCTATAATATGTTAAGGTCGATTCTGATCACCCTTGAAAATTTTGTCCAGACTTTTTTACACCCCGTTAACAAGCAAACCTGTACCTAATCAGGGAAGTAATAACTGCATTACTACGTCAGGCCACAGAAACGAGACACAATGGACATTAAGATTTTTAATACTTGAAAAAAAAATCGTCCGCCTCAGGTGGGATCCGAACCCACGTCCATCGCATACCGGGCGAGTGCTTTGACCACTAAGCTACCGAGACGTTAGTCAACTCGACAATAGACATTTCATTGTTACGTGGCCCAATATGGATGAAAACAAACACGAATTACCAAATGACCCCACAGTCTTTGACGTTGACGACCTCCGTAGCCGAGAGGCGAGCACGCCGGACTTTAAATGGCGCCGCCATCTCTGAGGTTCCGGGTTCGATCCCCGGTCGGGTCAATGTAGAAAACGAACTTTTCTATATTGGCTCGGGTCTGGGTATTGTGGTACCGTCGTTGTTTGTGATTTCTATAACACAAGTGCTTTAGCTACTTACCTTAGGATCAGAGCAATGTATGTGATGTTGTCCAATATGTTGTCCAATCGTTTGTGTTAAACAACAACTTCTATGGGAGAAATATTGCATCGTAAGAAAACATGTTGTATTTGAGGAGCTAAATGCGTTGTTTTCCTATTCTTATTTACACCCGGTATAGATTCCTGAAAATATTTCCTTACAAATATTTCACTTCTTAACTAAAACACTACTGCGACCGATATGATTTTCCATACAGGGTCATTTGTAAAATTGTAAAACATCAACAACCCCGCACGATAAGAAAGCTAACTAATATCATAAACTACAGCATTTGTTGTACGAGTTTTATTTTAACTCAATACATTTATTATAAATGATTTACCAAGCTTGTATTGTACTGTCGTGACATTTTTAAGTCTATGTTTCATTCACATATGCAAAGGAATGCGCGCGACGCTCGCGTGCATTTTTATGCGATGCGCACAGAGATAAGAACATTTGGACGTAGAATTAAATTGATATTTATTTTTATATCAAAGTAAAAGGTGTTAACTAATAAAAATCGGTAAACAAATTTTGATGTTTATGATGTTAGAGCTACCAAATCTTGCGAGGTTGTTGATGTTTTAAAAATAACCCTGTATTTAATTTCCCTTTCCAGCTTCAATTCAAATAGCTTACCCGTATGACCTGAGGAAGAAGAAATGGGAAATGTACATGATCTTGGGAGAGGAAGGCCTCGACGTCATCCTGGATATTCCGGACCTCTCTGACCTCATGGTGGGGACTAAGGAGGACAGTGAGTAATTAGTTTCAACCATTTTGTAAGACAGCAACGCACTGCTGCTGCAGTACTGGAGGGTTACCCTAAGATTTTAACTATCCACTCAAATTCCAGGCAGTTCAGTGTCACAGCGTAGTACTATGCATAGTAGGAATCTGAGCGATTCAGTTAGCTGCAGCTATCTGTGCAGCAGTCTTTAAACTTAAACTTGTAAGTTGTAACCCCCTTGGGAGTCGATCTCTTTAGCTTGTTAATCCGTCGGGCTATGTCAGCGACTTTTGCTCGTTTACAAATCTCCTTATTCTTAAATTAAGAAACACTTAGCATAGCCCTTTAAATTTTAACGTTTTAACGTTTCTGTTCCATATTTCATCACGTAAGTTCACGTAACAGACACTAGTTGTAGATTTTTGTCTTTAGAAACAGAGGTATTTTGGACTATTAGCGTTGGTACCACGGACCGGCAAGCGCAACGTGGGACGTCCACCCACAAGGTGGACAGACGACCTGGTAAAAGTTGCAGGAAGCCGCTGGCTGTAGGTTGCTTCCAACCCGCAGATCTGGTAGTCACTGAGGGAGTCCTATGTTCAGCAGTGGACGTCCTGTGTCTGAAATGATGATGATGATAGCGTACTTAGGTATTTCTGATTAGCTTGAATTTCTTCCAGGACAAGAGTACGAGCTATCAGAATGGGCGTACGAGCTGGTGCAGCACGTAAATGCAGCCCAGGACTTCGCTCTGCCGTACGCGAGCAGGATCCGCACTTTCAACGAGAGGGTCCCACTTGAAAGGTAACGTGCATATTTAATAAATTATTATTACCAAACGTATGTGTATCTCTACTCTAAATACGTGAAACAAAAGGGGTCGTCGAACAGAATAAAAAAAATACAATCTTCTATACAGAGTGTTAGAAAAATGGTATATCAAGCCGAAACTATAGTTAAGATGTGCTTTTACTATAGTTTAGTCAGACATTGAATATTATTATTTCTGAAAAAATAATTCAATTCGAATTAAAAAAAAATATATTTTATGAAAAAAATATATGATATCAAATTTCTTACTTCACTATACATACTATTTAAATGCATATTACATAGGCTAATTCCGACTTGATATTGACATTTACCTAACACCCTGTTATACCTACATGTAACTCCAAATACACAAAACCATGACATTATGTAAGTTGCTTAGAGTCTCTATACAAATGGTATCACGTAACCAAAAAGTTTATCACTTGACAGTGTTCTTTGAATAACAATATAACTTAAAAATTCATATTCGCACAATACCTTTAACTGTAGAATGGAGATTGGAGACTTACCTAGAAAGAATATCAATAATTAGAATGGCTTTAAAAAGTTTTTAAATGCTTAATACTAAACATTAAATAAACGACATCACGTGTCTTTACTAAGAAATACGTCTTTTTAATCAGTTAAGAAAGTCACATCAATTAATATAAATTTATCATTATAGATTCTAGAATGTGACAATTGCGTAAAGTAAATCAGTAATTGATATTATTTTTATTAAGATGACCATAATAATCTATACTAATATTATAAAGAGGAAAGATTTGTACCTATTTTTGTATGTTTGTATGTTTGTAATGAATAGGCTCAAAAGTACTGGGCCGATTTAAAAAATTATTTCACCAATAGAATGCTATATTCTTCCAATTTGACATAGGCTACATTTCATTTTGAAAAAAAATAGGGATCCTTGGTAAAATTTGAACAATGTAACCGAAGGTGTAGAAAAATGAGTCTTAAAATGTCTTTCGTCGAATTCGCTGCCGAAACTATTAGCGATAATTGTCTACCCCGTGCGAAGCCGGGACGGGCTGCTAGTGTTATATAAAGCTTTAAGCTAGTTTTACCTCTCATAAATTTACAATTGCAATATTAATGTATATATGTCTTGAATGGACTTGGTTATGTGAAAACCAACAAAAACGTACGAATAATTAAGTAATTTGCAATGATTGATTTAACGAGCGAAAAACCGAAATATTTTAGTAATTTCAGTAATGTGTGACAATTCTGGATTTTTCGGAATCTATGTATAGTCGTATATATAGTACGTAAAGTATTTATACCACTTGTTTGAAGGTAAAGAAAAACATCATGGGGAAATTTGCACAAACAGAATACTGACAAGATTACAAACACTTATAGCTATTGCCTAAAATGGCCCAATTCGGCCGTCCATTGATGTAATACTTTTTGGCACATTTAGTATTATGGTCAAGAACATATATCACACACATGGTTGTACAAAAAAAGGTTATCACAAACAAAACAGAGCTATGTGCAATCAAGCGGCTTTATCGCCAAAAGCGATCTCTTCCAGACAAACATTCATACGTAACTAAAACGGGACAGCCTGGAATGAACTCAAAAAAGGAATCAATGTGTATATTCGATATTAAAGTCGAAATGAATAAAGTAAGATCATTAGAAATAGAATTATAAAATAAAATCAAAATGACGGGTCATTGAAATGTAACTCAAAGCAGCGCCACATCCTATTACAGAATTCTTATGTTTAACACTGAACTAACTAAGATGGTGACACAAAATGAGTCTTAACCTCCGTTAATAAGGCTGCATTTCCAGAGGTGAGCCAGGATGCGTAGCCAGGGATGTTTGTTAAGAACCAATAGAATCTGATTCTCTGAACGAGGCTAGGTAATTCGTATTCACAACGTAAATTTAAATATCTACTCCATGAAAATAATGTCTTCAATGTTTTAAAAAAACGCAGGTGCTGTAGGGAGAGGCTGACAATAGTGACCGAGTTTCTTGCGCTACTTCTTCTCGGCGCTAGCCCAAAATTGTCCCGAAGTAGTGGTAGGGAAAAAAATATTCGGACGTGTAAAAGCGCTTAGTTTAAGCCTATTAACAGAAATAAATTGGTTTTGGTTTATTGGGATCGTTTTTTTTTCTACATTTTTTTTTCATTGAAATGTATTGTTAATCTTGTCAGTTTCCACACGTTAATTTCTTATGCATGCCGTGGTAACCTTTAATTAAGGCAACACTATAAAATGTTAACGTTAAAATTGTATTTTTGTATTGTCTTGGTGTATGCTTTGTTGGCTGTCCTTAAATAAATAAATAAATGTAGTGATTCTATTGGTTCTTAGCAAACATCTCCCCTTGCTATTGCTACCTCCTACGCATCCTCGCTCATCTCTATTGGAAACGAGGATAATAGGAGCCTAAGGATCTGCAATACAGTCTGTATGCGCCACCTCTCACCAGATTGGATGTTGATACCATTCTTAAAGATAGAAAGATAGATAGATACTCTTTATTGCACACCAAACAAAGAAGTTACAGTTGATATTTACAGAAATTAAATCAGATTCTATCAACTTACTAACTACCAACAATCTAAATACAAAAAACGATTTGCGTAATCTAAAATGGGAAATAAAAGAGCCTGAACAAGAGCAATTTAAGTTTTTTTTTCTTTTTTTTTTGGGATATTTGTCTACAAGACATGTCAGTACCATCGAACAAACAATCTTAAATAACCCTCCTAATATGTGAAAACAACTTGCATTAAAATTACCCTACGTATAAACTTAGCTTAAATTGTATCAGGTACGTATGCACTTCATTGGCAGAACTCCAATAAAGCGCACAAGCACAAGGTGTTATCCGAATTAGGATTGCTCAGAATACTCTGAACAATTCCTACATCCAGCATATTTACCCTAAACTTATCTAAAAATTGATCTCTGGCAGTTTAGTTCCGTTCACATTCCATCAAAAGATGAAATACATCCTCAATTTTGCCACATATTTCACAATTAGGTGAACTAACTTTTTTCATTAGGAATGCAAACTTCCTTGATGGAACATGACCGGACCTAACCCTTATTATTAATTTAATTTTACTTCTAGGTAAATTGCTATGAACCACAGTATGCAAGGAGGCTCACTTTGTATAGTTGTATAATTTTTAAGTTCGTATTGGCATAGTAGAATCAGAAAAGTAGGACGACTTCATACATGCGCACCGAGCCCGGTTTGTTTATGAGCGTGCCCGTGTGTACGCGTCGTCGCACGCACACACTGACAAAATTTATCGGTGATAAAGGTGCGCCAGTCGTGGCTGCTACGCCGTACGTAATACCGGCCGCGAGGTAATAGTTTGTAGGTTCGTGAAGATGGCAAACAATTCGAGTAGAAAATATTGCAGTGTTTATTGATGTCTCAATAGCAGTTTGTCAAATCCGGATTTGTCTTTCTTCACATTACCTAGCGATCCAGAACGGTGAGTATCTAAACTTTTATCATCGTAGGTACATTCATAAATCTGTTTCTAGCTCAAACTTATTTGTCGAAAATGTTTAGGAAATATCTGATGCGGATTTCGTTGACCAGATGCCGATTTGGACTTAATTTATTTTTACCAGATTTATTAAATGAATCATCATCAGTTATGTGACATCGCTAACATGTAGGTCTGTACAGCCTCACGCGGCTAAGTACATTCGACGAAAATCTTTTTTTAAAATTAATATCTCATTCTATATTTACGTTCCGATTATAGCTGCAAACGACATTCCATTGGGGTACAGGAGAAAAAACAACTACTTAAACATCAATAAATTATGGAGAAGGGTTTGATTAAAGATAAATAACACTTGAAAAAAATCATCGACCTCAGGTGGGACTCGTACCCACGTCCCATCGCATACCGGGCGAGTGCTTTGACCACTAAGCTACCGAGGACGTCACGTGACAAGAAGAAATTCCTCAAGTGTTTTTTCTCGCTGTCAAAGCCAGCGTATTCTGATCAATGTTGTAGCTATATGTATAGCTGAGTAGTATACTACCGTCAACACCCCATAGAAATATTTTTACAAATATTTGACTATTGGTTAAGATCAGAAATGCTTAATCATTGTAAATTTTTGTTTTTAGCAATTCCATGCAAGGTTTAATTAAAGATAAATAACACTTGAAAAAAATCATCGACCTCAGGTGGGACTCGAACCCACGTCCCATCGCATACCGGGCGAGTGCTTTGACCACTAAGCTACCGAGAAGAAGTGTTTGGTATTATTTCAATAAGCGACCATTAAAAAACCATTAAAACCATTAAAACCAATTTATTTCTGTAAATAGGCTTAAACTAAGCGCTTTTACACGTCCCAATATTTTTTTTCCCTACCACTACTTCAGGACAATTTTGGGCTAGCGCCGAGAAGAAGTAGCGCAAGAAACTCGGTCACTATTGTCAGCCTCTTTTTAAATAGTATATATTTACATTACAAGATAAATGTACCTGTGCGAGCAGGGCAGTATTTATTTCCAAATATTTTTATCGTTTATATAATCATTTACAGTATAATATCCTTTTTTCATTAAAGTTGTTTTAATATGCGATTTAAATTTTAACAGGGGCAGTTCTACAATAGACGCTGGTAATTTATTAAAAAAGCGAATACATTTTCCCATAAACGAATTACCCACTTTATGCAGTCTGAAATTGGGAACGGCAAGCTTATTCTTATTCCGTGTGTTAAGATTATGAATGTCACTTTTCTTAAGGAATAAGGACAGGTTTTTGCGGATGTACATTATATTTTCATAAATAAATTGGGATGCTACTGTAAGTATATTAATTTCTTTAAACAGTTCTTTTAAGGAGTCTCGGGGTCCAAGGCCGTAAATTGCCCGTACAGCTCTCTTCTGCAGTACAAATATAGATTCAATATCTGCTGCTGAGCCCCATAACAATATTCCATATGACATTATACTATGAAAATAGCTAAAATACACCAATCTTGCCGTTTCAACATCAGTCAGTTGTCTTATCTTTCTCACGGCATAAGCAGCAGAGCTAAGTCTTCCCGACAGAGTCTCGATATGCGCACCCCATTGCAAACGGGAATCTAAAGTGATTCCTAAAAATGTAGTGGAACTAGATGTATTAAGTTGTTCATCTTTTACAGTAATATGTGTTGAGACAAGTTTTACGTTGGGCATTGTGAATTTGATGCACTTTGTTTTATTTGCATTGAGCATAAGATTATTGGTGGTGAACCAATGCAATACTTCCGAAAGTGCATTATTTACATCGTCAAATGAGTCTTTACCTCTCTTGATTTTAAAAATCAATGAAGTATCATCTGCAAATAGCACTGTCTCACAGAGGTCTTTCGTAAAAGATGGAAGGTCATTTATGTAAATTAGAAAGAGCAGAGGCCCTAATATCGATCCCTGCGGCACACCCATAGTAAGAGGCGACCCAGAAGACTCAGCTCCATTGATACAAACTTTTTGTGTTCTGCCTGTGAGATAAGAGTTTACTAAATCTGAGGCATCGCATGAAACACCATAGTGTCTAAGTTTTTTCAGTAAAGTTTGATGGTCCACACAATCAAAAGCCTTAGAAAGATCACAAAAAACTCCCAAAGCGTCCTGCCTACTTTCCCAAGCATCAAACACGTGTTTCAAGAGTGCAACTCCAGCATCTGTAGTGCTTCTACCTTTCGTGAAGCCATATTGTTTGCTATGTAACAATTTATTAAGGACAAAGTGTGATAAAAGTTGATTGAAAATTACTTTTTCAAAAACTTTACTAAGTACCGGTAAAATTGAAATTGGTCGAAAATTTGAAGGATCATTTTTCTCGCCTGATTTATATAAAGGAATTATCTTACTAAATTTCATCAAAGTAGGAAACTGTTTATCATCAATACATTTATTAAAAAGAATTGTAAGATAAGGGGCTATCGTATTTATAATTGTATTGATAATATTGACTGAGATCCCCCATAAGTCTTCAGTTTTTTTCATGTTCAATTCCTTGAAAGTTTTTATTAGTATATTAGGATTAATATGTCTAAAATTAAATGGAGTTTTGCACTCATCAACACCCGACTTGAGAAGGGATTCAGCTAGTTCAGCAGAAGAAGCCAGTTCTTTAGTTGTAGAGGGAGCTATATTCGAAAAGAATTCCTCGAAAGCATTTGCAACTTCTGCATGTGAGTTAATTAGTTTATCCCCAATTTTAAGAGAGTAAGAGTGATCATTCTGTTTACGCCTACATGTTTCTTTATTTATTATGTTCCATGTGGCCTTTGCTTTATTATCAGAACCCAAAATAATATTTCGAAGATGATTTGATTTTGCAGTGGCACATACTTTTTTAAATATTTTAGAGTAATTTCTAACATGATCTATGATCTGTGGGTTCTGAGTGTTTGCTTTTAGACTATACAAGTCATATAATGTTCTTCTACTTTTGTAAATACCAGGTGTAGCCCATTCATTAAACTTACACCTGACTTTATTTGCTTTTATTTTTTTTTGTGTGAAAATTTTATCAAATTCATTTTTAATCAAGCCAAAAAGATCCTCATATAACAGATCAACACTATGGCTACTGCTAGATTTTAGTAAATCTATACCGTTACACATTTTCTCTTTAAATCGGTCTATTCTATTTACGGTTATTGGCCTGCAGACAGCATCTATAATTTCTCGGACATGATGGTGCTCAAACGACGCCCTCTGGCCACTATGGTCAGACCTTAAATAATTTATAACTGATTTATCTATTACATTGCTATTGCAAAAAATATTATCTAAGCAAGTAGCTGTTGTGGGAGTCACTCTTGTCGGTTCATTAAATAAGTTAATTAAATTAAACGATTTAAAAAGATTAAGAAAACGAGTTGAATTCGGTGAATTTACTAATATATTGACATTAAAATCTCCACACACAACTATTTTCTTACTAGAACTACAGACTTTTTTCAAAGCCTCTTCCATATTGGATTCAAAAAGCTGGTAATTGGCTGATGGGGGGCTGTACACGCTTAATATTATATACTGCTCTAGCTCAACACATGCTAGTTCAATAGTTCGTTCAATCGAAAGTGACACTATATCTTTACGCTCTTTAAAGTTTAACTCACTATTTAATAGTATAAGTGACCCCCCCCTAGTAGTGGACTTCCTTGTGAACGAACTGCCGATTTTATAATTTTCAATGTTTATCATTAACTCATATTGATTAATCCAATGCTCTGTTAAACATAGTACATGTACATTTAAATCTTGTAAGAATAAGGCTAATTCTAACTCTTTGCCAGCCAAGCCTTGCATATTTTGGTGCACAATATTAAAGGTAGGCTTAGCTTTTGTCTGCTCTCTTAGTTTAAATTATTTGAGATTGTCACAGGAATAATATTTAAATTAGTACTGCTACTAATATGTTTGTCACAGTAAATAGTTTCATTTTTGTATTTTAAATCAATACAGTTAATATTATATGCTAACAAAGTAGCTACTCGTTTTTTTAGTTTATAAGGCAGGTGTAAAGAGCTGCCAGTCAATTGAAAGCTATTATTAATAAATTTATTTGTGTCAAAAAACACAAATTTGTCGTTATGACGTTGAGTCATATTATAAATTAATGTATTCAATGAGTGAATACTGTCATTTTCTTGCGCTATTTGATTTTTACAAAAAGGTAGGGCACAAAATATTATTTTCCTTACATTTAAGCCGGACAAAATTGAGTAACTTTGAATGATTTTTGTCTTATTAAGGTTTTGACTATTTCCTAGCATTATAACAAGGATAGAGTCAGAGTTTAATTTACTATTTTGTATACGATTAATTATTATATCAAGTGATGCACCTGGCATACAGTTATTAACAACATTACAACTTAATTTCTTACTTAGTAGAGGACCATAACCAACTCCTAACCTATCTGAAAACATAATTACATTTATCTTGGTATTACTATATTGTGGTGTTGACATTGAAGGTTGCCGGTCAACATTCAACAGATTGGCCCCTGGGATGGTGTTATCTGTCACCTGTGTTACATTTATATTTGGTAGTGATAAGAAATCTGTTTTGGGATTTCCTATTTCTAAAAGTTTATTTGCGGCCAAGATATGCTCATTTATTTGTTCCTGGGCAGAAACATATTTGCATGTTATAGATTTTAAAGACTCAACAGAACAGACAGCCCTACATGTTTACGTAATTATCGCTCGCTCGGGGCTCGAGTTTGCGTACTTTTCTGATTCTACTATGGTACTGGTAATAAAATAACGTAGCCTATTTAGTGACGCTGCAGCTGCGAACATTTTTCTGCTGACTTCCGCAGTTTGAGTTGTCCAACTGAGATTTATTAGATTCTAAGAATTATCATTTATCAAAATTAGCACCCTATTTAAGACCTGGGCCCTAACCATGAACTGTTAAAACAATCACAATTTGAGATTGTTTTAAGAGTTCATGGTTATGGCCCTGGGCTATAACCATGAACTCCAAAACAATCTCAAAGTTGTCAAATCTGTCAATTTTGGTACGTCATTTCATACAAAATTTGACAGAAATGATAATGTTTGACAGATTTGTGATTGTTTTAACAGTTCAAGGTTAAGGCCCTGATAACCTAAAACGGTCGTGTTTTTTACACGGCTAGTTTGAGTTGGTCATATTTCGTTAAAGGATAGATACAAGGAGATGGTAATTTTTATTCTGTTAGGTTTTTACGTCCGAAAGAACGAAACATTTTCGTAATAGTCTCCTCGGAGTTCGGACGACCGAATAAGTCGTTGGCCACTCGGACGTTCCAAGTACCCTAAGCCTGGGTTGCACCATCTTACTTTAACTTTAACAAACGTCAAAAGTCTGTCAAAATCCATACAGAAACACCGGTTATAGTTACAGTTACGGCTAAAGTTAAGATGGTGCAACCCAGCCTTAAGTTTACTAAATTTGAAAATTATGTATCTTTAAATACATCTTTTTTTTGCAGATATCTTCTTCTATATCCCGAGGAAGAGTATACGGACATACACTTCGCGTTTACTGAATCTCCATTTTTTGATGTGTCAAGTGAAAAATAAAGCTATTGTGGATTACTTAACATGAATTATTATTTATCCTACTTTGAGGTAACTGTGTTTAATTAATGCCCAAATAGTTTTGTTACTTTATTATTAATAGTTATGTATTAAAAAGTTATTATAATTTAAATCCAAGCTATAAAAGTTAGTTTTATTGTTTGTCGAACGCGAAACGCGAAAGTTTGTATGTTTGGTTGTTTGTTACTCTTCCACGTCAAAACTACTGAACGGATTTGGATGAAAGTTTGCACACATATACCTCTAGAATATAATCTGGATTAGCATATAGAATACTTTTTATCCCGGTTAAATGTTCAGTGGGATATTTTTCCATATATTGTTCTTTATTTGAACGGTTTTTGTTACTTAACATGCCAAACATCCTGTAGTCCACACAAACAAGGTTACGAGCACAGCTAGTATAATAGGCTAGTTGACACCACCAATCAATTGACATACTTTTTATGTGCTGTCAAAACGGATATCTTCCTTATATGTATGGCGATATCGGATTATGACGTCACTACCCGATAAACTCAACTGCCTTACTTTTTTACGATTTTAAAGCAAGGAAAAATCAGTTTGTCTCTTAAATGAAATTGTACTGAGTTATTAGGCCTAAAATAAAGTGTCTGTTTTAATAAATGATGCCTTAGAATTATTTATGAATTGGGTCAACATCCCTATTATTTCAACCTGTAAAAGCAGTTCGAAATTTCAAGTTTGGGGCATCTTGTAAAATAAGTAGATTATAACGTTAATCGCCCCTATTTATCCCCTTCGCCTCCAAATTGGCTATCAGCTGAGCTTAAGCGTCGCAAGGGGCTACAGTGATTAGTTTTGGAAAATAATTAAAAAAGTACCTCTCGGACGATAATTTATCCAACAGTTGGTTCGATGCTGGCCGACAAAAACGCCACTAAGTGACGATTTGCGACAAAGTTGTAACGATATGAATATTAAATAAATAAATTGTCCCAGAAATCACACCAATTATATACCCTCAAAAAAGCAGAGCTTATGTACTATGGTGTACATAATTGATGGACTTGTAGGTAATGTACTTATAATGAAGATTTGATTAAAAGCAGGAGAATGCACAGGACCATGCAAAATAATATGTATTCATATTATTTGCAAAACGGTAAACCAATTTAATTATTTTCCTTCCTGGAAAATTTAAAGGAAAAGTTTTTCCTAGTATGTCTTATTCATATTGAGTTATCCTACTTGATATAACATTATTAAAAAACATAGAATTAAGCGCTTTATGAGTCATTTTATTTTGTAGAGCTTACAATGCGAACCTGTCTAGCAGTGGTGGGCATTGGTTTCATTTCGAGGTGGAGGCAGTAGATACTAACAGATGTGTTTTATTGATGAAAATCAGTGGTTTTCGTCAATAATACACATTTTTTATTTCAAGGTAGGCAATAGATGCTTACAAATGTGTTTTATTGATGAAAATCAGTTGTTTTTATCAAAAACACACATTTGTAAGTACCTACTGCCTACCTCATTTCATTTACCAAGTAGGCACTGCCTAATTGCCTATATGCACCGCACGCCACTGCTGTCTAGAATATATTCTCAGTTTTTTTTTGTAGATTATTTAATGCCTAACACATACATGTTTAACAATTTACATTTAATTAATTTACAATATTCGTCAACCTTCGGCTTACAGACTTAAAACTTCAAATTCAACTTTTCGTATAGCACCAAAATCAAAATCCAAAACAAATTTTTACTTTTTTTCAGCCATGATGTTGTATGGTTCGGAAGCATTCAGTCGTATCTCTGTGGCGCCTCAGTCAAGTATTCTTAGTTAAAAATAGGGCGAGGAAAAATGAGCAAGATTAATATGCGAAAATTAGGTGCCTCGGAAAACATCGGTGAAAGGGCCAGCCCAGCTGAAACTTTTGTTGTACAACCCATTTTCATTTTGGACCTTCCATTTCGGTGTTAAGGTCAAAAATGGTTTGGCAATTTTCAGCCTGACTATTGAAGGCTGTATAGAAGTTTAAGTTTACTAAGGATGCTTCGTAGCGGATTTGCGCTTGTATATATTTGGGATACAGGGTTACAATGAGCTTTAAACTATCTACTCAAATTCCAGGCAGTTCAGTGTCTGTGCTATTAAATCTGAGTGATTCGGTTAGCTGCACAAACTGAACTGCCTGGAATTTGAGTGGATAGTTTAAAGCTGATGGTAACCCTCTTGTTTGAAGACTTGCAACAGCGTTAGGAGGTTAGCGAGTTAATCATGCGAGCTAACGTAACTAGTTTCGAGACTGATCATTCAATTAATGTGGCTCCTGAGGTAATAGAGTGACTAGATACATACTAGGTAGTTAACCCGGTAGTTACCACACTTAAGCTTGAATGAATACCTCCGTAGCCGAGAGGCGAGCACGCCGGACTGTATATGGCGCCGCCATCTCTGAGCTTTAAAATTGGGGATCGAACCCGGAACCTCAGAGATAGCGGTACTATTTAAGTCCAGCGTGCTCGCCTCTCGACTACGGAGATCGTCAAAATTGGATCGTAATAATGTTTTGAAACTGTTTGAAAATAGTTTCAACACATCAACTAAGTATCAATAAATTAAATATCGATCAAATTTAAAAAAAACACTCTACAATGAATTAAGGGACTTATTTCTAAGTATCATTAATTTCCCTGCTCCTCAATTTTCAGGCAGCGCAAACATCTCAAAATACTGCCTCGTCACGTCGCATACCCGAAAAAGGGGGACAGCCAAAGGGAGACACGAGGAACATTAATTTACTCTGTCATTAAACCGTGAATTTCATTCATTAGACCACCTTTACATTTACTACGTGGAAGGCACGGCTCAAGCCCGGTTCCTATATCCGAGAAACGGTTGGTTTTGCTGACGGATGGTAGGAATTGTCAACTTGACATACTCAAAAGCGTTCCTATAAATGACGCTTCGTCAAATTTTATAGGAACGACTACCTATAACGGCTCGTTACTTTTGACACCAATACGATCAGTTGCTGATGTACACTTACGCATAGTACAATACAGGAACCCGGTGTCAGTCGACATAATAGGTATACAATACAACTACCTTACTGTATACTGTATATCCCAAGTACGAAGTACGAGTACTCAGAAACGGAAATTACAATTAACAATTTTAACGTCAATTTAAAAGTTTAAAAAGTACACCATTTTTGATATAAATGTTTCTGAGACTCTAGGTCTGGGAATCTTGGACTCTGGGTCTGACTGGGACCGCCGCGGTTCAACACTAGACACCGTAAACGCTGCAAGCAGCTTCTTAAAATATTCATCTTCTTCACCTTCTCGGAGTTACATGCATGTTCGCGATACACAGTCTGATGGCCTGCGTAGACGAGGGACGAGGGATTTTGTCCATGGAGGACAAAAAGTCCCCGAAAAGTCCGCGCAGAACTTTTTTTTTTAATTCTTTATTTAATTTGGGGCTTTTATCCACATAGATACACCAGCACCCCGCGCAGGACTTGTGTCCCTATTAATGCTGATAAGTATACAGGGGGCCTAGCACGAAAGTGTATCTTTCGTTCGTTCGTATAAACCTAACAAATTAAAATGGCCAGTCTCATGCGTCAATGCTTTGATCAAATATGACCAACTCAATCTAGCCGTGTAAAAACCCGACCGTTTGCAATTGTTCATGAATTGTCAAACCTTTGATACGGGGGAACGGATGTTTTAATTTGATCGGATAATACGACCGACTGAACGATGCACTTTCGTATTAGGCCTCCAGTGTCCACAATCAACGTCCACGACTATTTAATAATTAAAAACTATTACATAAAATTAGCAAAATTGTTTTTTTTGGTCTGGTGTAGTGGTTCGCGCTCCGGACTACAAAGGTTGCGGGTTCGAATCAAGCAAGGAGCAAATGTTAGTGTGATGAGCACGAGCATGTGTACTATAACGTGCCGATGGCCGAAGCTGGGATAGTTTCCCAGTATGTAATTGATCGACAACAAATTATTTCACTTAATAAATATTTAGTCTTGAGAAGGGTCTTTACATAAGAAATCTAGAGGTACTTAGCTTTTGAATCGTTATATGTACGCAATTCTTTAGTTTATAAACATATTTTATATTCTTGTGTACATTTTTCTTCGACTCCAGATTTTTTACCCGTCAGGCCACGGCAAAGAGACACAATGAACATTTTATTGTTACGCGACCACCGGTTGATAATTGAAGCATGATAGGTGAATCCCGAAAACAAAAGTTTTTTCTACGTCAAAGAAAAATATTCAAAAGCAACTTTCATAATTCGAACATACCTTGGTAGACGTAGAGGTTTTACTCATTTGGTTGTTAACCTCTACAGTACTAAGTTATGAATGTTTATAATCTAGTCGCCATAGTACAAGCTTTGCTTAGTGCTTAGTTTGGGGCTAGCCTGCCGGTCGATTCTCTAAGAAAAACGCAACGGACTCGCTCTAAAACTCGACTTAGCCGTACAAACGAACATAGCCTCTATCTTGTTAGTAAGAAGGTTCATATTATTTATCGTTGATGAGCGAGTGCAGCGACGAAGTGAGCGCGGTTTTGTTTACAGAATCGACAGGTAGCTAGCCAATTGGTGATTGTATTAACAATTTATTATTTTAACTGATCATGGCTCAATACGAGAAATGTAATAAGCATTAAATATGATGCAATAGGTATCATAATTAAAAACTACAATTTTGATAATTATGTTTATACTTATAACATTATGTTGAACTCGTGACTTGCAATGAATAAATAAATCTAAATCTGAACCCTGATAACATTTTAAAAATACGTGCGACTTAAAATATTTAAACGAGTACGAAATATTTTTAATACAAGTAATATTATTATAATAAATACTTAAATAAATACTTATTGGACAACATCACATACATTGCTTTGATCCTAAGGTAAGTAGCTAAGCACTTGTGTTATAGAAATCAGAAACAACGACGGTACCCACCACCCAGACCCGAGCCAATATAGAAAAGTTCGTTTTGTACATTGACCCGATCGGGAATCAAACCCGGTAGGTATTTCAGGTGCTAGTAGACTTCAGGTAGGAAATGAGAACCAGTTAACCTCTGTAACAATATTGTCATCATTCAAGTGCGTAACGTATCAAAAAGATCCACGATTGTTTTTACCATAAAAATCATTTTTAGGGTTCCGTACCCAAAGGGTAAAACGGGAACTAAGACTCTGCTGTCCGTCTGTAAGTCTGTCTGTCTGTGTGTGTGTCTGTCTGTCTGTCCGTCTGTCACCAGGATGTATCTCATAAACCGTGATAGTTGGACAGTTGAAATTTTCACAGATGATGTATTTCTGTTGCTGATCGCTATAATAACAAATACTAAAAACCCGAATAAAATAAATATTTAAGGAGCTCCCATACAACAAACGTGATTTTTTTGCCGTTTTTATAGATAATGGTACGGGAATCTTCGTGTGCGAACCCGACTCGCACTTGGCCGTTTTTGTTTTCTGTAAATTGGCTTTAACTTACCGCTTTTACACGACCTAACTTTGGATAAGTGCCCTAAGCCATCAGCATTGTCACACGCCATAGGGATAGAGGGTTCTTGATAGAGGAGGCTGCAGACATGCATCCTTCAATATTCAGTGGGTAGTTAGACAAAGTATTTTGACGCGTATAGAGCAAACCTGTTGCCAAGCAACGTCTTTCAGGATACTGGTTAGCTGTTAGAGACCCTGATGATCAGGAAAAGCACTATCATTTATCACGTAGCCCGTCAGCATTTTAAGTTATATTTTTTCAGATGCTCCATACATTATCATCTAGGTATGCGAGTAGGTTTGTATGGAGAAGCTGAAAAAAGTTCTCGATTTTGATGTTGTTTTAAGGAGTGTCCTATTCTCTTGGACACCCTGTATATAATATATTGGACAACATCACATACATTGCTCTAATTCTAAGGTAAGTAGCTAAAGCACTTGTGTTATAGAAATCAGAAACAACGACGGTACCACAGCACCCAGACCCAAACTAATATAGAAAAGTTCGTTTTCTACATTGACCCGACCGGGGATCGAACCCGGAACCTCAGAGACGGCGCCAATTAAAGTCCGGCGTGCTCGCCTCTCGGCTACGGAGGTCGTTATAAGTACGGGTAGCGAACCTTCTGATAGGTATCTTTATATTTTTCAGTAAATACCATCAGATGACTTATCCAAGTAACAGTCCTCTTAAGTAAAAAACCGGCCAAGTGCGAGTCCAATTCGCGCACGAAGGGCTCCGTGCCAATATCTTTAAAAACGGCAAAAAAAACACGTTTGTTGTATGGGAGCCCCTTTAAATATTTATTGTATTCTCTTTTTAGTATTATAGCGGCAACAGAAATACATTATCTGTGAAAATTTCAACTCTTTAACTATTACGGTTCATGAGATACAGCCTGGCGACAGACGGACAGACAGACAGACAGACGGACAGCGGAGCCTTAGTACTAGGGTCCCGTTTTACCCTTTGAGTACGGAACCCTAATAAAACGCTATCTAAATAAATCAGGGATCTGTTTTGTGTAATCTAAGGACTGGGCAATAAAAAATGTTTCCCTCAGGAGCAACAGGTTGACCTTAAGCGTGACCCTTGAGATCTGAATCTGAGGCCATACTTCTTGGCATTACGTCTTTTGTCTTTTTCACACCATGCCTTCATCCTAGGTGAGCGAGTGAGATGAATAGAGGATACCTCATTTTGCTCTGTTACGACCGTTTCAGACTCGATATTAGACCGTAAACGATCTATGTAGGCATTGTTATGGATATTTTATGGGTTTGCTATCGGAGACATGATCTTTATGTGAAGGAAGTTTTTTCGGGCTAGGAATTGAGGATAATGTACTAGCGTACGCTAGGAAAGAGTTTTATGGACTCATTTTTAGGGTTCCGTAGTCCTGACAAGGAACCTTTATAGTTTCGTCATGTCCGTCTGTCTGTCTGTCCGTCCGAGGTTTTGCTTGGAGACTTGATCCTAGAGAGCTGCACTTTGTAGAAATGTATGTCTATCAATCACGCCGACAAAGTGGTACAATAAAATTTAAAAATACATAACGTGGGGATGAATTTTTTCATCGTCTACCCCATCGTGTGGGATATCGTTGAATAGGTCGTTTATATGACTTAGGGGTTGCTAAGACTATTTTTCGATTTAGGGATCCGTTTGCGAAATATTAAACTTTAAACTGCTAATTTTTGTTCGAGTGGACGTCCCACCCCCTCTAAAAGCTAAACTATGGGCTTGAAAAATCTGAAAAAATTTACGATAATAGTGCGCTTCATGAACTTTTAAGGAAAATCATAACGGTTACGATAGATCACTTAGTTTATGAGTAATGGTCGTTAAACTTAGTCGTTCTAAAATTCCATAAACTTGAATGGAGTAATTGCTGAAATATGTTGTGGTAACGACGGGAATGGACGGGGATGGGATGCTACTGGACCACAAAAAAAGCTCCATTCAACTTGTTAGATATTTATAAAAATTCTATACTTAACTTAGGTGTAGCTATTAGAGGTGTAATGATTTACCATCATATTTTTTTAACTTGAATTGAAATTGAAACGAACTTTAGAAGCATTATTAAAAAACTTTAAAAGTCTCAATAATAGGTATTGTAAATTTTATGGAACTACCTTATGTTTTTTAGAGATTCATATAAGTATAAGTAATACACATAGGTATCTAGGTATTAAAGGACTGAGAGTAGGTTTTTAAAAAAAAGACAGATGCATTTATGTTAATAACTAGCTATTTTCATAATTTAACAGTGATTTTGTACAATATTTATAACTATGACTTAATATTTGGTAACTAAATTAATAAATAATACATAGTTGAGGCAAGGCACAGCCTGCAGTAGGGTTCATAGACATTTATATCAATAACAATGTAACATGATATATTTCCATTTCATTCAACAATAAACATGAAGTGTGTATGTAACAACAGTTATCAGAAACAATATAACATCGTATAACTCCCCTAAGACCTATACAACAAAATAAGTCTAAAATAGTTTTAACTCTACCTTATAAGGCTGCGCACACGCAGTCCTGCACAATTCAAACTTTTCATGTAGCTCATATCCAATAGAAAATGATACTTATACTTATTATAGTATACTCGTACATTTTCGTATACAAAAAAATAAGTTTAATAAAAAACTAAAAACCGACTTCAAAATTTGACTAAAAAGCGAAAAATAATATTGACTAAAACTTTGTATCAATGTGTCATTTGTGGTGAGAAATAAACAATTTTATTATTATATTATTACTAAAACACACCTAATCAGTTCTATTTGGGGTCGGTGCCAGCCATCGAGAGTTAAAATGTGTTCATTCGCACCGACTCCAAAAGTGTTAAGTCCTCTATTTTTCCCCTCCTAACTCCGCCAAAAATGAATTTTCAGGAAAGTGACCTAGAGTCCTAGACAAATGTTGGTCTTCTGTGGACCACCCACCCAATGGTATAATAAAAATAGTGATCAATTTTTCGACGAAATTTATTACAAGTCCCAGACGCCTTTAAAATAAGCATCAGTTTTCACCTTCCAACTCCGCCAAAAATGACTTAATAGCAAAGTAAACTTAGCTAATATTGGTCCTCCATGAACCCACCATCGAATGGTATGATAAAAATAAGGTGTTATATTGAGTCAATATTTCGACGAAAATTTGTAAATCTTAAGGAAAGGGTTTTCCTACACTCCAACCAGAACGGTGGCTATTTTGGTGTCGTAAGCATAGGATAAGGTCTTGTATTAAATACCAAGTCAATTTAAGAAAGGAACTTTTAATTTTTTTTCGTTACTGGGTGTGCGGGTACGCCCCCAGTAAATAAAAATTGGCGGTCTGGTACCTCATAAGCTCCACGTCTGCTCAACACACTGCGAAATACGTTCTGTCGACAAAAAGCAGTATTATCTTCTAACTCCTATCCGTTAAGGAGTTCTGTGGCTTCCATCATCAGGTCAGCAACATGACATGATGATTACCAGACCCAAAAATCAGCATTGAGTCAGAAAATATATGCAAAACTTTATGGGTGCCTATAAAAATTGAGGGTTGCCCTTGATTTTCCAAGGATCCCATCATCAGAATCTGACTTGGTGTAAATGGGACCACCTCGGAAGTATACCCTTTCAATATAAAAAATAAATTTTGAAATCGGTCCATAATTGCCGACGTAATCGCGTAACAAACATACACAAAAAAAAAACAACAACATTCCGACGAATTGAGAACCTCCTACTTTTTTTGAAGTCGGTTAAAAAGTATACTTCAAAAACTGGATGCTTCAAAGATCCTGAAGTTTCAACAAAAATATCAACCTTAGCCACCAGGCAACTATTAAAACAATTCAAAGACTTAAGCTCTATTCAAAACAGCATAGAGTTCAAAATTAAGTTGCAAACTATAATGCAAGTCTTTCGTATCGAGTTTACAAAGGCTTTGCTCTCACAAAAGATGCGTCAAATTAACTGAAGACTGCGCTTACAAGGTAGTTCCTTAAACAAAATTTATTATTCAATATCCAACTAAATTAAGTTATGTTATGACGGGACAACTTTGAATTTTCTAAGGCATCAATCAGACTATCATAAGTTAAAATCATTGTCCTTTCTACAAAACTTAACACACATTAAACATATGAAAAGTCCACTGTCCAGCAATGGCCACAATTCACAGGTATTTAATTACCTATTAACTGTACAATTCAGGATTAAAAAACTGATGAGATTTTAGTAAAAAAAAAACATTTAACAATAATTGGGACTATAAACCCATTTATGGGACGATTAACGAACTCAAAACAAACAGGGCCAGGACAACGATTAACGGACTACCCTCCTGTTTGTTCGATTGTATAACTACCCACAATCAGTACCCCGTTTGTGCGACTACCACTGGTATTACTAATGCCATAAAGCAGAAAAGAGGAGTTGGACCAATCTATAGTGCTAGGCATGCAAATGCCCAAAATCCCTTGATTCGGCTAGTACCTAATTTGGCCTAAGGCTAAGACAGACAAAGTAACATCACTACGTGTACACAATTCGATTTTAAAGATTGTGTACGTAGCACTAGATGGCGCTACAACTGTCCTTTAAGCTTATGGTCAAATTAACGGCTCTCCACATGACCTATCCTAAAATATCGAATGTTACTTAATCAATGGCTGTTGATTTATGCTGAGATTGTCTGTACGTCTTGTCATTTATTCGTATATAGGTACGTGTTTATTACAACACTGGTCTACTGTTCTCTTATTTTGTTGTGCTACCGAGTTGTATGACTATCTCCGGATCAGCTCAGCAGGATTAAGTGATACGGGATTCGGGAATGATTCCCTAGGGCCGGGAACAGATGTTTGCCAGCCATTGTGATTTGTGACGCCTGATTTGCTTCGAAACCACTGGGATTTGGCCTATTTTGTTTCGAGTTTATGGAAATGATAGTTGTGGAGTTCGATAAGAATATTTCGAGATTTCTTTATCTTCTTTATTTGATTTGATTTGGTTCTTTATAGTTTTTTTAAACTATCATCGAACCAGTGGATAGTACCGTACAGTTACTCATTTTACTTGCATATTAGAAGTCAATTTCACTTTGCGGTTTTCCAGTGTAAAACTAAACTTCGTCGCGAATCAATACACGAACAAAAAGGCCTAACATAATCCCTACACACCATCTTCATCACGTTCCATTGTTTAGAGCCCTTCCTCGATAATAGAACCGGCCCATAAGAGCCTGGGCTTCAAATTACGGTACTCCGCTAGTTCATATTCCGCCCACAAAATAAAACGGGGTTTATAAGTGCGGTGAACAACAGCCTAACTCATGCAACCTTTCCATCATACTTTCTCGTGGATAAATAAAATATATGTAACAAGGGTCGTGATAAAAAGCAAACATGAAACATTTTAGTTAACGCTTTGGAGTTAGGAACTTTATAGTGGATCCATACTATAGCTACTTTTCTATAGATACAGAAACATATAGAAGGTTATATAATGTCGTTCATTGGCATTTTGCAAGACGATAAAAAGTAACTGAAATATTATTGCACTGTGAAGTTACGTGGTGCTTAAAATCATCCCACGAGAAATAGTTTAAGTGGTAAAGGGCAGCCTTCTCTAGACTTTGGAACAGCTTTAGTTTTGTAGAACTTTCACAGTAGATATTGACTTAGTCTTCATAATTGACAAAGTTTTGATTGCACAGCAACAGGTAACTTTAAAATAACAATACCTAACTAAGAAACACTTAGATAATATTATAATAACTTAATGAATTCGAGGTTGATTCCGTCAGCTGCAGCGGTGAACGTAGACCGACTGTCTAGTTTTACCTCTGCTGTCTTGGATTGACGTACTTCGTAGGCGGATAAAATCATGGAGAGAACCACTTTCACATGTAATTGGCCAACTTGCACACCTGCGATCAAAAAACATAATTAATTTAACTGCACTCATGTTTAAACGTATGCTGTTGGTGAAGTACACACGGTCCAGAACAGGATTTCATTTGGTCCTTGGATAGTCTAATAGCAATGTTATAATTAGATGTGCTGCATCGAAGATATGGTCAAGCGTACCCGGAGTCCGGATTAAAAATAGAAACAAGTGCTAGGAAGATTAAAAACAGTTTGCATCAGGAGATCTGATACAAAAGGATACTTTAAACCTTAGTCACATTAACTTGTCCTATTGACACCCTGTCAAAAGTCAACTATCAGACTGGACTATTGTATTTATTTTGTTAATTTGAATGAACCACGAACAAGCCCTACCACAACAATCAAACTATATTCCAACGTGCAAGTTGTTTAAACATATGAATAGAAAAAAGTTGGAGAAGGTCAGAGCAACAAGAAAGGTGGTGTACTTACCAACACATTTCCTAGGTCCAGCACCAAAAGGTATGTAAGCGTCAGGTATGATGCTATCATTGTCAAAACGTTCCGGCTTAAACTTCTCCGGTTCGCGGAAGTACTGTGGATCGCCATGCAGACCATACAGTGAAATGTAGATAGGAGTTCCTTTCTCGACAACGATATCCGTGTTGGGGATCTAAAGATACATAAAATCAATATAAAAATCTGCATGTGTCTGATGTTTCCGTAGATCTTTTATCAAATCAAATCAAATCAATTATTTATTTATAATTAACTACTTTTTCTTTTGGACCAGTCCTTTGTCATAGACAACACCTGCATCTTTTCTCCGATTGTGTTCATAAACAAAAGGAACAACAAAAAACTTTTTAAAATTATCTGTACAAATGTAAATTACCTGGTAATCTTCCAGGGTATACCGATCAACAGTCGAAACAGATGGATGCAACCTGATTCCCTCAGAAATGCACTGGTCCAAATATTTCATTTCAGCGAAGGCCTCAAGGGTCCATCCATGTTGTTCAATAGCCTGATTGATGTCCTCTCTCACTTTGTCTTGGACTTCCTTCTCTTTCGCCAACTCCATGAGAGTGAACGCTGATGCAGTGGAGCTCGACTCAAAGCCAGAGAAAAATGTTCCAGATTGGAACAGGAGGTTGTCACCATCAAATTCTGAAAAAATATTAAAAATTATCGAAACAAGACTCGGTGATTTTACTTGTATTATAAGTTACAAATTTAACCTGCTTATTCGTTTACTTTAATATTGTGAGATAAATTAGGTAAATTACACAACATTTGGCAATATAAGACACTATAAAAATTAATTTATGTTTATAACTTACTGTAAAGCGAATCCTGTTCTCCATTCTTCAGCTGAATGATTGAGTCAATGTAGTCTCCTCTCTTTTCCCCGCTCTTTTCACGAGACTCGACGGCTTTCCAGAATATTTTACGTACGAACGATGAGTCGAAGAGCATAGGAGATCCGATCATTTCTACAAGCTCGGGAGTGAAAAATACCGTCACTAGTGCCACCATTCGCTTAAATGAATGGAAAAAGTCCATAACTAAAGAAAAACAAGAAAATATAAACGTTGATTAGTTTTTGTTGATACAAAAAAAACAACAATTTGTCAAAATTATCGAATTTACAAAACTTACGGCATTTGCTGTAATCAGAATCGGGGAAGTTGAAGCAATCAGTTTTGGTGCCAAGGGCGACGTTAGCGATCAGATCAGCAGTATACTTGTAGTTAACATCCTGAGCATCAATAACTTTAGGTTTTTTAGTTTCTGTTATCTTGTTCAGATGATCCATCATTGGTTTACCAGTTTCCATCATCAGTGGCAGCATCTGCCTCAGTTTCCCACGGGTGAGCGTCGGGGTGATCTTCTTCCTCAAGTACCTCCAAGCGGGGTTCTTCAGACCAAACAAGTTGATCATACCGATACTATCTTTCTGTTGGGGTCCCGCGAAGTGCCGGTTAGAAAAGTTATCAAAATCACGGATTAGAATTTGCTTGATTATCTCAGGGTCTTTCAATAGCAGGCAAGGTTTGTGGAAAATGTAGAATCCAACATATGGCACGTCAGCAGGTGCATCACGATAGAGTTGACCTAAATGGTAGCCTGGAGCAGTGCGGAATAGAATTCCATTCTTGAAATCTCCAAATATCTTGCTTGTATTTTTCAATTGTGGCACGCCTTTCCTTATCCAGTAATTTAACTTATACGAGCAGTAAACGTAAATTAATAATATTGTTATTGGTGGTACAACAAAGTAAACCAAGTTAGGGGACTGCAGCAACCCCTCCATGGTTTTTGTTATTTTAAATAGTTTTTCTGTGTTTAAAATTGTCACCTTCACCAGTTAATCTAATGATAAATAGTAAATTGTTGTTCTATTCAATAATTAGGTGGTTGAACCATTCGTAGGTATGATCTTCCCGAAGGCAAGTCTATGACTTGTATTTTTTCTCCGTACAATTCTTCTGCCTTTTCTTGAATTATGGAAGGATGGATGATGCAATCCTCCTTACGCTATATTAAAAAGAACATTACAGATTATTTTCGTGCAATTCAATGTTTTATTTTAAAACAAGTAAATTTATATTTAAAAAAAATTATATGGTAGCATCCTCGATGTTAGTATTCTTTGGTAGCTTTTGAATATGTCATGCATTGGAATAATTTGAATGTTAGCTAATTAGAATATGGATAAAATCATTTTAATTGATGAGTATTAATTATATTTTTAGTTTAATTGATTTTGTTTTATGAGTAACATCCCAATGATTGTTGCTGATTTGTTTTGAGCGCAAGGCAACCCGAGACGGATTCAATTCTCGTTTGGTCAATTTAGGAATTAACTTTTTAAATTGGCTGGCTTCTTGAAGTCTGGTGGTACCTCGTAACGCGTATTGTCTGGCATTTATTTTATATTTACTACACATTTTACGGAATCGAAGATAGTCATAAAAATTAGTTAAGAATATTTAATTTGATTGTGACATATTTACCTTCCAATTAGCAGGTGTTCCAAAATTATATTTATCGAATAACTGTAGTGATTCAATAGTTCTTATGATTTCACTGCAATTATTTTATTATAATATTAAACATTGTCGAAGAAATTAAATTTATTTTTATAAAATGTCTAGAATAGCATCTATACTATTAGTTTTTATAGAGATATTTGTAGTTTAAAAGGTGTTTAAAAGGAGTTTCAAAAATATCTGCCACGACTGCAATGGATAAAAGTATGAAAATAAATTAATTTATAATTAATAAATATTATGCCCCGGACGTCTTTTAGTTTTTATTTAAAAAATAATAATAAACTTGAATTTAATTTCATTTTAGCTAAAACCGTGGCAGGTGGTGTTTTAAGCAAAATAACGCAATTAATTATTTGTTTACCGTCTCTTCTTAAATAAATTATTACCAATCCGAGACATGAAATTTCTTCACTATCGTAATCTATACACCGTGAATTTTGAGATACCCGAGAAAATTAACTAACATACTCAGATATCGATATACATCGAATTTGGCGAATAAAAAAAACGGCGTACGGCGTTGGCTTACGGAAGGAATAACTATGAATGAAAAAAAAATCATTCATAGTTATTCCTTCCGTACGCCAATATTACGCGACTAAATTAGGTGGATTTTGGTTCCGTTAATGTTGGAATGATAATGATTACTATTTGAATTAGCAGGACTTTTATAGTGCATATTTTTTAAGGAATGTTAGGGACCTATTAAATAAATTTGTCATAAAAAAATTTTTTTTTATTCGCCGAATTCGATGTATATCGATATCTGAGTATGTTAGTTAATTTTCTCGGGTATCTCAAAATTCACGGTGTATAAGGAATGCTTTCACCCATTGCAGAGGTGGAAGATATTTTTAAAACATCTTATTAAGCAGTAACCTTCACCCTCCCAATAAAGTTTCCAAATTAAGAAAAAACTGTAGCATGTAAAAAAATCTTACTCAAAATTTCTTCCCACAGTAACTGGGTATAGGATAGACAGTCGCAACTTTTTGTTTGGGTCTACTATAAACACTGCTCGTACTGGAAGCGGCAAATTGTTTTCGTCTACTTCATCCGCGTCTAGCATTCCTATCCCTTAAATGCATAGTGTATCATTTTGGATACTTACTTATTATTGAGTAATTCAACTTAAAATATTTTTTTATAAATATTTTAAAAATAATAAAATTAATATTTGCACTTTGAAGTGTGAGTATAGCATAATTTACTAAATAAATATATAAAATCAGGATAATTCTTGATTGACATTATAAAAAAGGACGTTTTGGAAAAATATTTTCTGTATTCGGGAATGTAAACCTTTTTTGGAAAAAAGAAAAAAAAATACCTTTAGAAGTGCCACTGTAATCATGAAAATTGTGACAGATTTATAATTCAATGTTTTTTCATAGTTTAAAATAATATATTTAAATTTATCAAAATTAAATAACATTATTGGAAGGGGGCTTTTTTCTTATTTTTGAGTTTTTTTTTCGTTTACAGACAATAACGGAACCAAAAATTTTTTTTATTATTTTTTTCGTAATGTTGGAATCATAAAATAACTAATAAAAAGGCTTTATTTAAAAACAAAAATATCATGCATTTAAGGGCTAGTTTTGTTGATATTGTTCGAGATTCATCATCGATTATGGGAAAGCCTTCTTCATTTGCATCAGCGTAATGTATGATATTCTTTGAGGAAAAAATACCAATGAATCAGCTAAGGAGCGGTCTTGGAATTACTATGTCATCAAGTAAATTGAGATCTTGATTTACCTATATTTTAAAGCTTTAGTAGGTTTTTAGTAAATTCGTTTTTTTAAAGTTCAATAATTGTGTTCTAAATTAATAAGAAGTTTGTGTTTGTCATATAAAGCCTAATGGTATACCAATTTTTAATAATTTATCAAAAGGAAGTCCTGTGTTATAGCACTCTTTGTGTGCCCAAACTACCCTAACATAACACATTTTTTGGACTTTTTTCTTTTTTAAATTAAGCTTTGCTTTTAAGTTCCAAATTACTAAGATTCTCGCTTATTTTCGTAATATGTTAAAAGTAATTGTTATTATACATTACAGGATGGATCTGATACCATTTTTATATAAAAGTTGAACTTTCGATGATTCTGCTACCGCGAATTTCGAGTCCTCGATATAGAACCCTTCGATAACGTATCAAAACCGGTAAATCATGTGACACTAATGTTAAATCATATAGCGGCACTTTAGTTTTTCGGTCCACAATTGCTATTGGTCCTGAATCGGGAGCCAAGCTATATCTAGACTTCCATTTGACTTGAAGGGCACTTTGCATAATTGATTATATGAATTACAATGCATAATAATACCTTGATCCACTCTTTATGGCTCTCAATTGGGTCGCAAGACAATCCGATAACTTTAAAACCAAGCCGTTTAAATTCCGGCAATAACTTCACAACGCGAGCCAGCTCAGTCGTACAAATAGGGGTAAAATCATAGGGATGAGAGAATAAAATACCCCATCTAAAAGTAAAATGGTAAGATGATGATTATGAAAGTTATTTTAACAAAGACCGATCTTGAGATTATAATCTTATTTAGTATATTATAAGTATTAATTAACTTCCGTGAAGGAGCTGATTCTACTGTTCTAATATATCAACTTTTATTTTGGGACCCACATCGAAAAAAAACCTTACGAGCCGTATCATCTGATACTCAATGTTAAGGTTTTTTTTCGCGATTGCGTTCTCGGTCCCATAATAAAAGTTGTACTATTTTAGCAATAAAATCACCCCCTATACGGTAATCAGGCTGATGTTTTGTGGTAGGTTGGCGAGCTGTCTGTAGGCACAAGTTTTTGGATTAATATCATTACCAACTTTTTTCGTTTACGTTGATAAAAGAGTTCTTTATCTTTCCAAACAAATGTTTTTAAAAGATTTCTATACAAATTCAACACAGAAGTATGGGACAAATAAAATAATTCCCCAAGTGACAGAAAACTGAAATTTGAAAAACGTAATTTTAAGTACCTATCTCAAAAGGTGAAAGTAAGAATGTTTTTCTTAAAAACGACGAACTGATAATAATTATACTGTTTAATCTAAACACTAGTTCCTTATTCCAAGTCACAAAAAAAATTAAAAAACTATAGTATAAATAATTTTATACAATACGTGATAGATTTATGTATTGGAAAGTTAATACATTCTTTTTAATGGACATATTAGTCACATGCTAAATTATATGGCTGTATGAAATCATGCGTATTCGTTCATAAAAATCACATTGATGGCGCTGGTTGTACTAAATTAAACTTAATGTTAATATGGTTCTTGAATAAGCATATAACAGATTTCCAACTAAAAAGCTGTCAACACTGCACAGCCATTTTAAGAAGACATTAAATACCCACCGAATAAAATATCGCGAAAAATTGTTTTATCAATATTTCCTAGTTTGACAATTCTTATTCATTAATTTTAACGTTATTAGTTTTATTAAGTTTAGAAATTAGTTCAACCATATCGTTATTTTGAATTTTTGAGTAACGTAAGTTCGAAATTTAATAGAACAAGTAGTTTATATTATAGCAAATAACACTGAACAGAGTACTACTAAAATTGTACAAGAACATAGGACGTCAGTAGGCCTACTATGAAAATTTATCGGTCGTTCGGACGTATAAACCTAACAAATTAAAATAAGCACCTCCTTGTTATGGTTAGGTCTAAACATCCATGACTTAGGTACAAATGCTCGTGCTCATCACACAAACATTTGCCCCTTGCGGGATTCGAACCCGCAACCGCCAGGCATTGTGGTCCGGAGCGCGAACGACTACACCATACGCTTTGCATATAAACTGCATGTCTTAATTAAGACTTAATTAATTGCCCAGGTCTTAACTATGCCAGGCCTTTATAAATAGACTTGTTAGCGGATGAACATAATTAAAATTAATTATGCAATCAAATGTGTCAGGCATAAACAACGTAATATAACCCCTTGCTGGAATCGAATCATTTTGCCTGATGGTTTGCTGGTAGAGAATGCCTAATAGCATTAAGTCCGTCACCTTTGTTAGCCTGATTTTTTACAGAAAATACATTTAACAAGACATAATTAGTATGTGCGAGCTAGACAGCTTATAAAGTCCGTACTCTTATGGTTATAATCTTCTAATGACGACCTCCGTAGCCGAGAGGCGAGCATGCCGGACTATATGGCGTCGCTATCTCTGAGGTTCCGGGTTCGATCCCCGGTCGGGTCAATGTAGAAAACGAACTTTTTTATATTGTCTCGGGTCTGGGTGTTGTGGTACCGTCGTTGTTTCTGATTTCTCTAACACAAGTGATTTAGCTACTCAGGATCAGAGTAAAGTATGTGATGTTGTCAAATATTTATTTATTTATTAATTTGTAATAATATCTTTTTTTCTTCAGTTAGTTCAATAAGAGTTGGTGGTATTTTATTGAAAAATTCTGTGATCACATAATTACTATTAACATACTAAAATACTTGTATGAAACGATTATTTAAATACCCAATTAGACCATCTTCAATCAAATTCCTAAAAGCTTTAAAGATTTACGTCTTAATGAATTTAAAATCCTGTTGCATTCTACTCAACTGGGATTTCATGAAACTTAAGGAACCTTTATTATAGTCGGAGCATAATCTAATTTATTAAAAATTTGTAAAAAATGACGCACGAATTAAATTTCTGCTCATGACATTTTAAACTGACTGTAAAAAAAAACACCCTATCTATCATATTTTAGTATTTGCATGTTATTTTATATGGCTTAATAGGTCAAAGCTCTATTTTGTTAATGTTTTATGACCAAATGTAGTACCCTTTTTATAAGCAAATGAAAAAAAATTGAATTTTGACATTTCATTGTAATAATTAATTGTCCTCATATGGTCACAACTACTTCGGAGGGCTGCAGGTGTGTAAGGTAGGTACCACCTGAGTAAACATACTTAGCAGGGCTCGGAAACCGGTTAATTTTGACGACAGTCTGGTGTAGTGGTTCGCGCTCCGGACTAGAATGCCTGGCGGTTGCGGGTTCGAATCCCGCAAGGGGCAAATGTTAGTGTGATGAACACGAGCATTTGTACCTATGACATGGATGTTTATAAACGTATTTAAGTATGTTTATCCGTTATCCAAGCCGCTATATAACTGGTGTGAATCGTGGAATAATAAAAAAAAAAAACTATATAACCTTAACAGGAATAATTAATGTTTAGTCCTAAACTAATGTATTATACTCCAACTACCTATATAAAAGCTTAGCAAATCTTGTTGTATGGTCAAATCTTTGCAAGAAATGTGAAGTAGAAACGAATCTATTTACTGAAATAAATATTAACCAGTATCGATATTTGATGCTAATGAAATATCAATTTTAATTATACAATAACGAAAACATTTCAGTCATTAACACACACAAATGAAATTTAAAAATCGTTGTTAGAAAGTTTTTTCGTTCATGTCTCCCTGCTAAAAACTTTTAAGATTTATTTACGTATTTAATTTGCAAAAATATATATTTAATTAAACTTTATTGCAGAAAATATGAAACAAAATAATTTTTATTTCCATTCGCGAAAATATCTAGACTAAACTTTTGTATACAACTAAAATATTGAACAACGAGCTAATGGTGTTCTACCGCTGGCCAGTGCTTTTAAAAAGTAGTGAAAAAAAAACTTTAAAATAACGTTTTTCTCACTCGTCACTAATAAAAAAAGAAAATTTTTACACTTTTTTTTAAATTCCGAACACACGTTACACGGAGTAAAACAATCCACATACTTACAGAGCGACAACGTTAAACGAAGAAACAGGAAAACACTTAGGTATTACCTATAACTTGGAGTGACACGAACCCTACTAAAGTTCGATCACCACTGAGAGAACGATCCCACTCGTTCTGTTATATATGAGTATGGGGAAACTGTTTTTGTCTTCTTGACCCGATCTGACCTGATAGATTATGCAAAATTTTTGTCTCATTGTTATGATTTTTGCGACTTGTTTTGATTAGAACCTGACTTGCAGTTACAATACCAGTGTTGCGTGTGCGGTACCTAGCACGAAAGTCAAATTTATCTGTAATCTAAACGTATCGTAAATTAATAAACAGCAAAGAAAGCTGTCACCAAATTTAGCCTTGCAATTTAATTTTAATACATAAATAAATAATAAAAATTCCTTTATTTTTCTCCACAATCTTACAATCCAAAGTAACTAATTTAATGTGACATTAATACGAAAGAGGTCTAAGGTGACATTAATAAGATGGCGCTGCTGTCATGTACACATCGGCTCTGTGTTTATTTAACAAAATAAATTATGATACATAATATACTATTAGACGCAAAAATGTAGAAATTGTGCAAAGGAAAACCAGGAAAAATGTTATCTTTAATATCCTTACAGAAGTTTAAAAGATATCTTAGTGAAATACTCGGTGCATAACTAAAGTGAAAAGTGCAAAAAGTGAAGAAGTGACTAACTGCTACAAACTTAATGAACTATAAACAAACTAAGTGACCTAATTTTGCATCCTACCTAAATTATTTTCTATCAGTTTATATCAAAGTGAAATTCTATTGAGACGGTTAATTTTATTTAAACTTAAAAGTGAAAAAATTTAAACTTACATAATTCAGTGCCTTATTTCATCTCTTATAATATTACACCGTCACCCATTTTTTAGTTTTAATTAAAAAAATATTTAAATTATTATTAAATAGTGAAATTTAATTCTAAACAATTTTATTTCGATTTTCAATAAAAATAAATAAACTTTTCTTATATTAACTGATATATTTTAAATATTACAAATTTATATTTATTAAATTTAGAGATTTTATTTTAACCTCAATTAAAGTAATCTCATAATCTATAATTACAAAATAAACTATACTTGTAACTAATAATTATTTATAAAAAGTAATGTAATATTGGACAACATCACATACATTGCTCTGATCCTAAGGTAAGTAGCTAAAGCACTTGTATTATAGAAACCAAAAACAACGACGGTACCACAACACCCAGACCCGTGCCAATATAGAATCGTTTTCTACATTGACCCGACCGGGGATCGAACCCGGAACCTCAGAGATGGAGGGGCCATTTAAAGTCCGGCATGCTCGCCTCTCGGCTACGGAGGTCGTCATGTAATAAAGTAGTAGATCCGTTCACAGTATTGCACTAAACTGGTAGTGCGCGATTGTACTCGCGCCCACCGGTCTTTATTTCTCATGCTGGGGCTTCACCTGCGTGACGCCTAACGTTCAAATAAAGGCATGATTAGCGTTAACTAAATTAAAGCATTAATCTACGTGCTAAGTGCGTGGCCACACTTATTTGACGTTTGATTCTAGCGTCTAGCGACTTAGAAAGCGTGTGATCTGTGAGTGTGTCTTTACAATAAAATAAAACGCTTCCAAGAACTCAATACTTTTCTTATTTTGTCTACTCCATCCTAACTTAATAACTATGCACTTTAACATTTATATCACAAGGAGTTTTTGAATGTGACCGTGTTTTAACATGTTTAGTATAGTAGGTGTAGCCACAACAACGCACTAAACGCCCGCTTAATCCCTTTGATGTGTCAAAAGTTACCGCCGTCCGAGCTATCGACTAACGTCTAATGTTATTAAAGCAAATTAGCGCATAAAGACCGGCCACACCTGCGTATTACGTCAAATAGAGCACTAAATAACGACATTAGACGCAGGTGAAGCCCCAGCATCATAGTGACGTCACGATGATCGAAGCTTCTAGAATCAGAGGCGGCCCTAGCTTGTAACTGTTGTAGCGGTCAACCGCCGCGCGAAACCGGCTATCGGGCAGTCCGCGACAGCGCTTCACGCAGAACCCACATTACTTGCGCATGCGCGTACACTAAAATATTAGGTTGGGGAAAAAGTCTTTCCGCATTATAGTATGTATGAACTTGTAATAAAATCTCTTTGGCTGTACTATTTGTATCTGGCTGGTTTTGGTATCATTAAAAGTTTAAATTTTAAAAAAATATTTCAAATTAAGAAAATGTGTGTTTTTCATTTGTTTAATATACTGTCAAGATGAGTGAATCCAATGAAGAAATTCGATACATTTTAAAATTTTACTACAAAAAAGTTAAAAATGCAACGCAAGCCGCGAAAAAAATTTGCGATGTTTATGGACCTAGTGCAGTGTCTGTGAGGGTAGCACAAATTTGGTTTAAACGTTTTCAATCCGGAAATTTTGATGTCAAAGATGCACATCTTTCAGATTTCCACCTGTTTCGCTCTGTTCAGAATTCTCTAGGCAGTGTCAGGTTATCATCACGAGAGGACTGCCAAAACCACTTGTCGCGGTATTTTGATCAGAAGCCATGAAGATCATGTCCCTACCTACAAGATGGCAACAAGTTGTCGAACAAAATGGTACCTACATACTTCAGTTAAATGTAAATAAACTATATTAAAAAATGTTCTAAATTTTTTTCAAAAATGCGAACAAACTTTTTCCCCGACCTATTAATAGTGTCGTCTCGCGCACATGTAAAAATGTAAAAACTTAATTATCATTACCTGGGCCCTAACCATGAACTGTTAAAACAATCACAAATCTGTCAAACATTATCATTTCTGTCAAATTTTGTATGAAATGACGTACCAAAATTGACAGATTTGACAACTTTGAGATTGTTTTAAGAGTTCATGGTTATGGCCCTGTGCGTACACTAAATAAAGTGTCGTCTCGCGCACAGGTAATCATCAAATTAGCGTTTGCGGTGATATTCAAATTCAAAAGTTTTGTCATTTTAAGTAACCGTTAACCGTGTGTTATTCCCGCACCCACATATAGGGTGCTACCTTTACACTAGGAAGTGCAAACACCACTACCATCACAACACAACACACTTGTCGAGCAAAAAGATGAAAATCCGTCGACGGTTGGAATAAGGATTCCCTCTATCTGGCAGAATTTTGTTGCTCCGAAATTCATTTTGCATAACACACTTGGCATAATCTTCTTTAAACGAATATTATTAAGGCATAATTTATCATTAGCATAATTATTATTTGGCCGAATGTTTATAAGTCCGAATTCATAATGGCATACTTTTAAGATGGCAGAATTTTACTAGGCATAATAAATAATAACCTTTAGCAACATTTTATTCCGCATAATTTCACTAAGCATACCTACTATGAAGATAGCAGAATTTCGTTTAGAATAATTTCATTAGGCATATTGATATTGTATTTTAACCTTCAATTGAATTGAGATATTGTTTTAAAAAGTCAATATGTAGAATTACAAAAGTCAAGGACAGAAACGAATCGGTGCAAAACCGACTCCACGCAGTCTTGTTTGCCCGACCCCTAGAGTGTAATTCAACAAAACTGCGTAGGCGCGGAGGGGCGAGGCGGCCCGCGAGCTGAGGAGCAGCTGGTTTTAGAATAGAATAGAATAGAATACATTTATTTTCGGAAAGTTACTACATAATTTTGGTTAATAATGTTATGACGATGATGTTGTAACTCACTCACGCGTTAACGGCTAAACAGATTTGGATAAATAATTTCACACTACTACACAATTCTGTAATACAAAATCTTCGGTTTTTTACATCATTTTTTTTATATGAATGTTACTATAATTTTAGTCGGTTTACGTCCTGGAAAAAAACTAAAACCTAGCTACGCCCGTGAGTATGTTAAAATTTAGGTCTATTTCTTAATTAATAAAAAAAAAACTATTTTTTCCCGATCAGAGGGCCTCGCAAAAGCCAAAATGTACCTTGCCCACATAAATTTTGGGTCTTACGCCGCCACTGCAGGAAAATTATGTTTGTAGCACTCACTTGCGGGATGTCCCCGTCTCGGCGAAGCGGCAAACTCCACGCGAACTTTGTGGTCCTGGTACTTTTGTAAGTTATTGGAGGACGAAATTGTAATTTTAAAAATCTAATTTAATTGTGCTCGGAGGTGTTTGTGCACACGTCTATCCGATCAGACATCCGGAGGGGAGAGGACAAATTTTAAGCAAAAGAACTAAGCAAACCATGTACTATGGCGAAACACATTTTCACGACCTCCGCAGCTGAGAGGCGCACACGCCGGACTTTGCGTCGCCATCTTTGAGGTTCCGGGTTTGATTCCCGGTCGGGTCAATGGAGAAAACGAACTTTTCTATATTGGCTTGGGTCTGGAAGTTGCGATGCCGTCGTTGTTTCTGATTTCTATAACACAAGTGCTTTAGCTACTTACTTTAGGATCAGAGCAATGTATGTGATGTAGTCCGATATTAAAAATAAATTTAAAAAACCCTGTGCAATTAAGTGCTACTAAAACTTAAAGATTGACCCACAACTGCTGGCTTTTTAGTCCGATAACGCACCAATGAACCATACAATTAATGAATGTAAAAAATATTAAATGCATTTAAAAAATCTTGTCCTCTTTTATAGATTTTGTTGACCGATGTTTTTTCTTTTATTAATAATGTAATCAGTCATGACTGATAGCCCGGACAGAGTGTCGAGATGCACGTGTTATAACCAGTGATCAGTAGCACGACATCCGTGTTTATGCTTGTCATTTTAGGGGTCTGTAGTCAAACACAGAATCATTTTAATAACCCCTTTGCTCAAAACGAAACACTTAAAACATTGTTACGCAGTCACATAAGACCGTTTGGTAGTAATAATAGGTACATCTAGCGGCACAGACGTTGAGCATTAGGCAAAAGATGCGCAGAAGACCGTTACGATTTCGTGATTGGCTAGTCGCGCCTGCACAGCCGGCCGGGATTGGTTGTTAGCTCCGCGCATACGCGTCTGATACGATGATTGTCTCGTTAGATGCGCAAAACAATCCCCACTCTTTGCCCTAGCACTCAACATCGATGCCACGTATTGAAGTAAAAATTAAAGATCCCAAAGTATAATAATTTGATCCCATTAAATTGATTTCATGATGGAGTCAAGAGGCGATTAGAACTCTTCAAAGACTACTAGTAAAACCTCGTATTTAGACTCATCAGATTCGTTTTGACAAGGCAATGTAAAAAAGTGTCTTCTACAAATAAAGCTATGTTATTAAGGCCTGCCCCACACTAGCGTTTTTCGAGCGTCGACGTCGTTGCAGTGTCCAATCAGCGTTAAGTTAATGCCGCTGCGCAAGCGTCGCGTCAAAACTGATTGGACGCTGTTACGAAGTTGACGCTCGAAAGACGCTAGTGGGTTCCTTAACTTGTTTTACAGAATATCAGGTCAGGTAGTATTTAAAAGTTGGAAACTGATTGTAATCTATAAACTAATACAAAAATCGTAAGATACTCGCTATTAATTTATTTAAGAGACGGCTCTATTAATGGCTCTGTGAGCGTAGTTTCTACGATTTAAATTACTTTTTTAGATTATAATGACTCATTTCACTTTTTTTTTACATTCTCATTACAATAATATATTTATTTGATTTTGATTAATTTAATTTATTGCTATTAATTTAGTTTTAATTTAACATTGATTGTATTATTACTAATAAAATATTATTAAGTTTGCATGCTATCATTATGTAGCAAAACATGAGCACTCAATGACTTTGTATCAACGTTTACTACCATGTTTTAAGCAAATAAATGCTTAATTCTAATTGTAATTCTAATTCATAACAACCACCACATCTTGTTAGGGCGACATCAAAATCTGACAGATGATCAGTTTTAAAAAAAGTTAAAATGGAAAAATAAACTATGAAAAGTGTTCTAAGCACCAACATGTAGGCTTTTGGGGTGTTTTAAGGCTAGATAATTGGTGTGTTTGTTAAAACATTAAAAAATTATTATTAATATTAACGTATAAGGAATCTATTATAGGGTAGTAAGGGTTAACTTAATTAATCTGGTAATTATGAAGAAAACCTTACAGGTTTAGAAGTAATTTTGACGACCTCCATAGCCGTGCACATGCATAAAAAACCCTTGGGACTACTTGCGGAAGATCAAAATTAATTAAATTTGTATGCGTCCACTCGTCCCACGTTATTATTGATATGATTAAAGGTACAATCAGGAGTAAAAGTGTTAGTGTAGAAATAATAAAGACTGATCGCTCGCTGATTTAAACTGATTGAACACATAAGGCAATGATTAACACTTAAAAATTTAATTAGATTTTTACATACGATCCAAAAATTACAAAAGGAATAACCAATGATTGAAAAGGCCAATAATTAAAAACTAATTAACAATTTCAAAGATTAAAAATTATAAAGTTAATAATCAACAATCATAAAAATTATAAATCAACAATTCCAAAAAAAATAGTCTTGACCTTTTTAATATTATATAACAAGAACACAACAGATGCAATTATCATAAATTCTTAAAAGAAACCGTTTAAAAAAATAATGATATCTTTCTTAAATAAACACTTTTCAGTCAACTATACCAGACATTAAAAAGGTAAAAATCCAACGAAAAAAGATTATGGGACGAGTTGACGCATACAATTATAGTTAATTTTAATCTTATGCAATTCGTCCCAACGGTTTTTTATACGTGTGGGCCGAGCTGACGAATAACTCATTTTCGCGTGTTGTAATGTATTTTCAAAAGGTATCATTAATCCTTTTTTTACACAATATATCCTTTTGTTACTCCAGCAATGCTCAAACAGGAGACTCATTTGTTTTGTCGGAGGCGTGAACAAACTAATGGTTGTTCGTAAACTGGCGATCGCGGTAATTGTAGTTCGGTGAAGCTATTTGTTTGGGAAAGCTCTTAAAATAATTACATTAGACAAAGTTTCTGTTCGTGTTGGAAATGTCGGCTATAGGTTAGAGGTTATATAATTATTTAAAGATTCAATTTTATTTCATCATCATCAACATAATCAGCGTACAATTTAGAACTGATCGGCGTCCGTAATCAAACGGTAAAACGGAACGCTATTACTAAAACTCCGCTTTCCGTTTGCCTGTCCGTCTGTCACTAGGCTGTATCTCATGAACCGTAATAGTGAGACAGTTGAAACTTTTACAGATGATGTATTTTTGTTGCCAATATAACAACAAATATTAAAAACTAGTAATAAAATAAATATTCAAGCAAAAAAATCACGTTTGTTGCATAGGAGCCCACATAACAAGCGTGATTTTTTTTTTGCTCGTTTTTATAGGTTATGGTGCGGAACCCTTCATGCGCGAGTCCGACTCGCACTTGGCTGGTTTTTATTTACTGTTTAGGTGTGTATTTAGAACTGATAGTTAGATGTTACTAAAATAAGAAAACTCAAGGTGCGTGCTTTGGAATGGGCTGTGCTCTGTGTTTCCTTGCGAGGATAAATCAGAAATTTGGTGATTCGTCAACGAAGCAAAAGTCGCTGACGGATCAGCAAGCTAAAGGGGCAGTGGGTGGGACATTAAGCACGTCAAACTGACGGCTGATGTGACAAGATGTTTCTAGAATGGAGGCCAAGAACCGGCAATCACATCGAACGATGTCAACCCACAAGTTAGACAGATGACCTGGTAAAGGTTGCAGTAAAAAGCTGTATGTAGGCCGCTTATAACCGGCCTATCTAGAAGTCATTTAGGAAAGCCTACTACTACTACTACTAAGCCGTAGACGTCCTCGAGCTAAAATGATGATTAAAAATTTTAGTTTTTAGCAATTCCATGCAAGGTTTAATTGAAGATAAATAACACTTGAAAAAAATCATCGTCCCATCTGAGGTCGATTTTTTTTTCAAGTGTTATTTATCATTAAAATGATGATGATAAAAATATATGGAGTACCCATATGTGTTTTCTGCAATTTTTTGTAGTTTACCTGTCTTATTCAGAGTGCATTTGCTATTCCGGGACTAAGGTTAAACCCATGTTTTAACGTACAAAAATCAGTGGTTTAACCTTAGTCTGAACTAGTAAATGCACTCTGAATAAGACAGTTAGGTACATAACAGGCGAGGTTTCTCAACATAATTCCTATTTATCGTTACAAACGAGGACCAAGTACAAAAATAAAAACATCAAAAACATTTTGTGTCCCATATCAGCGGGGTAACCATGAACTCTTAAAACAATCTCAAAGCTGTCAAATCTGTCAATTTTGATACGTCATTACATACAAAAATTGACAGATTTGATAATGTTTGACAGATTTGAGATTGTTTTAAGAGTTCGTGGTTACCGCCCAGTCGTGTTATTTGTGCAAATCTATAAGCAGTAGACATTAAATAACAAAATTTCGTCTTGAAGTGTCGCTCAAAAGTAATATTATAGTAACCATGTAGAGTTTTAATTCACTTGCAAAAGTTTCATTATGTCGATCCAACTGACTCCGCAGTAAGGGTTTTCCAGGTTGCTCACGGTAAATCGTTGGCAACAGGAAACTCAGAAATTGCCTAATACATATATTGCCATTCCCAGTTTATTCCTCGAAAGAATTTTCCCTATAATTGTAATAGAGCCCATGGGAATTTCCTACTACTCATCTAAGGGTATCACATAATCAGCCTACAGAAGTTCATTAATGAATTAAAACATAAACTCTCCATAGCTGGCGAGGTAGGTGTTTAATAATAATTTTGTTTTACTAAATATTATTTTGCGCTTTTTAATTAATTTTTGAAGTCGGTTTATAGTTTTACAAAACTTTATTAACTTAGAAATACCTATATCAGATTTTCTTGTTAGGTTGAATGAAAGTCATACTTTTACAGGTTTTATAAAACAACGAATTTTATAGAAACAGAACATTTGAAAAAAATAAAAAAAAGAGTCAGCTGGGCGGTAACCACGAACTCTTAAAACAATCTCAAATCTGTCAAACATTATCAAATCTGTCAAATTTTGTTTGTAATGAAGTACCAAAATTGACAGATTTCACAGCTTTGAGATTGTTTTAAGAGTTCATGCTGTTCATGGTTACCCCGCTGGTCTATTTAAATTCAGCAGCATTTTTGACTTAAACTTAATTGTTAAGTACTTTCAAGGTATTTTTCTTCTGTATCGCCGTTGATTTCCCAAATAAAATAAATAAAAAAATAACATTTTTTATAATAAAGAGACATTTTTCACATAACATTGTATGTGCATCTTATTAATTGTAACGTAAAGGGATACGGGAATAAATTAGAATAAATTAATATTGATGACAAAAACATTGCGCATACGCAGGTGCAAAAATACGCAATAAAATTGTCAATGCGTAATTTTATATGCTGAATGAAGCCTCTAAATCAACACGGTAATTACTAAATAGTACTGCCTGTAATTAAAATCTGATTCATCATCATCATCATCATCATCTCAGCCTATTGCAGTCCACTGCTGGACGTAAGCCTCCCAAAGAGCGCCATTTGCTATGATGTAACAAAAAACGTTGAATTAAAGAACAATATAAGTACCTACATATAGAAATATTACAGCAGTCGCTCGCGGCATCGCCCGCGCTAATCTAGATTTAAAAATAAACCAATTAATTGCAAAGAATACTTCTTATTTCATTGTATAATCTCATCATCATCATCTCATCTCAGCCTTTTGCAGTCCACCGCTGGACGTAAGCCTCCCTAAGAGCGCCAAAGAGCACGATCTCCTGCTTTTTTCATCCATCCACTGCCAGTCATCTTCCTAAGGTCGTCGGTCCATCGAGCTGGGAGGCGTCCTACACTACCTTTGCCTAAGCGTGGTCTCCACTCAGAAACCCGTTTACTCCACCTTTTAATCGGTTCTGCGACAAATGTAGCCAGCCCACTGCTACTTAAGCTTGCCATTTTTGAACTATGTCCGTTATTTTAGTCCTCGGCCTGATGATCTCGTTTCGGATTTTATCCCTTAACGAAACCCCAAGCATCAACCTTTCCATAGCTCGCTGAGTGACGTGGAGTCGGTGGGCCAGGTTTACTGTCATGTTCCACGTTTCGGCTCCGTAGGTCTAAACAACAACACAAACTTATACTTTTTTTATTGCTTAGATTTTGGTCTAACAAAGGTAAAATCGAAAATTACTTTTTTATGAATAAATAAATATTGGACAAGATCACATACATTGCTCTGACCCTAAGGTAAGAAGCTAAAGTACTTGTGTTATAGAAATCAGAAACAACGACGGTACCACAATATCTAGACCCGATCCAATATAGAAAAGTTCGTTTTCTACATTGACCCGACCGGGAATCGAACCCGGAAAGAGATGGCGGCGCCAAGTCCACCGTGCTCGCCTCTCGGCTACGGAGGTCATCTGAATATGCCCTCAGACAGACAACACACCCGGCACACAATCCCCGTCATGGATGTTGAGCGAAGCAAAGAGAAGGCATCTTACGAGGAGACGATCATCGTATCACGGACGCGCGTGACGTGTGTTGTTAGGAACTAACAACCAATCACAGCGGCGGTGCAGGCGCGTCGCACGATTAACCAATCACGTAATCGTAATTGTAAAAAAACAACAAGGATAATACCATTATTTTTTCTCAATTGTATTTCAACGTCCCCCGACACGATGACGCTTGGATCAAAACAGAACTTGGCAACATTTCTTGTAATAAAGTTAAAGGGCCAAAGAGTTAACAAATAGTTTACATTTTACTTTTTATATGTTCCTTTTTGAGTCGGGGGTTTTTAAAATTTTATTTTATTTTTATTTAATACTTTTTATACGATTAGCCCCAACACAGCTTAATTCGCAATTTTGTGATAGCGACCATCTTGGATTTGACATTTAACATAGTGTATAGTATTCTACTAGTCAGCCCTTTCATTGGATTCCCATATTGAGAGAGTTTAAAAAAAATATGTAATCCGCCATTTAGTTACAGCGGCCATCTTGGATATGAATTTTGTCATAGTGTATAGTATTCTACTAGTCAAGCCCTTTCATTTGATACCGATATTGAGGGAGTTTAAAAAAATATGTAATCCGCCATTTTGTTACGGCGGCCATATTGGACCGATTTTCATCAAACATAGCTAAGCACATTCCCGACTAATAATTCATTCAAACAAAAAAAAACTAAATCAAAATCGGTTCATCCGTTCGAGAGCTACGTACGATGCCAGAGACAGACACACACAGACACGTCAAACTTATAACACACCGTCGTTTTTGCGTCGGGGGTTAAAAATAAAAGATTTCGCGACGGAGGTGTAAACTTTTTTGTCGAATCCATATTTCCGGTCTTGAAATTCTGCTTTCAGAATATATATATTATTTAAACTGACTCGGAAGATTTATATATTTATTTTTCTAAATTGACCGAATGATTTATCAAATTGTAGGTTAAAAAGACGAACGACCCTGTCACAATCAGTTCGTCAATATTAACATTTAATGTTTTCAATAAATTTTGATATTTAAGTCACTGATAATATTTACATTCTTCTTCTTATCGTGTCGATGGTAAAGCGTCTTAAATTTGTTGTGCCCAGTAATTGGCGACGCGGATTGCTTTGTCGGTGGCACTATTTACATTGACGAAACAGATAACAAGTTCAAGTTTTACATTATTTGTGATTAAAAGGTTAATAACCTGCGTAATATCTCGCTTTTAATTATTTCAGTACATTTTCAGATCATAATAAATATACTATAAAAACCGGCAAAGTGCGAGTCGGACTCGCGCACGAAGGGTTCCGTACCATTATGTATAAAAACGGCAAAAAAAAACACGATTGTTGTATGGGAGACCTCTCAAATATTTATTTTATTCTGCTTTTTAGTATTTGTTGTTATAGCGGCAACAGAAATACATCATCTGTGAAAATTTCAACTGTCTAACTATCACGGTTCATGAGATACAGCCTGGTGACAGACGGACAGACGGACAGACAGACGGACAGCGGAGCCTTGGTCATAGGGTCCCGTTTTACCCTTTTGGGTACGGAACCCTAAAAAAAGTATGCCTCTACTTAAATACATAAAGCATTGTAAAATTTTTGGTTAAAGGAGGTTTTTGTGCCGAGTTTATGTCATAGGCAAATATTTGAACAATTATTTAACATTGTACCTAAGAACAGCAAGCGCAGCGTTGACATTCACCCACAAGGTGGACAGACGACCTGGAAAGGTTGCAGGAAGCCGCTGGATGCAGGCCACATACGACCGGCCAATATGGACCTCATTGGGGCAGGCCAACGTTCAACAGTGGAAGTATTGTGGCTGAAATTATAATGATAATGATTGCCCTAAGTTAGGAATGTTTATAAATATTTCAAAGTATGTTTATCTATTATCTACTGGCCATAGTACACAAGCTTTGCTTAGTTAGGTTAATTTGTGTGATTGTTAAAATTGAAAACAACAAAATAATGGTTGTTATTTTTATTTATTCTTGACTTCTTTTTACATGTCAAACTATATTAAAATAGCCAAATTAACATAGAAACATGATTTAAATCAACCTCTAACGCGTGCACTGGACTCGTACACGTGCTATACAATTTTAAATTACAAAATTTAGTTTTACAGTTTACAAGAAAAGTGCAATTATTGCTTGATCCTAAAATACGGTAGTTAACGAATTTTGGAATTATATTTTTCTGAATATTTGTAATTGCTCTATACCAACAGGCGTCAATATAAATTTTATTTTGTCAGAATTGCAAAAAGAAACACGTGTGGGAGGCCTAATAAAGTGTCACCCATGGGGCTTGTTCAATGGAATTAGTTTGAAAGAATTCGGCCCGGACATGTCCCAATTTGACCCAACTTAGTAACAGATGGAAATATTATTTTATTCTTTATTACTAAGGTATTGGATCAATAGGTGTCCTTTGTGAAGAAACCTTTTTTAAGTTGTTTTAAGACATAATTTTATTATCAGAATAAAAAAATACAACTTTTTACGTAATATTTGTAAATAAGTTTCGACACAATCTACTTCTAATTATCGTGTCGACTAGTAACTTTTACAATATTGTTGGCAATTCCCGACGAAGTGGCGGGGCAAAGCAGCCCGTCACAGTGACGTAGCAGCCCGGTTAAGTGGGAGTAGTGCGTGGGGGGCACGACAGGCGACGAGTTTCGATGCTCTCTCACTTTTAGCGTGGCGGTTGGATGTGACGGTCGTTCTGCTCGTAGTTATTGTGCATTAGGGTACCTAGGTTCTTATTAATTATTGTTCGTGATTAAATCTCATTTTGTGATTTTGGTCGTTATTATTATAAAAGTCAACCTCACTTCTGATTTATAATATCAGAAGAGGGATCGACTACGCGTTCTAACCGTTTTTGCCATCTTATTCGTTTGTGTCTTTTATAAGTGTAGTGTAGTGTCAAAGAAATATTAACACGACCGCGTTCAGCTAGATCTAAAGACCGTGATTATTCTCGTGGGCAGCTTCGCGATAAAAGTAGGTCAGCTAAATGTAGGGGTCATTCGAATGTCGAACGCCACACGCCGCTGGTAAATGGACGTGAGCATTGAGCTAGATCATATCGGCGACGTGTACGTACCCCGCGTCATAGCCCTACTAGGAACCGCGAATATTCACGTAACCCACGTGGTAATTAGTGCAGGCGCCGTGATAGCTCATACGGTGGCCGTAATATATAGCGCACGCGACGATGCGTTGGAGAATTATTGTATCGCTAATTGATTTACTTGAGGGTAGATTGCAACCGTTAGTAACACTGGCCAATATTTTTTCGAAGTATCCAACCAGCCAGCATCCTCAATCGACTCTGGCCAGCGAACGCACCACGGTCCAGACGGAGCGTGCGATCAAGGGCAGTTCGCGAACGTCAGGAAGCCAGGAAGTCGACCCAACGTCGTACGTGACGACTATTATTGAGTTTCCTGAAGTTTCACTCGAGGTAGATTTATATGTCCTCCAGGTAATTGCATCAATGTACCGATTTTGATCGGTAGGTAGTTACGAATTGTAAACAGTTTTAGTTGGTGTTTTGCATCAGGTACGGCCGAGCTTCTTGAGTGAATATTAAGTCGTTTTTATTGTTTCATGTGCTTCGCTAAATGAGTTCGTGTGCACGGCGCATTCATCATTTTAAGCGTTAGTCACGCTTGTGCGTCGCTTTAAACCCGCATCTGTCACGGCAATCGTGGTGCGCTGCAGCCGCAGCCGTGATGCGCTCCCGCGGCGTTCTCAGCGCGCAGCTGGCGCAGCCGTTATGCGTTTGTACGGCGCTCCCAGCGTGCATCTGGCGCAGTATTTTCAGTGGGCTACAGGCGTAGCCTTGATGCGCTCATGCGGCGCTATCAGCGCGCATGTAGTGCAGTGACGGCAGTGCGCTACAGGCGCAGCCGTAATGCGCTCTCAGCGCGCATCTGGCGCAGTGACGGCAGTGCGCTACAGGCGCAGCCGTGATGCGCTCTCAGCGCGCATCTGGCGCTGTGACGGCGGTGCGCTGCTGGCGCAGCCGTGGTGCGCTCGTACGGCGCTCTCAGCGCGCATCTGGCGCTGTGACGGCGGTGCGCTGCTGGCGCAGCCGTGGTGCGCTCGTACGGCGCTCTCAGCGCGCATCTGGCGCTGTGACGGCGGTGCGCTGCTGGCGCAGCCGTGGTGCGCTCGTACGGCGCTCTCAGCGCGCATCTGGCGCTGTGACGGCGGTGCGCTGCTGGCGCAGCCGTGGTGCGCTCGTACGGCGCTCTCAGCGCGCATCTGGCGCTGTGACGGCGGTGCGCTGCTGGCGCAGCCGTGGTGCGCTCGTACGGCGCTCTCAGCGCGCATCTGGCGCTGTGACGGCGGTGCGCTGCTGGCGCAGCCGTGGTGCGCTCGTACGGCGCTCTCAGCGCGCATCTGGCGCTGTGACGGCGGTGCGCTGCTGGCGCAGCCGTGGTGCGCTCGTACGGCGCTCTCAGCGCGCATCTGGCGCTGTGACGGCGGTGCGCTGCTGGCGCAGCCGTGGTGCGCTCGTACGGCGCTCTCAGCGCGCAAATGGCGCTGTGACGGCGGTGCGCTGCTGGCGCAGCCGTGGTGCGCTCGTACGGCGCTCTCAGCACGCATCTGGCGCACTATTGGCGGTGCGCTGCTGGCGCAGTTGCGGTGCGCTGCTGGCGCAGCTGTGGTGCGCTTGTGCGGTGCTCTAAGCGTGCATTTGTCGCGGTGCTCATGGTGCACCGCTGGCGTAGCTTTGGTGCGCAAGTCTGGCGTTCTCAGCTGTCACCGTGGCGTCTCAGGTGCAGCCGTGAATGCGCAATTGGCGCAGCCTTCTTTGATGTGTGCCATGCTAACTTTGGGCCTCTGACACCGGACGACAAGTGTACTGACTGTGTCGCTTGGTCGTGGAGCCTCTGCCTGGGCGGTGTAGCACATGTTGGTGTGCTACAACGCAAGTGACACGGGTTGTCACGGAGGCCACATTATGCGAACTTGGGTGCCTATGTTGTGGTCGAGGAGTCGTGACACGCGAACTTTTGGAGCCTCTGTCGCGGGGCATAGCCGTTGCATTTTAGTAATGAAATGCTTTGGTTATGCGAGTAGGGTGGCCATGATATGCGAACTTGGGAGCCTATGTCATGGTCAAGGAGTCGTGACATGCGAACTTTTGGAGCCTCTGTCGCGGGGCATAGCAATTGCATTAAAAAAAAACAAATGCTTTAGTTATGCGGGATGGTAATAGAAATCCGGAATCTATTATTCGTCCTTTCGTTATGGAAACAGACTAATTGCTATTTCTTTTTATTTCGGACCTGCTTGTGATGGTTTGAGTGCACGCTTTCCATCATAATGCAATGTTCCTTAGAGCCATCTCATTTCATTGCTCACAAGGTGTTACATTTCAGATTCTGATAACTCAAATGAAGTCCCTGAGAGTCATGAGGAGGTGACTGAGGAACCATTATCAGACGAAGCGGTCGGGACGCCGCGCGGTCAGGAGAGGCCGTGTTGGCAATTCCCGACGAAGTGGCGGGGCAAAGCAGCCCGTCACAGTGACGTAGCAGCCCGGTTAAGTGGGAGTAGTGCGTGGGGGGCACGACAGGCGACGAGTTTCGATGCTCTCTCACTTTTAGCGTGGCGGTTGGATGTGACGGTCGTTCTGCTCGTAGTTATTGTGCATTAGGGTACCTAGGTTCTTATTAATTATTGTTCGTGATTAAATCTCATTTTGTGATTTTGGTCGTTATTATTATAAAAGTCAACCTCACTTCTGATTTATAATAATATATTATACGGAAGACAGTCAATGATTCTCTGACTCTGTTCAGCGATCAACTAGATTCCGTCAAATTGTTGATGTAATGTAAATAATCTTGTTTTGAATCGGAAGTTCAACTAGCCTCACGAAATCTTAGAAACTTTTGCCTTCAGAAACCATGTAGTAAATAAATGTATGGACTTACTGTCCCTTTTCATTTTCTGAAAAATAATAAATATTACTTTTAGCACTAATTTGTGCTATCCGAAATATATTTTTAACTGTAGACTTCGTTTTTCGTGTGGTGTAAAGTTAAGAGTCTTTTTCTCCATACAACTCAACTCCGCTTACCTTCATGATGTCGCCTCAATACTTTGAATAATAACTTACCTGAAACAATAAGAAAATATTATTATCAGTATATTAACCATGCCATTACACTGACAACACAAAATGGCCTCCAGTAGAAGATGTTACTTTTTATGATGTCGTAGCGGACATACAGCTGGGCCCTGAGGCACACCGGTATTAAAACAGACACAGTAAGCTCGCTCTACATTAAACAAGGAAGTTTTGCTCTATCCGTCTCTTTCTCTCTCTCTCATAATACAAACGAAGAGATTGAAAGAGATAAACAACAAAAACGTAAACAAAGTGCTTCGGTTTTACCCGAAATAGGAAAGTAATAGGCGCAAGTATTGATGTACGGACCACAGCTCGTCGACCTACCACAAAATGACAATTTTTCTCATTTAAAAATGATCTCTATTATGTCAGGTTTAAAGTTGAAAATCTATTGGAGAATTTTTGACTTTTTGGGTAGGTCGACGTGCTGTTGACTGTACTTGCATTGCAGCCTGTATGCTCGGAATACATAAAACAACAATTGATATAACAATGGCCCGCGCACAAATGTGTGCGCGACACGAACTTAAGAGGAGTACGTACCGTATTCTATTACCGGTCGAGGAATTTATTAAATAAATTCCGCAGGCTGAGAAATGAAATGAAATTATTTATTCGGTAAAAAAGCCCTCCTCCGGGCACTGATACACGTCCCAAATATAACTTAGCCCTACCACTGTTTCGGGACTACATACCGGCTGGTGATGAGAAGAAGGCCGAGTGTTGTGATAAGAATGAGGCCGCAGTTTTCCGCGGCTTTGTTGACAACATTTAGCCATGACCAGCACTAAGAACGCATTCGAGATGTGGTACTGGCGAAAGATGCTGCGAATCCCGTGGACAGCCTTCGGACGGAATGAATGTATCCTGAAAGAGCTAAAAATCACGACGCGCCTATCAGACATAGAGCAACATGGAAGAGCTTAACTCGGTCCCACTCAATTCTGTCCTGACTTGACCTCCTGATGGTCACGATCCTCAATCCCTGGGGTTACGACTAAGATGAAGAGAAGCACTAAGAACTACTTTGATGGAAATATTACTTGCCAATTTAACAATAAAACATCCGTCGTGTCATGTAAATTTTTTATTCATATGTCATGGCATGTCGCAATGTGCCTACCATGTGTTTGTTGGTTGTTCCATCGTTTTGTGTTGTGTTTGTTTAGGCTCCACTTTAGTAGATTATGTGTATGTAGGCGTCGGCTATCGGACATCCCTAAAGATTTGGCTGCAGGCACGATTGTAGTAAAATACGGGGTTCTTACCATGAGCTCTGAATATCCTGGGTGTCCAAGCCTCACTTGGTATCATAATAGCAATATCTCGCAAACTTGTAGGGTAATCATTAATATTTTTAGTACTTGAAAAAAAATCGTTTGCCTCAAGTGGGATCTCGGTAGCTTAGTGGTAAAAGCACTCGCCCAGTATGCGATGGACGTGAAAAACAAAAATTTTAATAATCATTAATAGTTTATCGGCCTAACCAAGAACTCTAAACAGTACCTAACTAAGCAATGATGTTTAAACGTCTAACTTTAAAAAAACAAGGTTGAAATAAGAAATACTGTTTAAATTTACATGTTTACTGTACAGTTGGTCCCAAAAGATGTGACTTTTCGGTTCTGAATCCAATAAAAATCCTAATTTAGATTAGTTTAGATTTTAGGTAACGTTAAACTCTTAAGTGTTGAAGCATTTTTATTAGAGAGCTCACAGCTGGGCTCGGCTTAACCACGGCCAGTGTATCATTTATTCAAGAAAAACGGTCAGTGCTCGGCAACTGAGCATACATACATAAGCAATGCTGTAAATTTGACGCAGATTTCACAAAGGTGCCTTCTATTTTATAAGACTTATATTAGTAGTGCTTGGCTCATAGTGATACAAAAAACACTATGTAGAAAGAGACCTAAACATGAGCACTCAAACAGTGTTATTTCATGTCAAAATCCAATCATCATCATTTCAGGCATTGGACGTCCACTGCTGAACATAGGCCTCCGCCAGTGACTTCCAGATCGGCCGGTTGGAAGCGGCCTACATCCAGCGGCTTCCTGCAACCTTTACCAGGTCGCCTGAAGGTACACCATCGATATTAAAACCATTACTAAAGATTAACCAACCAATTTATATCGAACTAGCAGCCCGTCCCGGCTTCGCACGGGGTAGAGAATTATCGCTAATAGTTTCGGCAGCGCATTCGACGAAAGACATTTTAAGACTCATTTTTCTACACCTTCGGTTACATTGTTCAAATTTTACCAAGGATCGCTAATTTTTTTCAAAATTAAATGTAGCCTATGTCAAATTGGAAGAATGTAGCATTCTATTTCTGAAAGAATTTTTTAAATCGGCTCAGTACTTTTTGAGCCTATTCATTACAAACATACAAAAATAGGTACAAATCTTTCCTCTTTATAATATTAGTATAGATAGTATAGATGTATATTACCACTAGCTGTGCTCGCAACTTAGTTTGCGTGAACTACAGGGTGTTTGGTATATCACATATATCCCACAGGAACATTGAAGCTGAATAAAAAGTAATCGTCAATAATCCACATTTGTAAGTACCTTACTGCCTACCTCGAAATAAAACCAATGCACGCCACTGTGGGATGGGATGGGATATAGTGGGATTATCGAGGCATGTCAAATTTCACCTTGGTGTAAAGATACAGAATAAAACGTGTTAATGAATAAGATGATTCTGCATATCTAAATTAGCTGTATTGATACAGAAAACATGACCTCAAATTACATCAACCGATGTAATGATGTATATGAGGTCACAGATTTGCTCTTATCACAAATTACGTATAGCGGTGGCGTCTATTTTTAGTTTGTGCTCTTATATTGTGATAGGTTGCGATGTGTGTGTGTGTGTAATAAATAACAAATTAAATTTTGTTTTTTAGCAATTACCATGCTAGGTTTATTTATGATTTTTAATACTTGCAAAAAAATCGTCCGCCTCAGGTGGGATCCGAACCCACGACCATCGCATACCGGGCGAGTGCTTTTCCAACTAAGCTACCGAGACGCTAGCTGACCCGTATCATCGTATACCTCAACATTGATCAGAATACACCCTGGCTTTGACAGCGAGAAACACTTGAAAGATTTCGTCTGGTCAGCTAGCGTCTCGGTAGCTTAGTTGGAAAAGCACTCGCCCGGTATGCGATGGTCGTGGGTTCGGATCCCACCTGAGGCGGACGATTTTTGTCAAGTACTAAACATCATAAATAAATAACAAACTTCTTAAGTTCACAATTTACGAATTGATTGCAAAAATATTCACTCTAAACCAAAAATCAAAGAAAACGAAACCAAACTTCTGTTGCCCAGGGAACCATCCTCGGGGAACAGTTGTTTGCAACGAAACAAAACACAAGTTCCTTTCTTGGTTCGAAGCTGTAATTAGCTCCAGACGTTCAACTTCTAAATTAACTTTAGTAATGAACGTTAAAATTTTGCGATTTCGTTAACAAGATACGCTCATTCTAAAAAATGATTTTTTTTTAAGAAAAACAATAAAATAGCCCTAGTACCAATTATTTTTTGTCATTTCTAAAGTGTCTTTATATTTTTTAAATTAAGTTTGCAGCCATAAATATAGGTCAAAGTAATTATAAATAATTTTTAAAATTACAACTCTGCTGGCATAATTGATCAATTTTAACGTTTGATCGTCGTTATAGTACCTACTTAAATGGTTGCGCAGTCATTCGTCAAATACTTGTTTGGTCATATCCTAGATAAGTCATAAACTTAATTTGTCAATTTCGTAATTCGTCAAATTCTTTATTGATCATATCCTACGCAAGTCAAAACCTTGATTTGTCATTTTCGCAATTCGTCAATTAATTTAATCGTCAAAACTTATATACGTTAAATACGTGATTTGTCTAGTCAGTGTGAGATCGCACACAAAAGTGTTTATGCAACACTCTTCTTTAACATTGGATGACAAAACGGGTAACATAATTAGAGAAGGAAAACATTTATGCAACCCGAATTTTCATAAAAACAAAGTCGAGAAGCGCTTATATTTGTGCAAGAAACGTGTCCGAAACGAATTCAAACCAATCGGTAAAATTTACGAGGAATGCATGAATAATTCAAATAGCGAACTTGATACATCAGATTCTGAGTCTAATCAAGAAATTCCCGAAGTGCGCTCGAAGATTGATGCCTTGTATAACTGTCGTAAGAAGGCATTGCAAGTTCCGAGTGAACATTTTAAATGTATCAATGACGTGGTTTTCCCAAGTATACTGACAACTGAATTCTTGTTGTTTAAGGCTGATAATGAAAATAACTTTTTCATTTGTGCTTCTCCCTCATATAAAGATCATATTGAACAAACTGACCTGTTTTTAGTAGATGGCACCTTCAAACAGGTGCCGGATCCGTTCAACCAGCTTTTTTCAATACATGTTGATTTGCAAAGCACATCAGCAAATGTCACGATCATACCCGTATTTTACTGTGTATTACCAGATAAAAAACAGATTACTTATGAAAAACTATTTAACATTTTTAAAACAAAATTCGAATTGAAAATTAAAAATCTAAAATGTGATTATGAATTAGCCATCGTCAATGCAGTTAAGATTGTCTTTCCAGATGTGCGTGTGAAAGGATGTTTTTTTCATTTTTCGCAAGCCATTTGGAATAAAGCAAGAGAATTAAATTTAATTGAAAAAAAAAGCGAGTTCAAGAAACAAGGAAGGCAGTCAGCAAAGATGACAAAAATTAGGAAAATTTGAAAAGAGCTATTCAAAACTTTTGGCAAAAATTGTAAGATTAACTTGCAATTTGGCACTTTTGCCTACTAATCACATTACAGAGGGCTGGCTAGATATTGTCAAGATGTTGCCCGAAAATAATCCTCATATTGAAGAGTTCAAAAACTACTTCACCCATCAGTGGTTTTTCACGGTTAAAGCAGATGTGTGGTGCTGCGAAAATGAAAGGCATCGTACTACTTATGCCGTAGAAGGATGGCATAAGAGACTTAATAGCAAAATCAAAACAATTTTTTTTTATTCCAATTCGTATATGTTCTAAAAAAAGAAGCATCTCGTTATGATCGGTTGTTAAAACAAACACAAGTTGGAGCAAGTAATGTTAAAAGACGTAAAACTAAGGACATGCTCAAAGACGCCAAAGTTGAGATATTAATAAATGACCTTTTAAAAGGCACAATTTCAACAATACAATGCTTAAAAAAATTATATTGGATAAAGTTTGCCCATATTTCTTTTTAATATAACATAATTAATAATTTCTTTATAACGTTGAATCAATCTTTGTATTGTTGATTATTTGTATGACAAGAGGTCTTCTTGTTATTGTATTTCCAGTAATATAATTAGGCTTACTTGGAAAAGTATGTTGCGCTGCTTCTTCTGATCACTAGCCGATATGTAGTCCGGAAGCGGTGGTAGGGCTTAGTTATATTTTGGGCCGTGTTAAGTGCCCAGAAGTGGTCTGTTACTCTATTGGGTGTTATAATATTATACTAATCCGAAATTTATGGTGGTTTCACTGGATGGCTACTGACTGGATGGTGGTATGGTGGATTCATGCAAAAACTATGGTGAAATCTGAAATTTGATACCTATCATCATTTTTGAAAAAAATATTTTTATACAAATTGGATTCAAAAAATTTTTGTTTTGTACTATTGACATGAATATGTTAACATAAGCTAGTTTCGGCTTGATATGTCATTTATACTAAATAAATAACTTTCAGTATAATAAGATTTTATAATTTTGAGTTGTTGAAAGCTTCAGCTACATGTTATGTTTAATTTTTTCCCAAATAAATACCTAATACCTATATAATTTTTCATTTTCATCTTGACTGTCCTAAAGCATCCTTGACTAAAAGCTTATTTGACGAACTAAGTATTAGTATAATCAAGACCTTGACGAATCAAGTATTTGACAAATTTAGATTTTGACGAATCTCTAGTTTTGACAAATCAAGGATTTGACGAGTCCTTAATTTGACAAATAAAGATTTGACGAGTTTAAAATTTGACGAATTAATAATTTGACGAATGTCTGCGCAATCACTTAAATATATTAAAGTTTAAATATCAATTTTTTTTAGTGAGCTAAAAGTCCAAAAACCCTTTACACGGAATTATTATACAAAAAAAAAACGACTACTTTGCAAGAAAACTACAAAAAGTCCCCAAAACAAAGAAATAAATTATAAGCCGCACACTGTATTATAGAGGTATTATAGCTGAGCATATTTTGACGACCTCCGTAGCCGAGAGGCTTGCACGCCGGACTATATGGCGTCACCATCTCTGAGGTTCTGGGTTCGATTCCCGTTCGGTACAATGTAGAAAACGAACTTTTCTATGTTGTCTTGGATCTGCGTGTTGTGGTACCGTCGTTGTTTCTGATTTCTATAAAACAAGTGCTTAAGCTACTATGTATGTATATACTAAATATTTATGTATTTGGATCCCCACATATGTTCAAAGATACAGACATCTCTTGGTACGAGAGATCTAATCTGGATTAGACCATTGGTATAGTTGCATAAATAAGTGCCACACTATATTATGTTTCCAAATATATAGCTCAAATAGCTCATAAACTTTGATCTATAAAAAAAAATCTAAAAAAAATAAACTTAAATCCCTAATGACATGAACAAAACAGAACTCGAAGCCATTCATTTAAATTAATTATTCCCTCACAGCGTGTTTCGGGATAATTAAGAATTAAGTTACACTAATTACTTACCCCAAAAAACCACGCTAATCTGAACTTTAACACTTTCGCAATAAGAACTCTGTACTTCGACACAAAACACTGAGAAAGTGTTTTCTATCTCGTATTGGGAACACGTATTTTTCCCGTTTCCTAATTGTTTGATGCTCGAAGAAGAAGTTAAGAATGTGTACAATATGTTCAGTCAAGTGTAGTATGTAGATAAACGTTTATAAATATGGTTCCGTCAACATTTGTTACAAACGTTTATATAAGGTCCGATTTTATTAGTGTTCATCCTGTTAACCTGTGAAAAATATAGGTGAAAAGCAATCGTAAAAACCAATTTTTAAATGTGTACCATAAAAACTAAAATATATATATAGATAGCCTGAATTTTTAGGTCATGACTTATGCCTATAATAATATTTTGACTATAATTTCACCCAAATCTATTTAGGAGTTGAAATGTGGCGAGACCGTGTGACTTGAGTAACAAACATCCTGGGCGGTAACCACGAACTCTTAAAACAATCTCAAATCTGTCAAACATTATCATTTCTGTCAAATTTTGTATGAAATGACGTACCAAAATTGACAGATTTGACAACTTTGAGATTGTTTTAAGAGTTCATGGTTATGGTCCTGAGATTTATGAATATCCAAATTTTCATATTTATACTTTCAAATTGTAAGTTGCATACACAAGGTGCGTAACCAATGTGCAATTTATAAGATTCAGAAACAATTTGTGCCATTAAAGTCTCAGATGGACTTTGCGACTTTGACATAATGCTACGGCCACACTACCTTACCGTCTACCGCATTAATTATTGCATTAAATTACTGCCCAAATGAACGCGTTAAGTGGTGTGGTTACACTAGAGGTTACCGAGATAATATGGCAATGAACTAAGCAATAAATATGTCATTTTTCAAGATGGAGGCTGACGTTGCAGTGATGTTGTACAGTCAACAGCACGTCGACCTACCCCAAAAGTCAAAAATTCTCCAATACATTTTCAACTTTAAGCCTGACATATAGAGATCATTTTCAAATAAGAAAATTTGACATTTTGTGGTAGGTCGACGTGCTGTTGTCCGTACTTTATTGCTGTCAATTACTATCACATAAATCTTTTACATTATTACAAAACTAAACCAAGACTTAAAATTCCTTAAAAATTTGCATCCTTTCATTTGACCAGTCCATATCGGTCAGCATTTATGCTTTTCGGTCGAGCTCATATCGCACACTGAACAAACGGTAGTGTGGCCACTTCACGCAAATTACCGCGGTAATCGTCTTTGATGTGCGAAATAGACCGCCACCGGAGCTATTGCCTACCGTCATATGCCATATTGATTGACATTGTAAAATTATTACCATAAATCGTGGCTACACCAAGGTGTTGTTTCAGTTATGGCCATAATTTTTAATAATAATTTGACGACCTCCGTAGCCGAGAGGCGGGCACGCCGGACTGTAAATGGCGCCGCTATCTCTGAGGTTCCAGATTCGATTCCCGGTCGGGTCAATGTAGAAAAGGAACTTTTCTATATTGGCTCGGGTCAGGGTGTTGTGGTACCGTCGTTGTTTCTGATTTTTATAATACAAGTGCTTAACTACTTACCTTAGGATCAGAGCAATGTATGTGATGTTGTCCAATATTTATTTATTTATATATTTATATTTATAATTATTGCCATATCACGGTAGTGTGGCCGTAACATAAGAGAGAAGTCTCGGCATGAGTATCGCGGACGGACTTGGCGTGTTAATATCTAAAAATGTGACTGTTGGTACGCGATCGTGACTCCTATGACATTGTACATTTTATAAGTGGTATCTTGTAAGTTATTAATTAGTTTACTTAATTAAGTTTTAAATTAAATGACTGATAGTACGATCTTTGACAATTAAAGTACAAAAATATGTCAGTTACGCATAACTATAGCTTAATACATCAGCTATTATCAGATGACTTTTTTTTGAATAAATACTACACCATGGAACGTCAGAAAATCTAGTACTCACCAAACTGTTTTCGTGCTTTACCAAACGGGTGCCCCAGGAACCAATACTTGGACTGGTGCCCTTTTTATTTATGTTAATGACTTTTAAAATTTCGCGTTGCATAATTTAAAACTCAATGAAAACGGGTATTAACGCGATCATAATGTAGGTACAAAATGTTACCTCTTTTGCCTGACGTTTCGATCCGGTTACACCGACCGTGGTCACAGGCTGACTAAATTTTTACCTAAATTATGATCGCGTTAATTTCCGTTTGCATTGAGTTTTAATGGCCCCGAGAGATAGTGATATTTGCTAATGACCCTCTGTGCATATACATATTTCAGGGTAACCGTATTAATCAGTAAAGTAACTGTATTTAACACTGTATGTGAATGTGCGGAACCCGTGAACGAATCACAAACCCAATCAACAACGGTTTTACAAATAGACATTGAAAAGTTCCAATAACCATCTCTAACTCCATCCACAAATCAGTTCTATTGTATAAAATTATTTATTTTTTCCTAGTGTTAGGTATATTTCAGTGTGACTTGACATAATAATAATACTTATTATGATCTTTGAAAGTTTATTATCGATACGACAATTTGAAATTAAATCAAACTTGAATTCTATGACATAGTTGTTGAATTGAAATGATGCTGATAAAAAGTTAAAAACTGTTTGCACCCAACGATACATTTATTTGGCATGTTGAAACTCCCTTCAGCTCCGAACTTTATAAACTCGTTTCGCCATTTTGAATTCTGATTCATGCCGATAGTTCTTTGAATTTCCATTGAACTATCTGGAGTTAGCCTTTCGAAAAACAAAGTTGATCTGGCAGTTTTGTTTGCTCAATCCGTTAAATCGTTGTTATTATTCAGTTTAGAAGTATGGAAATGCTCGTAGCTTTTTGATAATGTAGATGTGAATTGTTTACCTACTTTAATAAACGCTCGTATTTATTTTGTATGATAATGTTAAAAAACAATATTGATATGAAATAGTTAATGTTTATCAACGGTTTTGTTTTGGCACTGATAAGGAGCATGGTCAAGCCTACCCCAACAAGGTCGGGAAAAAACCTAGGAAGAAGAAAAGATATCACCCTCAGAACACCCGCGTGGCTTGGCCGGCCGCCAGTTTTCCCGGTTGTAAGTTTGTATTGCCCTTCTGGCAGATGAGGCACTGCTTGGGGTGTAATTAGGTTTTGGCTGCTGTTTAATTAAGCCTCAGCGCACACGGGCCACATTCAACAGCCGTACGCTGCCACAAGTAGCGATCACTGGAGGCAATCGTGTGCTGCGGCTATAAACGTCACTTGAAGCTGGAAGCGGCTATCATTAAAACATTTTTGGCTACTGTTTAATTAAGGGCTTCCGCACACGGGCCACACGCGACAGGCACAGACGCCGCCACGAGAAGCTAAAAGCAGCCACATAGGTAGCTGAAGCGCGCGACAGTCGACAGCCACAAGTCGCCGGTGCGCGACACTTGCGTTCGGTGGCTGCTACTTTTGATTTGCGTGCGTGCCTTACCTTCGACTCGAATAAGTTGGGGGAGAGGGTGGAATCGCGCGAGTGGCGTTTGGCGGCGTTTAATGACCGGTGCGGGCCACAAGAAGCCAGAAGCGACGATTTGTAGTTGTGGCGGCCACCGGCTTCAATTGTGTGCGGCGTGTCTATATAAAATGTATTAAAAACTACAAGCCCAGCTTAAATGGCGGCGTTTGTGTTCGCTGCACACGGTTATCGCCGTAGGTCGCAACTTATGGTGGTATTACACTTAAAGCGCGTTTATTCAAGCAAACCATAAAACTGCGCATCTACTTTTTCGCACTGGCCGCAGAACGCACTGCACGTACTTAAATATACCTACTTAATTACCAGATAATCTAGGCTTGGACTATAACCAGCCGGAAACGGATCCGGGTAAGCCCGGATTCACGCGTCGCTAAAGCAATAAGGTCGTGTTTTTTAATGGATTCTAATAAACTGGACCCTTTTCCGGCTGCTTATAGTCCGCGCCTTAGTGTAAGTTTTTACTTGATAGCTTTTAATTATAAAAGTATGCCTATGTACATCCCACTGTAGGGCACAGGCCTCACCTCAACTATGAGGTGGTTTGGGCCATACTCCACCACGCGGGCCCGGTGCGGATTGGTGGAGGGGTGTTGTAAGGCCAGTGACTAAACCTTACTATCAGATGTTATCAAGCCGCCTTAAGGCCTATGACTAGGCTTCACGACCAATATCAAGCGATATTGGCCGGGACCAACTTTTAACGTGCCTTCCGAAGCACGGAGATGCTCGTGATAAATGTCACTAAATATGGTCGGAATGGTCACCCATCCACTCACGACCGCGGCGTTGGTTACTTAACTTTAGTAATCGATACCAAAGCGCTGCCGCCACTGAGCTACGAGCACCTCTAGATACCTCTTTTAATTATAGATCGCAGATTAATAAGGATGGTTTTGTTCATGTTGTGCGGCCAGGCAGCGCCAACGCCACCCTAATGTCTAAACAAATTCATTTTTATTTTACATATATGAATCGGTCACATTTATACCTACATTTTAAGTAAAACTTACGCAAGGAAAAATGATGTAACATTAAACAACACCATTGCTGAGGACCTTTGTGATAAAAACTGTGATGAGATAGGTCGTTAACACCCGATTGCATTAAAATATTATTGTAATTAGAAATATTTGTCACAGCTAATCAGTGTAGGTACCTAATCAAAGTTTTCTTTAAGTTCTTAGAATTGCGCAAAATATAAATATTTTTTGGAAACTTGGAGTCATTGAACGTGATAAAGTTTCAAGGTCTGTTTGCATTTAGTAGAGCTAGAATGACTATTCTGTGAACGTCGCGAGTTTAAAGTAGTTAAAAAGAAATAACAAGAAAAGCCGACAAAAATAAAAATAAATAATTTGTCTAAAAGTAGTTCGCATTTTTTTTTTATAAATTCTTAACGTAGATACCAATAAGATAAAAAAGGTAGAAGGACCTTTGTACGTCTTGTACCTTAAAATAGAAAAACCATAGGTCCATTTTTGAACAAGTATCATTTTGTTACAGGAATGTACTATGCATTCATTTTCATGATTCTTTTAGTATAGAGACCCTATTTAAATCAGAAGACTCATTCAAGGAGACATACACTTCAGAGTTAAATTATTATAGACAAACTTTAATGTCCTACATTTCCCATCTAAGAAAATACCTAAGTTACCAAGTTATCTGGAACAAAATCGACATACGACAAAAAAGCGGTTCTCAAACATTTGCGTCATTCATAAAAAGAGGATCATTCAAATCCGACCACACTAAAACCTCGTAGCAGAAGCGTTCCCTGTGCCATATGCAAATGGAACCGCCCTAAAACAAAATTGTGAAATACGGACCGAGCACCGAACCTGCGCCCTGGCCCGCCGCCAGACATGCACGGTTATGGCTTGTATATTACAAAAGATAAACACAACAGTAGGGTCACTTATACCAACTGCAGAGGGGTCACAGTCAAATCTATTTTATCGGTGATTGGTGTTTTCGCAAATCGAACAAAGCGACACGAAAGCTGAGCGTAGCCACTAACGGCTGGCTTCGGAAATCGGTTTTCTGTGACTTGAAAATCGAACGCAGCGAAATAAATCGTAAATTTCTGGTATAATATGGGGCTGTTTCACACACAATGTACGGATTAAGTGCTAAATAGCCATGCACCAGGTAAAAATATGTATAGGATAAAAGTGCTTTAATTAATGTGTCATATGGCGTTATTTGACGGTGGTGAAACGCAAAAATAGTGTTTATCCTAAAGATAAGTAACAAGTAACCTATACAGAAATTACACAGAACTTATTCGTAAATTGTGAATCAGGCTCAAAAGTAGCCAAATTCCATCACACATCCTGTCTTAAGTCATCATACCCAAACGTCATGAATCGTGACCTTTTCTTGAAAAAACAAAGTTCACTGTGTAGAATTTATCGTAAAAATATTGTTTTCGTTTGCGTCCATGACCTAACCATGATCTTTGTTAACATTTTATTCTAATCTAAGATTTACTGAATTCAAATGCTGGTCTAAATAAATAATTATTTCTTTATTCATTTAGTTGTCTAGTCATTTGTATAAAACCATTAAAAATAAACACGGCCATGAAGACTAGCTTGTGTTTAGCACTGTAGACATAATCCCTGGGCCCTAACCATGAACTGTTAAAACAATCACAAATCTGTCAAACATTATCATTTCTGTCAAATTTTGTATGAAATGACGTACCAAAATTGACAGATTTGACAACTTTGAGATTGTTTTAAGAGTTCATGGTTATGGCCCTGATATAAATCCGGTATCTGACCGTTTTGGACTCGCGATTCTTTACAGATAGGGACGAAATGGTTATTCTTCTTCTTTGCTTGTCGATTAACTTTAGGCAATAACAACTTCATTTTTGGTGTTTTGAGTTTCCTTGGCTAGAAAAAAATAATTCATTAAATTACTTCCAAATAAACCTTTTTTTGCGTATTTGTTTTGACCCCAAATTACAGTTTTTGACAATAAAATTGGATACCGAACTTAGCCTTAACGGGTTAGAAGTACCGCCCCTATCACATTGTATAATAACCTTATAGTAAAGGTTCGGCCTGTGCTTTGATTGTGGTTCTATAGTCTATTGTAATAGTTACTTTGAGCTAAACCAATAAGATGTCAAAAGAAACAAGTTGTTTCCCCAGTTACCACGAAATGGCGCTGTCGGTGAGGCAATGGAAATATAAGTTCCCCCTTCCCTTGTACTTTATTTTTTTTAACTATGGGTCACTATAATAGAGTATTTTATGTAAGGACCAAAACTGCATTAGCCACTGTCATAGCACTATCGGTGGCCTTGTAAAGATCCTCGCGTGTGCAGGTGTAGGGACACGCAGGGCATTTTAGAAGATGTGCCATTGTCTGGGGGGAAATACCACATAGACATGCGCTCTCCAAGCTGTAACACCACCTGTGCATGCTCTCCCTGCTTCGTCCTACTTGGGTCCGTCTATTTAGGGACTTCAAAGTTTCCCAAGGTATATCATGTCCAGGGGGGGCTCTGATAGCTCTATATTCGGGTCTATGGGATATTTTTCCTTCCCTTAACGAAATTGTTAGTAACATGATACTTGTAGCATAGAGAAAGAATAATACTACGTAAAACTTGTAGTGAAGTAAGCAGCTCAGACGTCACAGTAGATAGTGGGCCAACTCTTTGTATGTCCATTGTGTTTGTATCTTGGGGAAGTTTTTATTTATGCGTCCACGTTCCAGGATTTATTAAGGCCGTAAAATTACTTGTAACTTGAATAATAATAATTAATAATTAATAAAATAAGGACGTAAGGTGCATTTCCTAACATTCCAAGTACCGTAAACAAACTAAAGGTATTTTTAGCATGTTTGCTGCACGGACGTTTGCTGTGTTCTGTGTGTTTGATGAATGGTTCTTGGTGGAAGACGATTGTAAAATCATATCAATCGTTTATTTTCATTACATGTGTGGTACAGGATCAATCATTCAGGGTTAATACCTCAATGATATGATAATATGATCTCAACATCATCATCATCATCATCAGCCCACACTAGTCCACTGCTGCTGAGATCATCAGAAGCTGGATGAGAGTAGCCGTGGATCGTGCAGAGTGGCGTGCAATTGGAGAGGCCTATGTCCAGCAGTGGACTAGTGTGGGCTGATGATGAATATGATCTCACTGAGGTATAATATGTATTAATGTACATATACCTCAGTGGGATCAATACAGGATCTAACGAAATCAATTACCTTCCTTTAAAAATCATTACATCATACTTAATACGGTGTCAATTTTTTTTGTATGTTTTATAGTCATCTCTAAAAGGTTGCAGGGATATATTATGTAAGGAACTTTTTTTGTCCCTAAATACTAATCCAAGATCCTATTCTAGAAGCCGTACTCACTCGCACGAATTGAAAATAAAAAGACAGTTAACAACTACCGTTCATACTCACTTTATTTATGTATTTTTTTCACCAGGGTAGCAGCAAGTGGTGAGTGGGAAAATTAAGCACTTTCTTACTTAATACCAGTATAAAGCTAGGTATGTCATCCTATCCAACACATATCACCCCACATGAGTAAGTATATTTTGCTCGCAATTGACTGGCCATATTACGCACACTTTTAAAAAAACAGATTCTAAATTCAAAAAACAAATTTCAATTAAAAAATGAGCCGGAATAGTACCATAAAGCTACGTTGACAACATGAAATCAATCCCATTACGCAGACAGACCCGAAAACAAAGTTCTGCAAAGGTAATCGTAATGAGGGAGCGACCGAGGACAATTTAAATATTTATCGAGAGGGGAATCCTCCGCAGTGATTACCTTAAAACAGGACGAATAGATCAGCCAACTCACTAGGCAGACAAAGTTATCAGTTTGTTAAGAGGCGTATTACAAAATTTTGACAGTTTAGCGATCGTTTGGTGATTACTGATCATTTAACAGATAAATCGAAAATCGGAGACCGCTACGTACTATAAAAAAGGGAAACCTACAAGTATCAATAAGTCATTTTTATTAAATCGTTATAACTCTTTGGGACAAAGCAAAAAAGTCATTTCCCTATTGTTTGCACGTTCCTATAAATTTACACTGCTTTTGCAGTTATGACTTATTAATATGTTTGGCTTTCGTTATTTTATAGTACGTAGCGGCCTCCGATTTTCGATTTATCTTTTATATGATCAGTTATTACCAAACAACCGCAAAACTGACAAAAAAATTGTATTAGGCCTCTTAACCACCTGACATTGACAACTTACTTTGCATGAGCTGTCAAAGTGCAGTGCGTCCATTGAATGCTCTAAGGCGTCCATAGATTGCGTATGACAATAACAAGCCGTGACGTCATACTCAACTTACTTACTATTATTAAATTCAAGACGAGAGGCGTAATAATGTAAAAAAATGACCTGAAAATAATTAAATCTTTTACAACTTCACGTGACAAAAACACATACATATACGCATATACACACACTTTGTCAAAATTATTTAATTATGTAAATATCAATATTAAGCGCATATACTACGTATAGGATTCAATCAACTTCCCATACAAAATTAACGACTAATTTGTTAATTTTGTATGGGAAGTCGATAAATTTTCATGCAAATTTGCAAAAGTGATAAAACAAAATTTGTTCACCATGATGTATAGAATAAGTGGTTACAAGGTTGACCTTGATTTACGGGACACCCTATATATAATAATAAATATGGAAAAGCGTAACTCCGAGGAATAGCCATTATAAATGCTTTAAGACCACTTTAAATAGATCATATAAATAAAAGTTGTTAAAAAAATGTCTTCCATATTTGGTTTCAACATGTCATGAGATGGTACGAGTATCCAGCCAAGAGAGCCTAGGCTATTCCAGCGAAGAAAAGAGGCCGAGGTCGCTCGCCTCCTGGTAGATAACCGTATCCAAATACTTGGAATAAGCACAGATAGACCCGAAGACAACCCAGGATATATTTCCCTGGAGCCTGAAGACAAGGAAAGCTAATCTATATCTATACTAATATTATAAAGAGGAAAGATTTGTACCTATTTTTGTATGTTTGTAATGAATAGGCTCAAAAAGTACTGGGCCAATTTAAAAAATTCTTTCACCAATAGAATGCTACATTCTTCCAATTTGACATAGGCTACATTTCATTTTGAAAATTATTAGGGATCCTTGATAAAATTTGAACAATGTAACCGAAGGTGTAGAAAAATGAGTCTTAAAATGTCTTTCGTCAAATGCGCTGCCGAAACTATTAGCGATAATTGTCTACCCCGTGCGAAGCCGGGACGGGCTGCTAGTCCCAAATAAAGAGATAATGTGAGGAAGAACAAAAGACGACTGAGCTTACTTAAAATAAATGATTTGATTTGATTTGCAAAAGAGACTGACCTACTTGGTCTACGACAAACTTTCCAACTCCGTAGTTAATGTGCGTTTCGGCAAATTATGGCGTGCGTTTGTCTCACAGCGGCACAGCTTAATGCGTCGAAAAACATTTCCCCGGGACGCTGTCTAATAGATTTACATTGAATTTTTAATTAAGAACACGTGTAGTCAGTGTAACTTATGTATGGAAGAAATAACTTGAATAAAGGCATTTCAAACAAGGATTAGCAAGCTAAAGTGGGAGTGTGCGGGGCATATAGCACGTTGTACTGACGGCCGATGGGGCAGAAAGGTTTTTGAATGGAGGCCATCATGACCGACGTTCACACACGGTGGGCATACGACCTGGTAAAGATTGCAGTAAGCTGCTGGATGCAGGCCGCGCGCAACTGGCCAATCAGGTCACTAAGGGAGGCCTGTGTTCAGCAGTGGACTGGACGTCCGCCAGCTGAAATGATGATGATGCTGAAGGCATAGCATTTTCCTACTTACAAAAGGCTACAATGCACGTATTTTGCCAGCGGCGTCTGCACACCCAGACTCGAGCGAGTTTAGAAAAAAACGTTTTTTTAAATTGATACGAACAGGGAATCAAACCCGGAACCCTTTTCGTTTAAGGCAAACCTCCACGTCACTACAATGGGGTTGTCAAATAATACCTAATTAACAAAGAGCTCTTAAAATAATGTCCTTTTCATTTTTGCCAATTCTAACTAGGACCCACTCTTTTTCTTCCTCGGTTCCTCACTGATGAGGATCGCGACCACATATAGTCTTTCTCCACAGACTGCGATCATAGGCCGTATGGACCGCGTATTGAATTTTTCCGCCAACCGTCTTGCTCACCGCGTCCAACCATCTCGTGGGTGCCCTACCCCGAGCACGTCTGCCCTCCTTTTGGCCCAAGGTGATTTGTTGCTCCAGACAATGCTTTGAAGACCGCATAATGTGTCACCCACTTACAGTAGTTCTTGACTGGATTAAGACTACTAAGTATAATAAATTGGTCCCTCCCTGGGCGAGGACCAGAGTATACATCATCAATTCAGAGGACTGAGGGTATAATCCTCTCTAAGCCACTTTGAAATCTTAAGACGGCGCGCGGACGAACAGTCATCTTAGCTATATTTTAGTTTTAGTTTATTCTGTTTTCTTGCAATTCTCTATGCCTTCTACTTAATAATAATAATAAGGCGAGAGGTTTCGGCCTATAGAAAATAATAATAATAATAAATTTTTATTTCAGAAATTGCTTTCCATAGTAAGGGTTAGTGGTTACAGAACGTACTTATAATCTAGGGTTAGAGTATAAAACATTTTTTTATTTTATTTTTATTTTACATTTACCAGAGCAGGTCTCGCGCCTACATGGACTCTGTTCCAGTGCCTTAATAGAGGACAGCAATAGCGACTCCCAATCGCCGCTAGGAGGCTGTTGGAGCTGTCTCGGACGCGGCGCCGCACGAAGGCCACCCACCCGCTTGCGCATGATGACTGGGAAACTGTCTACGCGAGCCTCAGCAAACATTGCCGAGGCGCTGCAGTACCGAGGCAGCCCCATCTGCATCCTAAACCCGTTATTATATTAGACACGCAGGGCTGCGAGCGTCCTCTGTATATACTCAACCCATAGACTACAGGTGTAAAAAGATTGGCAATAGGCTCTGAAAAGAGCTTGTTTAATTTAAACACAATAATAATCAATATTTACTTATAAGACTATGCTCGTAATCACAATTAAATATCCCGATCCCGAGGTATTTATTTATAAAGGTTGTGTGTATGACACGATTTTAATAAAAGTGGTGTAAGCAGCTTATACTCTTAAGGCATTCCATGATTTCGTACTCACCCTGTATTTAGGAACGTAACTGGAAATGTAAGCAACTTAGGAAATTCGGTACTCTCCACCCAGACTTGAGGCATTTGTACTCAAAATTACATGGAATTAAACTCCCATAGTAATATCTGAGTGATATATCTGCAGAACTGTCAATACTATAGCGCAACAGTAAAATTATGGTAGTGGTAGTATTTTAAGTGCATGCAAACTCCTAAATGTAAGTACTTTACATAGACACACGCGGTGACACGCGGCTACAAGAGCTCTAAACATTTATCGTAAATTAATAATTAACATAAAAAATAACATATATTAAAAATAATTTGAACAAACTCATAAACAGTTTACAAAATGTAAAATATCAAGAACATCAGTGGAGGTACTCACTAGGTTTGAAAAGTACTTTTATTAGTTGAGTTTTTTTTTATTCTGCTTTAAACTCCGCGTAGTTAGCTGTTAATAATAATATATCATACTTCTACTAAGGAACTATTGAACTACTGAATGAATGAATATTTCATTACTTAAAAAACAAGTCTCATTAATTGATTAGCTTAATACTTATAAATGAAGCGTACTATTTATTGATGTCCTTTGTCCTGGTTATCTTTCCTGTATCAACAGCTAATTACCCCAGCTTAGTTGTGCTACTGTGTGTGTACCACACCTACGTATAGTGTGGTCACGTAATCTAATTCGCCGGCGCCCGGGCAACTCGTCAAAGTACAATTAATCCACAAGTTCCTATGATAGATGGCGCTAATACATTGCATTCGTGACTAATGTCTACCACATTAGACTTTTCAGAGTTATATCGGAAATGTTGACCTTCCTTGACCATTCAATGACAATGACAATTATAAAAGTTTTTTTTTTCCTAGCCCTTTGCCTGCTCCTAGCCGGAGTACGTTAGGCCATTCCTAGATGCAGTAAGTCTGGTTATAAAGTTTGGAGCGATTACCATAAAAACTCCGTTACGTTTAGACCTAGAAACCTGACCGTTTTCCAGGTTTCAGGTTCCGTTGATAGATGAAAATGAAGGTTCCCTTACGCGGTGTAAATCCTACATAGATTTTGAAAATCCAGAGACGTCCTGTAGGATTCGAACTCACAACCCATGGATGAGCGTGCAGATTGATATTTGAGGCTAAAGCATGCGACAATGGTGAATAAGTTACCATCCTTAGGTACACTTTTTGTGTTATCCTACTGATAGTACTTACAGTCCTTAATGTTAAACATCGTTAGAATATTTTTAAACACCTTATCGTAAACGAGCACGCTCGCAGCAATCTCATTAATCCGTACAAGATGATGATAATGACGACATTTTATAATAAAAGATCTAGCGCGATGACAAAGTCTATTCAGGCTATTGCAGTCCACTGCTGGCCGTAAGTTTCCCCCAAAGAGCGCCAAAGAGCACGATCTTCAGCTTGTTTCATCCAGCCATTGCCAGCCATCTTCCTAAGGTCGTCGGTTCATCGGGTTGGGGGGCGTCCTACAATAAGTTTGCCAAGGCGTGGTCTCCACTCGAGAACCCGTTTACTCAAACTTTCATCGGTTCTGCGACATGTGACTAGCCTACTGCCATTCGCCTCCTTTAATTTGGTTATTGTTCAAAACAACTGCATATTAACAGAAGATAAAACTGATAGGCAAACATAAAAATTTAATTAATAACGGTTACATTTGCATATAAAAACGTTTGCATCATAAAACGGTTATCCCAACGATTTCCTGAGATTCTTCACAAGACACGACAAAGCCTAACTCGATTGTGGTGGCTCGGGATTCAATTAATTCTATCCCGTCACGTAAATTAGTTAGCGGGAGTTTTACAAAATGGTACCCGACTTGAGAGAGCGGAGACTTTGGGAATTTATATCGGACTCGTCGCGAAAAGTGTTGGCAAATTTGACAACCTCCGTAGCCGAGAGGTGAGCACACCGGACTTTAATGGCGCCGCCATATCTGAGGTTCCGGGTTTGATCCCCGGTCGGGTCAATGTAGAAAACGAACTTTTCTATATTGGCTCGGATCTGGGTGTTGTGGTACCGTCGTTGTTTCTGATTTCTATAACACAAGTGCTTTCGCTACTTACCTTAGGATCAGAGCAATGTATGTCAATCAATCATTGTTTATGACTCTTTAAAGAAAATGTCCGTTGTAGTTGCACAGATTTGACCCTGTAGGTTTAGTAAGTTCTGCCGCAAAACACACCACCTATGTGCATATTTTCAGTAAAATAGAGTCCTAACACGATTAGGTCTACTTGCGCATCTTAGGATTAGCGAATTTAGGTAATCCTGAACTATCACTAACAAGGTATTAAACGTCATTTTACAGGGTGTAGATTTCAATATGTGCAGTACTTATAGAGGTGATTCTTTATCTTATACTGGTCACGTATCACGAAAAAAAATAAGTTCAATTTTTTTTTTCACATTCGATCAAACGCGGTTTCTAGCGCGAATGGGGTAAACACAAAAGGATTGCGTTGCCTTCGTACTTCGTAGGTATTGTAGTGAGCGCATCATTCGTGTGCTGCACTTAGTGTTGACTATTTGCAAATAAATTTATTCGAAAACACAACATACATTAGTTCACAAGAAATGGATATACATGTATAAAGGTATTGGACTAAACTAATATCCTAAGGGTGTTTACACTGCTGCTTAAATCTATTGTTAACATTTTTTTAAATTTAATTATATTTAAAATACGAATGGAATCAAAGAAAAAAAAGCCGCCCGAATTGTATGGCGCTTAGTTGCGTTCGGCTACCAATGACCTACTGACCAATGAAATACCTTACTACTGATTTGAACCTCGCAAACCCTGAATCAAATATACCGATTAAGTATTTATCTCGATTTTACAAAAATGTATAGTTGTACCTCTTTTAGTTATGACGTCAGTTGCGTACTCTAGACTAATTTGTGGTATACAATACACCTAATAGCTTAGGCGTCAAAACAAAAAAAGCAATTGCGTTTCGAATAGGTACTATTTACTCATGTGAAGGAAATTTTAAATACGATTCCCATCCACCTAGTACCTGCTAAGAAGCCGGCTTGTCTGTAAGCCAGGCACGATTTCTCGCAATGTTATTAAGGGTGTTCTCAGGACTTTTAGTTTAATTTATTACGCCCTTTTGCGTTCAGACGAAACGTCTCGGACACTTTTCTTTTATCTAAAGTGGGGGGAAAAGTAGCGTCTTGACTTGGCTGTAATTAATTTTTATTTATTACGTCTGACAACGCTTGGTTTCTGACTATATAGTAATATTTAATATAAGTAGATTTTTTTATGAAGGGTCTTTTAAGGAATGATTCTGATGTTCAAGTAGCTTTAATAATAAAATAATTCCCCATACTAAAAAGTTTTTTTTTAAATCGTTTGTTAAATTGACCCTAACTGGGAATCGTACCCGAGACTTTTGCGTTATCCACAAATTATCGTGACAATACACCAATCAATTTTTCAACCTAAGAACGTCTCCCTTCCCCTTCATACAATCACAATACAGGACCTCTTCCCTAATTTAAGAACTGGCTGTGACAATCAGAATAACACTCATGCTTGTTAGCCAGTTTATTAGGGTTCCGTAACCAAAGGGTCAAACGGGACCCTATTACTAAGGCTGTCTGTCTCTCTGTCTATCTGGTTCTCTGTCACCAGGCTGTATCTCATGAACCGTGATAGTTAGAGAGTTAAAATTTTCACAGATGATGTATTCCTGTTGCCGCTATAACGACAAATACTAAAAAACAGAATACAATAAATATTTAAGGGGGCTCCCATACAACAAACGTGTTTTTTTGGCGTTTTTATAGTTAATGGTACGGAACCGATCGCGATCATAAACGGTTTCTGGATAGAATGTTAGGTAAGCGATCAAAGCGATCTAATACGAGTACTGGGCTTTTGATCGAAGATCGCAAACAAGTGCGCGTGCATTCTTTGGAGGCCTACACAAGCGCGAGTGGTTTGTAATCATTAGCCGATATGTTGTCCCGAAGCGGTGGTAGGGCTAAGTTCTATGTTGGGACGTGTATAAGTGCCCGGAAGAGGGCCTATGTACAGAATAAAGAATTTCATTTCATTAGCTCTTGCACTCTGTGCGGTCAGAGATACAGCAAGGAAGGATGCATAGCTTAGACACAACAGCCTAAGCAGTGTTGTTTTCACGACCAATTGTACTAAAAGCAGGTTGTAGAGTCCTGCTTTAAGATATTATCATGGTAAGATTGATAAGCCGCCTATCTGAAGTTTGACGGAGTTTCAACGCTGACATATACGATTGTACATCTTTCTGTAAATATCAACTGTAACTTCTTTGTTTGGTGTGCAATAAAGAGTATCTATCTATATACCTCTTCGTCAATCATGACCGGACAATATCCGTCAATTTTTTATTATTTAGCCCCGTTTCCGGGCTTTTAAATACGTTCTTTGCCCTACCAACTCTTACGGACTTTACATCAGCTGGTAATGAGAGGAAAAAACGCAAAAAGACTCGATCACCTTTGTCAGCCTTCTTACAGGACATACAGAAGACATGTACTGTACCAAGTCTACTAGGCGCGAGCTAAGCAGGTTAAGTCAATACACTCTTGTTGGTTTAAGGCAGGAAGCGATCTAATACAGGGTTGTTTGATCGAAGCGCAAACCCGGTGGAATCTTTGGATCAGTAGCTTCAACCAAGCGCGGGTGGTTTGTGTTCATTAGCTCATAGCTATTCTGTCAGACATACAGCTACATCAACATATCACGAACGCTTAACAGCCTAAGCAATGTTTTTTTACGTCTGACTAAACTAAAACAAGATTTTTTAAGACATTTATTATGGTGGGCCGTCTATTCTGAAGCAATAGAATCAATTTGGTGAAGGTGTAAAGAATACATTTATTTTACAGTAACCTTTTTAAGGTTCCGTAGCCAAATGGCAAAAAACGAAACCCTTATGGATTCGTCATGACTGTCTGTCCGTCCGTATGTCACAGCCACTTTTATCCAAAACGATAAGAAATATACTGTTGTAACTGTAAGTAGATGTATTCTGTAAACCGCATTAAGATTTTCACACAAAAATAGAAAAAAAAATGGGGGTTCCCCATACTTAGAACTGAAACTAAAATTTTTTTTTCATCACCTTACGTGTGTGATATCTATGGATAGGTCTTCAAAAATGTTAATGAGGTTTCTAATACCATATGTTCTAATATCATTTTTTTCTAAACTGAATAGTTTGCGCGAGAGACACTTCCAAAGTGGTAAAATGTGTGTGTGTCCGCCCCCCCCCCCCCGTAACTTCTAAAAAAAGAGAAGGATAAAACTAAAAAAAAACATGATGTATATTACCATGCAAACTTCCACCGAAAATTGGTTTGAACGAGATCTAGTAAGTAGTTTTTTTTTTCATACGTCATAAATCGTAAACCGCTACATACCTTTGATTCAATCAACTAAAATATAAAAAAAAAATAAGGTGGCTCCCATACAACAAACGTGATTTTTTACTATTTCTTATAGATAATGGTGCGGAACCCTTCGTGCGCGAGTCCGACTCGCACTTGGCCGGTTTTTTTAAGAAATACAAAAGTCATGTTGTAAGTGCGAGGTAGGCAGGTTAGGTCCATGCACTCTTGTCGTTAAAAAAATCTTTTTCTATCATGGTTGTTTGTGTAAATTTCGTCGTCGACGACCTCCGTAGCCGAGAAGCGAGCACGCCGGACTGTATTGGCGTCATGTCTGAGGTTCCGGGTTCGATCCCCGGTCGGGTCAATGAAGAAAACGAACTTTTCTATATTGTCTCGGGTCTGGGTGTTGTGGTACCGTCGTTGTTTCTGATTTCTATAACACAAGTGCTTTAGCTACTTACCTTAGGATCGGAGCAATGTATGTGATGTTGTCCAATATTTATTATATTTATTATATATTTTATTATTACTCAAGAACAGGTAGTTCAACAAGAGTCTTTATTAAAAAAATATATTACATCTCCCCAAGAATGAAAGGTGGACGACTATATAAAACATGACCAGGTTTATTGATACATTTTACACTTTTGGGCAAGAATGAAAGTCGATTGTATAATATATTTGAAAGGAAGGGGTTGTTCAGAAACTCGTATACCCATAATATTTCGCTGATGTGATATCGGGTCACTAACAATAGTCAAGTTTCTATTGTAGTATTTGCTTTGTACACCTGACTGTGACATCCACACTAGTTCTGATAAGATATTAAAATATTGACAGGCTTAGAATAGCTTATATGAAAAAGATACGACACAATTTTTATATTCTTTTATTAAACGGAATACGGTATAACAAATTAATACACAACCTGTTGTTTTAAAAGGAAGCCGATTATGCTGTAATATTTTACTAACATCAAAATCCTCTCCTTGCAAATCTTAAGACTTGACGACCTCCGTAGCCGAGAGGCAAGCACGCCGAACTTTAAATGGCGCCACCATCTCTGAGGTTCCGGGTTCGATCCCCGGTCGTGTCAATGTAGAAAACGAACTTTTCTATATTGGCTCGGGTCTGGGTGTTATGGTACCGTCGTTGTTTCTGATTTATATAACACAAGTGCTTTAGCTACTTACCTTAGGATCAGAACAATGTATGTGATGTTGTTCAATATTTATTATTATTATTATTATATTTTATTTATTTACTTATATGGCTCTTTCCATCTCATAATACATAATGCTTTTTTCTCATGAAAAATCAATAACGTTCGTGAAAAATTATGCTAAAATAAATATAACATTTTATTAAATGTAAGTACCTACCCTGCCCAATTGTCCTAGGTTGCAGGCAAACGTCTGACTGAGAAAAGTTAGCAAAGGCAAAGGAATTACCTAAAAAATACTTTCTGTTACAAAGCCCGCTCGTAAGCCGTAACGTCATGTATATTTAAGTGTTTCCTACAAAGTAATTCTTCGTACATGCAACAATGGCAACACCGATGGCAATTTCAAATGAGATTGGGATCACAAGGTGGACTCGTACCGGCCCGCGGTTTGTATTCATTAACTCGCCCTGTTGATTCAGCGACACACGGTCCGAAAGGATGGCTAGCAACTTTGTAAAAAAATATATTTTCAGGCTTCCGTACCCAAAGGGTAAAACGGGACCCTATTACTAAGGCTCCGTCTGTCCGTCCGTCCGTCTGTCCGTCTGTCTGTCTGTCCACCTGTCACCAGGCTGCTTTTTTTGCTCGTTTTTATAGATAATGGTGCGAAGGGGAAACGAAGGGTTCCCCTACATGCGCGAGTCCGACTCGCACTTTGCCGGTTTTTTCTAAGTATTTCTTATAACAATGCAAATATTGTGCAATGCATATAAAAATTTAAAAAGTCAACTTTCCCACTGTGACTTAAAGTCTTTAACCTAGAACTCTTGTCTACCCTGCAGGCTCTTTACAAATGAAGCAGAACAAGAGCCTTACCCCGACTGGACGAAAGAAGTGTTCTTAGTTGATTTTATCACACTATCACCACGTAGGAAATACAACATGTATTTATTTTCTTTTTTCGAGTCGATAATATGCCATAGAGAAACTCGACATAGTTATGTACTCGTATATCATCACTGCTAGTCATCTTTTTAATACTATACTTGTTTTTTTTATGCAAAATTAAACGGATTAGCGAGCTAAAGTGGCAGTGGGCGAGGCACATAGCACGTAGAACTGACGGCCGATGGGGCAGAAAGGTTTTGAAATAGAGGCCACGTACCGGCAAGCGCAGCGTGGGACGTCCACCCACAAGGTGGACAGACGACCTGGTAAAGGTTGCAAGACGCCGCTAGATGCAGATTCATTTAAAGGGACAAAGCTTTTGGAAAAAAATGTGTTTTCAACTATTTTTAAAGTGACAAAATATCATCATAAAGCTTATTAATTGATAAAAATAAGAATACCATTTATTTGCAAGAATACATTTGAGTTTGTTTTGTACATGGAGTTACATACAATAATAATAAATAATATTTTAAAAGGTACTTTTACCATCCTCTACGGCTGTAAGTCCCCAACTCCCCCTTCTTTTCCTTAACCCGACCCCCGTCTACCCCCCTTTTCCCTCTAAATTACCTGTTTCAGGTTTAAAAGAAAATTTTTACAGTACATTTGAAGTGATTTGATAAAGTTACTCGCTTTCCAGTTTCGTATTTTTTTTCTTGTAAGAAAATTGATTTAGATTTTTATTAAAGCTTTGCTTCATTTTCCTGTCTTAGTTATAAATGCTGGTTTAGTTTATGCTGTAACTATTAAACTGTTAATGTATGAACATATTTATTTGCTGCTTTTAGCTGTTTTGACAATAAGTAAGTGTTTTTATAAGTATTCTTAATTAGCATACTGTTGGTGTAACCTTGTAAATACGACAACTAATTTAAAAAAAAGTTGTTCAATAAAAATAAGTGTGTCATATTCTTTAAAATGCCCTGATAGAACTTTAAATCATTTCTAAAATACTTAAATGATATTTTTCACATATGGATTTTCCCGAAAAATCACGTTATCGTTAACCTAGCGGGGAAAGAAGAATTATTAACAATACATTTCGCTTAAGAATTCGGTTTTCGGCTATCATCGCTAAAGGCGCTTGTTTTGACCAAATTATGTTGATAAGATTTTTCCTCGTAGGGGATAGATGTCCAAGATGATACCTGAATAATACAACAGTCAAGAATGTTTATAATAGAAAGGAGGTTCAACTTAATCCACACGCTTTCTGAAAGTATCTACTTGATTTTTGAGAGTTGCCATTGGTAACCATAATCATAATACTTATAAGGCTCAGGTGAAAACTGTTAGGAATAGCGAAGTTACGTAAACCGTGCAAACTATATATTATAGCTGTATATTATATATCTGTAGCTGTAGCCTGTACGTATGTTTCATGTTTGATAAGTCGTTCATCGTGCTGCCGGCTAACGGTGTGTTTCAGCTGTTTGTATTTTTTCCTAAAATAAACTGTATTAGTGACCAATTAGTCGGTTTTAATTCACAACCCTACAAAAACTTTTATGTATGGTGCCGCCGGTTATACAAGTAACAGTAATTTTAAACAAATTGTAATCTATATTGTACAATTGTTTATTATGCTTAATAAAATAAACAATATATTTATTTAATAAAAGTCGATCTAATATAAGGTCCGATTTTATAAGTGTTCATCCTGTTAACCCGTTACTATATAGGTGAAAAGCAATCGTAAAAACCAACTATCAAATTCTATCATAAAAACTAAAAAAGTTAAAAATAAAAATACAAAATAACAACATCGACTTCATATTGCATAAACTCGTCCTATCTTCAACTCTTTGTCGCTCTGACAAGGGGAAGGAATAAGACGGATCATCAGACGGTTAAACGGACCAAAGATAGGACGAGTTTATGCAATATGAAGTCAATGTTGTTGTTTTTGATTTTGATTTTTAACGTTTTAAGTTTTTATGGTACACATTTGAAAATTGGTTTTTACGATTTCTTTTTACCTATATAGTCACAGCTTAACAGGATGAACACTAATAAAATCGGACCTTATATATTACACGTTTTATATAAAACTTTTCATAAAGATGTAAAATATATTTACCTACCCACAAAGTTTACAACGGAAATGTTACAACTGTAATTAAATTGACAGACTCATAAAAAAAGCTGAAAAACAAATGCCGAAAAAGACAGTTGAAATATCCATTATGGATTAACTATTATAGTTTTATAGCATTGAAAGCTACATTTTACACACAAAAAACATTTTGACAACGTTTATGATTTCGGAAAAATTAAAAGTTATCATCTTGGGCACCTTTCCCCTATTTGATTGTGTATGTTTTATAGATCCGGTTTACAAAATATCAAGCAATTAAAGAACAGCTCACTCAACCATAAAATAAAGTTACATAAACAATGACAAGATACAATTTTGGCTATCATAATAAATTCGCAAAAGTTAGAGGTCGTTTGAACTGAACCTAAAATAAAACTCGATTAATTTTAATGAATGACAACACTATTTTAGTTGAAATATCAGTGAATAACTTTATCTTCTTACACTTATTACAAATATTATTAAAATACAGGGTTAAATCTAAAATGTAATCGAGGTTCGTCATTACCTGTTATCTATCATAACGATGACAATTTACCACGTGATCTCACGACAGCACTTGTCAATCTCATATACAATATGTTATCATTATCGAATTTCTTTATTGTTTTCAAGTTGTTGATTTAATTGGCTACTATTATCTATACCTAATGTCGCACTGGCAGTGTCTGTGTATACGCATGGATACGTAGGTCTATGTGTGTTTGCAATCATTGTTTGTGTATATGTCGTAGCCCGATCTTAGAATTAATCACTTCATGATGTGGCCAACGGTTTTTTTAAATTGACGTTTTTCATTATGCGGCACTGTACCCGCTGCCCACATCATGATGTGGTTAGACCAGATCAATGAATCAGTCAGCGTTTGATGATATGACCGAGTACTTCATGAAATGGCCAAACGTTGGGGGTCATATCGTAAAACTGTTATATTATCCACCGGTAGAGGCGCTGATGTCGCTTTGTTATTGTGGTACATCATGGCGGCGGATAATTATTCCGTTCTTAAAGTGAATAATAATGTGTAAAGTGAAGATAAAAGTGCAGTGAATTATCGTTAAAACATTGAGTTAGGCGATTTTTATAAAAATGAGTCGAAAAACGGTTGTAACGTCAAAAGATTATGGATTTCGACATGTAATTTTGGAGGTTAGTTAGGTTATTTAACTATATCAACCTCTTTTATTTATAAGTTTACTGTCAAAATTACAAATATTTATAACGTTTTATTTATCTATGGCCCAAAACTAACATTAAGCAAATTCCAGTAACTTGTAAACGTATTTTAACCTATTTTAATGATATGGCCAAACGTTGATTAACATATCATCAAACGTTGACGTTTAAACGATATAACCAGTTTTAGTTGGCTGTTTTATGAAATACGACCGTTTTATGAAATGGTCGGCCACGTCATGAAGTGATTAATTTTAAGATCGGGCCACGACATATATTTGTATTTATGTGTGTATTTATATGTTTGTAAAAGTTGTACGTTTTAACCCTTGCTGCTCATCATGGCTTTACCAGTTGCTAGTCATAGCTGATTAATTTGTTAATTTGCTCTGTTCTTACCAGCGGCGACACATGTCTACTGTCTACTTTACTTTGTATTCTTTCGTGGTCAACTTTTATTGGCTATTCAAGTTATCTTTCGTTTGATATGTAAAATTATGTATGCTGTTGTTGTCCCAAATATACACCGTGAATTTTGAGATACCCGAGAAAATTAACCGAATTCGATGTATATCGATATCTGAGTATGTTAGTTAATTTTCTCGGGTATCTCAAAATTCACGGTGTATAAAAATAAAATAAAATAAAATATCTAACCAAAACTTGCAGTGTCGATGGTGTAAACTCTTAATCTCCACATAATAATGTGATGATCAATCATGATCCTCCGCGACTGATCATCATGATGATGATTTCGTATTGTCGTTGCTCCCATTGTAAAAGGTAGTGTATACAGGGTTATTTGAAAAACATCAACAACCTAGCACGACTAGATAGCTAACATCATAAACAACAACATTTGTTTTATGAGTTTTATTATAACTCAATACATTAATCAAAAAATATTTTCCAAGCTTTTGTTGTACTGTCGTGACATTTGTAAGTCTATGTTCCATACACACAAAACGGCGACACAGCGCACAGAGATAAAACATTTAGACGTAAAATTAAATTGATATTTATTTTTGTATGTGTCAAATTATCAAAAGTCGTAGAACAAATGTTGTTGTTTATGATGTTAGCTACCTAGTCTTGCGAGGATGTTGATGTTTTACAAATAACCCTGTATACCACAATGACATATCCATTTGTTATGACAAACAGCCTAAGTTCTTCAAATTGGCCTATTGATCGCAGTTTGTAGGGAAGCAATAGCAACAGGTTATTTCGTTGGTATGCGAAGAACGTACTCCTAATGTAATTTAACGTCTTGATCTACTTAACAATAGGGAGAGGTTTAGTTGTTTACAGCGGGGTAACCACGAACTCTTAAAACAATCTCAAATCTGTCAATTGCGTACGTCATTATGTACGAAATTTGACAGATGTGAAAAGATTTGACAGATATGAGATTGTTTTAAGAAACCAATAAAACCAATTTATTTCTGTAAATAGGCTTAAACTAAGCGCTTTTACACGTCCCAATATTTTTTTCCCTACCACTACTTCGGGACAATTTTGGGCTAGCGCCGAGAAGAAGTAGCGCAAGAAACTCGGTCACTATTGTCAGCCTCTTTTTAAATAGTATATAGTTTACATTACAAGATAAATGTACCTGTGCGAGCAGGGCAGTATTTATTTCCAAATATTTTTATCATTTATATTATCATTTACAGTTAATATCCTTTTTTCATTAAAGTTGTTTTAATATGCGATTTAAATTTTAACAGGGGCAGTTCTACAATAGACGCTGGTAATTTATTAAAAAAGCGAATACATTTTCCCATAAACGAATTAAAAGAATTCATGGTTACCCCCCAGATTTTATAATACGGCTAGCTGCTGCCCGCGACTTTGTAAGCGTGGTTTATAGTTAATTCAAAAAATTAGCAAATTTACACAAATTATTTATAAATTGTAACCTATGCTTTATACTGATGTACGAGTATAGGTTATAATTACGGTAAAGTTTCGGCAAAATCCGTTGAGTAGTTTTGGCGTAAAAGAGTATCAAATATTCATCCATCTTCACAAACTTTATCATTTGTGATATCAGTAGAATTATTTATATTCATATTACAAATGACAAATTGGTAGATAAAGAATTTTAATTTTAATATAAGTTTGGGTTTATTGACAATATTGTAAGGTAAATTGTTACAAAAAGAGTATTATCATCTCAACCTAATTCAGTCAGCTGTAAGACGTACTCATAAGTCTCTCAAAAAGAGCGACAAAGAGGGCGAATTCCCCTTTTTTATCAAGCCTCTGCCACACCATCTTCCAAAGATCGTATGACCTCGGTTAGGATTGTATCCTTAAATGAAATCCCAAATATCGTCCTTTCCATATCCACTGCGTAACCTCATAGTTCTACTATGGTAACGTGAAGTCGGTAAGGCAGGCTTTACTGAAGTCATGTTTCATGTTTCAGCCTCGTAAGTCATGATTGATCGATTTGAAGTTAAAAAAACCGGACAACGCGAGTCGGACTCACGCACGAAGGGTTCCGTACCATTATCTATAAAAACGGCAAAAAAAAACACGATTGTTGTATGGGAGTCCCCTTAAATTTTTATTGCATTCTGTTTTTTAGTATTTGTTGTTATAGCGGCAACAGAAATACATCATCTGTGAAAATTTTAACTGCCTAGCTACCACGGTTCATGAGATGGCCGGACGGACGAACAGACAGACAGACAGACGAACAACGGAGCCTCAGTAATAGGGTCCCGTTTTACCCTTTGGGTACGAAACCCTAAAAAACATCAGCGATGTTATCACAACATTCTAGACAGTTTCTAGTCTTAGTAAGTAAAAGTATAAATAGACACATCCTGTCTATTTAAAATTTTAAACTATTACTTAACCTATTACAACCCACGCGACGCTATTTTAACAAACAGTTTCCACTCGAACAGATACCGCGAACGGGCGTTAAAAGGTTAACGTTACGGACAGTGACAGGCGCATTGCTAATTGGAAGCTCCAGTTAATTAATATTGCCTTTTTACTCTCTCGGGCTATAAAAAGAAACGGTCAATAAGATGCAGAGGTTTTGCCTTTAGCTACATTATTTACATTACATGAAGACCTCCGTAGCCGAGAGGCGAGCACCCCGGACCATCTGGCGTCGCCATCTCTGAGGTTCCGGGTTCGATTCCCGGACGGGTCAATGTGGAAAACGGACTTTTCTACATTGTCTCGGGTCTGGGTGTTGTGGTACCGTCGTTGTTTCTGATTTCTATAACACAAGTGCTTTAGCTACTTACCTTAGGATCAGAACAATGTATGTGATGTTGTCTGATATTATTATAATTTAAAACTATAGTCCCCTTAGCGAGGCGCCTAGTTTCTAAAGCTTGCCTACTTAAGCCCAAATTGACAGTTTTTCTTTTCTATAAATATGCAAAAAAAACACCTACAATTTTTTAAGCATAGTATAAATATATTACTAAAAACAATAAGATAACATCACATACATTGCTCTGATCCTAAGTTAAGTGATAAAGCACTTTATCATATCAACATATCAGCCTCTTGCAGTCCACTGCTGGACATAGGCCTCCCCCAAGGAGCGCCACAGCGAACGATCTCCCGCCCTTTGCATCCAGTCGCTGCCAGCTGCCTTCTTCAGGTCATCAATCCATCTAGCCGGGGGGCGTCCTACACTACGTTTGCCTAAGCGTGGTCTCCATTAAAGAACCTTCCTGCTCCACCTCTCGTCGGTTCTGCGACAGACATGGCCAGCCCACTGCAACTTCAGCTTGCTACATTTTTGGACAATATCAGTCACCTTAGTCTTATGTCGTATGACCTCGTTCCTCCTCGATAAAGCACTTGTGCTATAGAAAAACATAAACAACGACGGTACTACAACACCAAGATACGAGATAATAATAGATGAGGTCGTCTTCTAATCTAACCCGGTTCTAATTAACAATAAGTTAATAATGTGATGTAAATATTACATACTCGTAAATATGCACAACAAATTACCAGTTGTCATGGTCTGTGGGCTGTGACGTTTGTGGTAGTATAATTTATCTGTCGTAAGTAAATATTTTGGTTACGGCTTACAAAAGCATTATTAACGAAAAAAACAGTGTTTTTAAACAGTTCTATGTAAGGAGGCAATAACAAAACATGGTATGTTATTGTTTGAAGTTGGACCTTCGATAAGAGAAAATAAATAGACAAGGCTTGTTTTTTTGATGTTTTAAATTCAGTCTCACACCTCGTAATAATAACCTTTTTTTTGTTTTTAGGGCTCCGTACTGAAAGGGTAAAACGGGACCCTTTTACTAAGGCTCCGCTGTCCGTCTGTATCTCTGCCTGTCTGTCCGTCCGTCTGTCACCAGGCTGTATCTCATGAACCGTGATCGTTAGAGAGTTGAAATTTTCACAAATGATGTATTTCTGTTGCCGCTATAACAACAAATACTAAAAAACAGAATACAATAAATATTTAAGGGGGCTCCTATACAACAAACGTGTTTTTTTGCCGTTTTTATAGAAAATAGTACGGAACCTTTCGCGCGCGAGTCCGACTCGCACTTGGTCGGTTTTTTATTATATTGTGATTCCAGAATCTAGCCTTCTATGGCTTACGTATAAATAATACTGCGCTCGTTTCATTCGTGGATCATGATTAAGCTAATAGTTCGAAAGATGATTGAAAGAATCTATATTTAGATATATTAGCCAGATTTAAGATATAAACAGTGTTTTCAAGTTATTAATAGACAGGGTAAGCCTGGTAAAGGTTGCAGGAAGCAGCTACATGCAGGCGGTTTCCAACCGGCCAATCTGGAAGTCACTGGGGGAAGCCTTTGTTCAGCAGTGGACGTCCTGTGGCTGAAATGGTGATGAATAGGCACAGTACATTTTAAGGCAGATTCAGGCTAAGACATTTTCAAAAGACGACGAATATTACCTCATATTCGCTGTTCAAGTGAAAGTCAATAGCGAACAGTATTAAACAAAACAAACGAAACAATTGCAGGCGACACGGACGAACGGCAGCGGCTAATTGGAATCGGTTAATGAATATTGCCGAGGAGCGAGGGAGATTAAATTCTGGACTTGTCACGGCTGTTCAATGGTGATTACATTCGGGTTTTTTCACCACACTGAATAAACCAATATGCGTTGACGAGAGTATGTTTTTGGATGTGTCTTTTAAACTTTTGTTTTTTCACCACACTGGCTAAACCAAAATGCTTTGACGGGAGTATGTTTTTGGATGTGTCTTCAAACTTTTGACGGCCTTCGGAGCCGAGAGGCGAGTACTTTGGACTTGGCGTTTTGTCTGAGGTCAAGATCGATTCTCGGTCAAGGCAATGTAGAAAATAAACGATTCTATATTTAACCTACATGTACTATTATTTATAATGTTTAAAAGTTCTTGTTTAATGGTTACGGAAGTCTCATGGCAATGTAATAGGTAATAATAACTCAGTGACGCGCTTGTTACCATAGCAACCTATAATTGTTACCATGGTAACCACAGTTGTTACTCATTCAAATCAGGGCGGTAACCACGAACTCTTAAAACAATCTCAAATCTGTCAAGCATTATCAAATCTGTCAAATTTGTATGTAATGACGTACCAAAATTGACAGATTTGACAGCTTTGAGATTGTTTTAAGAGTTCATGGTTACCCCGCTGGCCTGTTCTTTTGGTGACAATTGCTACACCACACTCTATCTAGACATGTTTATCATAGCCGAATCTAGGATCATGGTTTCACGGTGATAGCGTACCTCGGCTAGGGACAAAGTAAGACAACAAGAGGTAAAATAGGAAAACAAAATCCCTTCAAACGATGTAAGTAATGGTAAAATTTTTAAGGTTCACAATTATTGAATAAGTAAGGAAACAAGATTTTGTCAACAACCCATGTTTAATTACCGCAATCCAGACTGTATACCCCCTGACGCAAGTGATGGGAGGGGGGCTCAATTGCGTCAGACCCCTTAAAGTTTCAACTAACTGCTGCTTGAGTTAAGCTACCTTACACTTTTAGCATAAGGATTATTTTTGAACGGACATTTGCTAAAATCAGGCACAAAACGCATGTCTCTTTTTCCCCAGTCTAGTTAAAAATACTTGTCGCAAACGTTTTGAAACTGCAGTTTAGCGCTATTAAGTTTGTTTGGGTATAAAATATTTCAGTTGCTTTAATTTTAAGTAAAAATTGTTTTAAGTAATATTTTAGACTATTTTAATTATGTTATGCCAACCAGGGAAAGTTAAAATGGTTTAATCCCAAACGAATTCAGTTAATTTAATTACATTACTATAATACAAAGGCAGTGGGCGGGGCACATAGCACGTAGAACTGACGGCCGATGGCGCAGAAAGGTTCTGGAATGGAGGCCGCGTACCGGCAAGCGCAGCGTAGGGCGCCCACCCACAAGGTGGGCAGACGACCTGGTAAAGGTTGCAGGACGACGCTGGATGCAGGCCGCTTCCAATCGGCCGATCTGGAAGTCACTGGGGGAGGCCTATGTTCAGCAGTGGACGTCCTGTGGCTGAGATGATGATGAATACAAAGGCAACATTTAAGGTGTTATTCTACTCAATAGGCGACTTACATTTGCGATCAACTTTTTTTTAAATACTCCTTTTCAGTATATATTTTAAAAGTTTTTTTTTTTATTGTTTCCACAATCACACAGCAATGTATGTGATGTTGTCCAATATTTATTTTATTTATTTATTATTGTGTGAATGATAAACTAAATATTTATATGTTAGAGTATAGCACCGCACGCACCTTTTGCTGAATATCCACAAAGGGCGTAACGAGCCCTTATCAATATAAAACTACTAAAAACTTACTCCCCCTTATCTCCGAAACTAATGAGCCTAAATTTTGAAAAAAATACAAAATATAGTTCATTGCTTGTAGATTACAGGAAAACCTATAAGAATTCTATCAATTGAAAATAAAGTGGCAAGGCGCACAAATTTGGCTTTGGCATCGTACGGAACCCTCTCCACACGAGTTCAACTCGCACTTGGCCGGTTTTGTAATAAGTATTAATTACCTAATCGAATCTTCGTAAACACGATTACAGATTATAAGCCAAAAAAAGTATTTAAATTTTTGCCTAATATATAATAAAATATTATTTGTTTTATGTTTTTAATTAGAACTTGTCTAATATTTTTTCTAAGGTCGTTCAATGACAAAAGTTAGACAATTTTTATCAATATCTAATCTCTGCCCGCGGCTCCTTGTTATTAAAAATTTCATCACAAATGTTTCAGGAAGTTTTATAAGCAATATTTATTTTTGGTTAATTAGTTTATTGCTCAATTTAATGTATTTCCAAACAGTGCCTTCAACGCCAAAATCGCAAACAAGAAAGCTTAATAAACCATCACCGTTCCACCACCCAACCTCCAACTTATAAAAGTGTTGATAGAATTCATTCATTTCTTCAGTTCAAAAATAGACTCGTCAAGCATCTTTTTAACTCTAAGAAAGATTAACCAGTGGGGACCAGCAAGATACAGGCAACCATCAGTTGTCTCACCTGCCTGCCTGATAATAAATAATAATAATAATAATTTTTCGTAATACTATAATTTTCGTCAAATAAAAAGAACGCTGGAGGGTGGCGCTACTTGTATCCACCAAACACTTATAGCAGTACTGAAAATGTTAGTTCCTATTTTGGCCACCGCTCATTTTACGTGACGCCAAGTATATCAAAAGTTGATTAAAAGGAAGTAACTAAAACAAATGTTAGTTAACTAAGTTACGCTTCGGAAGTTACGTAAGACGTTTCACTGCGCCCGGTTAGATAACGGTCAGTTTGAGACGGCTGTCCACTAGCTAAGTGCGATAGCAAGTCCCAAGCTATAGTTTACTGGATAATGCACGTTTGGACTTGAGACTACTTCTGTGACAGTCGGTTTGATAAGAAAAGACAAGACCGGGCCCTAACCATGAACTGTTAAAACAATCACAAATCTGTTAAACATTATCATTTCTGTCAAATCTTGTATGAAATGACGTAACAAAAGTCACAGATTTGACAACTTTAAGATTGTTTTAAGAGTTCATGGTTATGGCCCAGATGTCTAATAGACAAGAACGGTTAAGTTGGTAAGGCCCATGCTTAGGCCTCCCCGACACTAGCGTTTTTCGAGCGTCGACGTGGTGGCAGGGTCCAATCAGCGTTCTTCTTCTTTGCGTGTCGACTCAGCTTTCATATACCTATGTGAAGACCAAAACTCAGCCACCGATATACCACTATCGGTGGCCTTGCAAAGATCTTCGCGTGTGCAGGTGTAGGGACACGCTGGGCATGTCAGAAGATTAGCCATAGTCTGGGGGGAAATACCGCATAGACATGCACCCTCCAAGCTGTAACCCCACCTGTGCAGGTTCTCCCTGCTTCGGTCTACCTGGGTCCGTAACCTATTTAAGAACTTCAAAGTTGCCCAAGGTTGATCATGTCCAGGGGGGAGTCGCTCTGATAGAGCTCTATGTACTATTTTTTATGCTTTACTATTTTGACGACCTCCGTAGCCGAGAGGCGAGCACACCGGACTTTAAATGGCGCCGCCATCTCTGAGGTTCCGGGTTCGATCCCCAGTCGGGTCAATGTAGAAAACGAACTTTTTTATATTGGCTCGGCTCTGAGTGTTGTGGTACCGTCGTTGTTTCTGATTTCTATAACACAAGTGCTTTAGCTACTTACCATAGGATCAGAGCAATGTATGTGATGTTGTCCAATATTTATTTATTTATTTATTTGTGTCCCATAGACCCCTGTGGGATAAAATTAAGCGTTAAGTAAATGCTACTGCGTAAGCGTTGCGTCAACACTGACTGGACGCTGCCACGGACGTGTCGACGCTCGCAAGACGCTAGCGTAGAGGAGGCCTTAAACTTGACTTGACTAGACGACTGTTTCTAAAAGACCAGGGCCCTAACCATGAACTGTTAAAACAATCACAAATCTGTCAAACATTATCATTTCTGTCAAATTTTGTATGAAATGACGTACCAAAATTGACAGATTTGACAACTTTGAGATTGTTTTAAGAGTTCATGGTTAGGGGGCAGGGCCCTAACCATGAATTAAAACAATCACAAATCTGTCGAACATTATCATTTCTGTCAAATTTTGTATGAAATGACGTACCAAAATTGACAGATTTGACAACTTTGAGATTGTTTTAAGAGTTCATGGTTATGGCCCTGGGGGATACATCATTACGTACGAAATTTGACAGATTTGAGATTGTTTTAAGAATTCATGGTTACCTCGCTGACACTCCGTAGCGATAGGATATCTAAATTCGACAGACAAAAGTTGACAATTTACCACATGATTTCTCGACGGCATTTGTCAATCACATACATTTTTATATGTATTTTTCAACACCGTTGACATTGTTACTTTCACTACGGCCTCAGATATGCGTAATGGTGCAGTTAAGCGCCTTGAATGCAGAATTTCGATTTCCAGTGCGGTCAATTCGGAAAAAACTAATTTATCAAAATTTGCTCGTATCTGGGTGTCTGTTTAGTACCTGGTAATTAATTAGCTTTTCCTAACCTGCAGTGGCGGGCATTAGATTAATTTCAAGGTAGGCAGTGATATTAACTTTAGTGTTTTATTGATGAAAATCTGTGGTTTTTATCAGTGACACACATTTGTAAGTACCTACTGCCTACCTCATTTCATTTACCAGGTAGGCACTGCCTTATTGCCTATATGCACCGCATGCCCCTGCTAACCTGTGATTCCCTATTCTAACAGTATTTTTGTCGGATGTTGACGTTATAAAAATAATCAAAACATTTACGAGACAAAACTGGCTGTAAAAACGAAACACTAGTGAAAATCGACGTGTTAACTAATATTCTCAGTGGCTCAATTGGAGAGGTGAGTACCCACCTGTGGCATTCTATTTTCCATTCATCAGCATCACCATTTCAGTCTTAAGACGTCCACTGCTGAAGATGAGCAAGGCATATGTTCAGCAGCTGAACCTAAACCTGATAGGCCTTGCTCCATGACTTCCAGATTAGCCGGTTGGAAGAGGCTAATTTGTGGAATAAGTAGAATTTTCTATTCGTAGTTTTATTTTTAATAAATAATAAATATTGGACAACATCACATACATTGCTCTGATCCTAAGGTAAGTAGTTAAAGCCACATGTTTAATAGAAATCAGAAACAACGACGGTACCACAACACCCAGACCCGAGCCAATATAGAAAAGTTCGTTTTCTACATTGACCCGACCGGGGATCGAACCCGGAACCTCGGAGATGGCGGCGCCATTTACAGTCCGGCATGCTCGCCTCTCGGCTACAGAGGTCGTCTAGCTAGTTTAGAAATCCAAGTATATTATTTTTAATTAGCTAACATACTGTGTAACTAGACAGTGCGCACGCTATTGGTTTTTTGCATTTATAAATCTGTAATGTTATTAATTATAATGTTTTATCGCTTTTAGAGTTAAGTTACGTTCTGATAAAAGGTGGCGGCCTGACTTGAGACAATCTAACACGTTTTACTTAAATAACATCTCGTGATTATGTTAGACGCAAATTATTTTCCAGTGTTTTTTAACTGTTTAAAGTATTTTTTTTATGTAGCCATTCATTCTGGAAAATCACAACCAGCTCTGTGTTACGGTTTAAAAACTATGATAGCCTTTTATAAGTAGGAAGGACGGACGGATAGATAACGTAAGCTTAATAATAGTACTTGGCACTATTGGAATATACCTATAATAATCTCTACGGATTAGACAAATGTGCTCTAAAAACTGAGATCATTCGTATAAATTAGTAACAATGCAGTAAACTGAAGCCTAATTCCCTTAATTTGAAAGTAGACAATCCAGTGTCGGTCCACAGAACCCAGAAACATTACGATCAGAAATTGTATTCTCGTAAACAAGAAAAAGCATAACGGTTTGTAATGCAACTAAAAATAAAAGAAACCAATATGAAATAATAATAAATTGTTTCCACAATCACACCAATTATCTAGCCCCAAACTAAGCAAAGCTCGTGCTATGGCGACTAGGTAACGGATAAACATACTAAAATACGTTTATAAACATCCATGACTTAGGTGCAAATGCTCGTACTCATCACACTAACATTTGGTCCTCGCGGGATTCGAATCCGCAACCGCCAGGCATTGCAGTCCGGAGTGCGAACCACTAAATACTTTGGGTTCAATTTTCAATCGCATTAAGATAATCTTATGCTTTTTATGTAAAAGTTAAAGATCACTAAAATACCGTTTTCAGATCGACACGGGATTGCGACTTTTGTTAACCTATCAAACGGCAAAGACCGTCCGGCCGCTCAGTAACAATATAACAATAAATGTTCATTGTGTCTTATGACATTCGCCTGACAGGAATACGAGAATTGGGCTTCTGATTTTTCACAATAAGTATAGTTACTACATCAATTTAAAGTTACATTAGTTTAAAACAAAACGCAGTTCAAAACAAAGTTCAACATCGCCTGCAGACCGACCGAACACCAAAAGTAGTTTAACTTTCGTTGCTACTTTTAAGTTTTAACTAACTAAATCGCTCGGGAGGATCAGGTGTACCAACATTCATTCACGCCTTAGAGCTTCATTGTCATGTTCATGTCTGGCTTTTCTCGCTTTTAGTAAAAGTTCAATTCATAATGAAAACGTCTGCCAAAGATGTTCCTCCCATAGGAAAAGTTGTTGTCAAGTATATGACCAGCTGATCACGTGGTTTTAAGGAGTGTCCTATTCTCTTGCACAACCTGTATGAGCGTCTCGGGTGTATCGATATTTTTGACCACTTTGGCTGTATCTAACTATTTGACAGCGTTGGATGTCGCTATCTAATTGCTGCCGACTGTACAGCTAAATACCAACTGTATCAGTTATCAATTGACTGTAAGAGCAACAACGTTATTAATAGCACTGCCATTGAGTGTCCGTCCTGAGACATGTCTCAGCCGAGATATACATCAGCACGGCTTAGAAGGCTTATCCGAAGCCCGGCCATCAGTATACTGTCACATTACAGCAGAGGATTACAGGGCACCTTGAATAGTAGAGGCGAGTTCTTGTCTTATTAGGGTTCTGCTAAAGAAATTGCAGACAAAAAACCTAAAACTTTGCTTCTATGAAATTTTACCCGCTAAAGGCGGTGCTGAGGGGACCGGGACTGCCGAAACTGTGTTAAAAAAACGGCCAAGTGCGAGTCGGACTCGCGCACGAAGGGTTTAAGGGACAGACAGACGGACGGACAGCCTTAGTAATAGGATCCGTTTTACCCTTTGGATACGGAACCCTAAATAAAGATCTCCTTGCGGTAAGGGAGCACGACACGTAAAAAAAATTGAGCATTGAACCGCACCCACCTTAAGGGCACCTGAGAGAATAGCACCTTAATTATTCTTCTAACGGCACGGACGAATTTGTCATACGAGCCTTTTAATAAAAAACAGAAACAGGGTAACTTTTGAAAAGTGTTCTAGGTATGAATGGTAACAACTTATAGGGACCAATAAAATAAAATCAGAAAAAAATATCTGTTTTCTTATATATTTCAGTCGAGTAGCATTTTGAATTTTGGAACCCGATTTGGTTTTCTCGATTTGACTTTTCGTCCTAGTAATTTTATATATTTCTATGAAAATTAAAGTATATTAAAATTTGGATACTTCATTAACAAATCTCCTTTTGTATACCGCTGAAAATAATTGGCTGGTGTCCTTCGTAGAAAACGTTTAGATTTTCAACTTCCAAACGGGAGTTGAATCGCTAAATACCTTCGTAATGCTCAATTAAATTCAATCACCTTTACGCCACGCACGATTATCAACTCATAACATTTCTCCACGACCAATTAAATTCTAAACTAGGTCATTTAGGGCTGCGATTGAAGCGAAACAGCCCGCGGCATTCGGAAAATCCGAAGATTCGGCCAAGTTTCGGCTTAAGCGAAGTTTCGGCTCACGAGCCATTAACGATAGCCTGGATGCTTGACATGGCCGTTTAGATTCTTTGATAGGATAGCAAATGTTTAGATTGTTGTTATAACTATGTCAACTATTGTTAGATGGGATGTTTAAATGGACGACTTGAAACCCCTATTTGCGTAGCGCAGTGATAATTGGTCGTAAGGGTTTAAATTCGAGCGGGTTAATTAATAAAACGGACTTTTACAAACTGTTTAGGTTTTGTGTAGTAAAAAAGGAAAAATACCCGTTGGTAAGCGCAGTATTTATTAACCGTTGGACCGATTTGGACCCATTTTTGTTTTGAAATGTTTTTATTTGTTATTAACTAAGTTATTACTAAAAAAAGTTTTCCGGGAAATGTTTGAATTCTGATAATTTTTGAACGTCCTTTTGCTATGGGATTGTTGATACTTTACAAGAAAAAAATTAAATATCGTTTGACAGCTTATTGATTGTTAAAATGGTCGACTCTTATTGAATAGTACACTCTCCATTACACCCTAGTCAACATACTACAAGTGCAGAGTTTTCTAAAAAAATAAAGACATCATATAAACATCAAATGATAACACAAAAATATGTTACTACAACAAAAATTACTGTGTTATGTATGATAACAAAATGGTTGCCACTCTGTCAGCTATTTTTCTAGGCTGTTAGGTAAATGGTATATCAACCCGACACTAGCCTATGTTAACATATGCATTTAAATACTATGGTGAAAGCAAAAATTTGATATCAGCACTTTTTTTTAATTTTCATACAAAAAAAATTTTTGAATCCGATTTGTATGAAAATATTTTTTACAAAAATGATGATATCAATTTCTGACTTCTCCATAGTATTTTAATGCATGCATGTATTAACACGACTGGTTTTGGCTTGATATGGATCATCCGCGATCACAGATAAGTTTATTTACAGATATATGTGTTTCTGTTAATTAAAGTTAACACCACTCTACTTCTTCTTATTATAGACTCACTAGAAGAACAAACTTCATTTCACATTCATGAATATTCCTTTGGAAACTATTCCGTTATCGATTCAATTAGCGCTAACGATTTGTGTGTGATAATGACTAGAAGAACATAGTAAGTTTAACACCCTGTATACAATGTTTTTCTCATAATACCAGTGATGTGAGTTAGTAAGTGCTTCCCGCACCTTTATAAGCAGCGATTTGACTAACAAAACTCATTAATAGTAGAAGTTTACTATCTCGGAGTTCCTAGCTCAGTCGACTAATCCGACCTGATAAGGGCTGTCAAGTGGCGCTCAGACACGGAATAATGTTAGAGCAAATGTTTGGGTAGCCCTGTCCTGAGAGACGAAGCTTAATCTAGGATATACAGGGTGTCCCAAAAATGTTTGTCAAACGGTTAACTAGAGATAGCTTGAGCGTGGGGTATCTAAATAGCCCCGTATATGTTTCGCAATGTTTGTAGCTTTGGCGTTTTAAATTAATTCAATACTATTAAAAGTTTATGACACGTAAGTTTTTACGGCATAATACAAGCCAAATTTTATTAAAATTTACCAAAGCATAGGTCATGGGCAAATAACAATAAGAATTTTAGTAATATAATGAGATTTTGTTGAAGTTTTACGGAGAAAATCAGGGGGTCTAGCGCGAAATGTACCATCCGAATGTTCGCATCCGACCGATCCTCGACCGAAGTTTCGATTGAAACCTTAGCGCGAAACAACATCGAAATCGCGAAGTTCCATCGTGGCCACAGACAATTGTAGAAGAGTATCGGAATGAATGATACTGAGTGCTAGTGTTATGACTACGTATTAAAATTTTACCGGTTTTGTAAAAGTCTCTTGCCGATTCAAAATATTAGTAAACTAATGCTTAAACATGGTTTCTATTAACAGAAAAATGTTTATTTTAATCAATTTTAGATATTGAAACTAAGAAAATTGCACCATTCCAATTGTTTATGACATTTAGAAAAATAAATGCTGAACACATTAAATGTCATTGCTTGCTTATTGATTTTAAAAATTGTCCTGAGATACTCGATCGCAAAGTAGTTTGAAAACAATTCGATAGATGGCGTTATGTGGCATAATAATAAGTTTTTTATAGAAAATGAGTCATATTTATTAAATAATGCTTTTTAAATTAAGAAAAATAAAAATAATATTATAACGACGTGTTACAGTTTGAAACCATAAAAAAAGTTTGTGTTTGTTATTCTGGTCTGATCAGCTGTCTGTCACACTGTCAGCGCGAACCCAACCAAATATAATGGTCTCTAAGATTGGACAAAATATGGTTGTGTTGCCTACCTATTGCATTTTTAGGGATTCGTGGCTTAGTGCTAACAGTGAATTTGTAATAGTTTCATCATTAAAGCAAAATAAGAAGAAATGAATTGTTTTGTCAAGCCGGGCATACCAAACTATTATATTTGATAGATTTTATAACGTTTACAATAGTTTGTGTCGTAAAATTGTACTTGTGCTATGCGGTGGTTATGAAGTTTTAACTTGGAGGTGTGAAACTTGTTGTAAACAATGATTAGGTATGTATAAAATACAAGATTTCTAAGCATGTTAAAAAATATGTCCATTTACGATTGTCAAACGATAGCTATTTAGATGTCGTAAAATTTGACATTAGATCTCCGATAAAACTCTTGTCAAACTCAAATGTTCGGTCGGACCGATACACTTCAGAGTAGGGTTTACGATGCCACTAATGTCAAATGATGATCGGTCGAATCGACTGAAATGCCCGATCAAACCGACCGACCGATTGCATTTCATATTAGGAAATGCCCGAACAATCGGCCGATATATCGGATTTGTCACTTCGCGCTAGACCCCCAGGAACGATGCACCATCTTCAGAGGATTCCCGCAGGGAGAAAGTTTATTATACAAAAACATCTGACAAGGTCAACTATTTGACGTAGGTACCAAAGATAAAAAAATAATTCAGTTTACATTGCCAACACCCTCATATACTAAAGCAATCGGCAAAAGTAAAATTAAAATCAAAATAAAAACCTATGACATCCGTATTACATAATCACGTAATTAAGGTATTAATTAAGTAAACTTAACACGTTCAAGGCCAACATTTCATGAATACTAGAACTAATTTCATTAGCATACCCACTTTCTGAGGTAATGGGAAACATATAAACTCCATTCCATTCCATATTTATCACCAAACAATTAATTAATACTCCTACTCACCTATTAAAAAACTTTTCTAATTAATTAAATAAAAGGTACATACATTTTATTTGTCTACTACCAACCAGCATTCGAAGTCATAATCAGTAAAATAATAAATTCTTTTTTATAAACTGATAATTAAGAACACATATAATGCAAAATTGCAAATTTATGATTTAAATTAATTCATTTTTAAATGGCATTTCCTAGCATGATCCTGAAATAAAACTAAAATTTCCCAGGAATCATTAATATTATCGACTGACCTTATGGTTAGCGCTCCGGACTGCAAACTACAAGAAAGCCAAGAAGTTGCGGGACGAATCCCGAAAGGCGTAAATGTTTGTGTTATGACAATAACTGTGACGACGTCAATAGCCGTAAGGCGTGAACACGTCCGGGAGGCGGACCCCCCTCTAAAAGGTAAACTATTAGCTTGAAAAATTAAGAGTAATAGCCGTTCAACTTAGCCTTTAAAAAAATCCTTAGAGGAAAACATTAAAAGTGACATAAATGTGGTAATTGCTAATATAAATTGTGGTAACGACGGGCAACTACGGAACCCTATACTGGAACGCACTTGGCCGGTTTTATTATTTCTATAACATAAGTACTTAAGCTACTTCGTGTTATAATCTGTTATCTTAAAATCAAAGCAATGTATGTTATGTTGTCCAATATTCAAAATTTCTATTTTTTTAAAGCTTCCATATCTTAACGCGTAAAGTAATTATATTAACTGTGACTGTCGCATGCTTGACGTATTACGTGCGTACGCGCCGCAATGTTTACGCAAGTGAGAAGTTGTGATACACTCGGCTCGTCTGTAATTCGACCCGGCCGTAAATCAAAACGATTCGGATGGCATAAAAGCTTCCGCACGTGTGTGTGTCCACGGTCACTAACGGCACGTGACGGGTTAGGGAAGCCCTTAAAAAACCACTCGTCGAACTGCCCGCCGAAGACGTACGATTTTTTTGTTGTCATCATGATATCTTGCAACAACTTTTCGCAAACACATACAAAATCATTATTTATGATCAAATGAAAATATAGTGCTAGTACTAAGTAATACAAATCTTTAAATCTAAATCAGTGAATCAAAGCAATGAAATGCTCTACGTTGACAGTAATAAATAGAGAATGCTTCATGGCATTTAGTCCACCTATTGTACGATTTTTATAATCTGTGTAATTAAGTTTAAATAAATAAATAGAAATAGAAATATTTTTATTGGTCCATATAAACCATAGACTTAGGATTCGCTACAGATACATTGTTATGACACGTAAACTTAACAAGGTAAGACATAGAAAAAAAATGACATTATTAATATGAGGATGTTATGTTTATATTGATATACTAATAGGCTGACAGTATATCAATGCTGATCAATAATATGATTGTCAATGTAGAGCACTTCTTTGCTTATTAGAAAACAAATTCCATATGCACGACTGGAACATGCAACAGAAAATACGAACGACCTACGTAGCCGAGAGGCGAGCACGCCGGACTTTAAATGGCGCCGCCATCTCTGAGGTTCCGGGTTCGATCCCCGGTCGGGTCAATGTAGAAAACGAACTTTTCTATATTGGCTCGGGTCTGGGTGTTGTGGTACCGTCGTTGTTTCTGATTTCTATAACACAAGTGCTTTAGCTACTTACCTTAGGATCAGAGCAATATATGCGATGTTGTAAAAAAAAAATTGACAGAAATGGAACGTCAACTTCCCAATGCCCTACTTTATCAAGACAATAATAATTATTGTGCTAGCTTATGCGCACAGTTTAATGAATGCAGAGGTGGAACCCAAATGTAAAAAGCTGTTATCACTGTTCAATCATAAAAATAAAAAATTAAACTGTCAGCATTACTTACAACAAAATCAAAGAAGTAAAATAATAAATGTCGTGACGTATAAGACATTGGGAACGCGTCCAATGACAGATGTGGGTCGCAGAAGCGCCGCGGGGGCGATAGTGAAGCGGCGTGTTTAGCTGCGCATTGTTACTTACAAAGTCTGTTTATATTTTGAACTAGTTATGCACGCAACTTTGCTTGCCTCGAGAAAACTTTTTACTCATTTGTATGCCGTGCAAATAATTTGTAATTCTTCTTTGTCGAGATTTTCATGAGAGTTTTTTTTCATTCAGCCATATATATTTTTATTACAGCTTGTTTCCATTCTTTTCACAACATGACTCATGTTGTGTTATTGGTGCTCTTTGTAAAATTAGTGCTCTATTTGCGGTAATACGCAGGTGTGGCCGGTCTTTATGCGCTAATTTGCTTCAATAACATTAGACGTTAGGCGATAGCTCGGACGGCGGTAACTTTTGACACATCAAAGGGATTAAGCGGGCGTTTAGTGCGTTGTTGTGGCTACACTTACTACACTAAACATGTTAAAACACGGTCACATTCAAAAACTCTTTGTGAATTAAACGTTAAAGTGCATAGTTATTAAGTGAGGATGGAGTAGACAAAATAAGAAAAGTATTGAGTTCTTGGAAGCGTTTTATTTTATTTTAAAGACACACTCACAGATCACACGCTAACTCAGTCGCTAGACGCTAAAATCAAACGTCAAATAAGTGTGGCCACACACTTAGCGCGTAGCTTAATGCTTTAATTTAGTTAACGCTAATCATGCCTTTATTTAAACGTTAGGCGTCACGCAGGTGAAGCCCCAGCATAAGAGAGAAATATTGTTTCCATCCGATAAATAAAAGCTATGTTTTTTAAATAAACCAATCAAAGTCAGGTGCCTTTGTGTAACTCCAAGTCTCCAACTGAAATCGCTATCCTCTTCGTTTTACTTTAATTGTACATTAAGCAACCATCTTTAAACAAACATTACTCTTTGAAGATAAATAACACTTGAAAAAAATCATCGACCTCAGGTGTGATCTTAACCAATAGTCAAATATTTGTAAAAATATTTCTATAGGGTGTTGACGGGTAGTACACTACTCAGCTATACATATAGCTACAACATTGATCAGAGATACGCTGGCTTTGACAGCGAGAAAAAACACTTGAGGAATTTCATCTTGTCACGTGACGTCCTCGGTAGCTTAGTGGTCAAAGCACTCGCCCGGTATGCGATGGGACGTGGGTTCGAGTCCCACCTGAGGTCGATGATTTTTTTCAAGTGTTATTTTTCTTCAATTAAACCTTGCATGGAATTGCTAAAAACAAAAATTTACAAACATTACTCTTTTAAGTAAATCAATTGGTACCTTAATAGGTTTTATTAATAAAATTTAAGGGAAAGTTACGCTGGATTTACACAAGCAGTTTTTTTATCTTTACCAAATATACATTTAACTGTCGTACAACAAGTATGAAATGTCATTTATAAATACCCTTAGAAACAGATGCTGTGACTACTATATTTGGTATACGTGAAAACAAATAACATGGCAGGTAGCTTTAAAACAGTTGCCGATTTTAACGAAGCAAATGAGTTTTTCAATGCAAACATTTTTTTATGTAATCAACATCGAAAAAGTTTTATTTTAAAAAGTTGTATTTGTAAACAAATTCACGGTTTAAAAGTAGCCCCGTATGCAAGTGTGAAGTATCTTTCCAACCATCGCATTATCTACCTACGTTTTGTTTTGTTTGTTACACATATTTCATAGTAGGAGTGATTGACGGCAAGCGCCATATTTGGGGCGTTTATCTGAAGCATGCTCGAGAACATTGAGTGTAACAGACGATTCTTTTAAACATTTTTTAAAAGCAGCTACAATTTTATGTGTTATGTCTTTTACAAATCTAGTAGCCTAAGCCTAAAGCTACCAAACGACATTTGCGCTCGTAGTAGCAAAATTTCTAGGATAATAGCGGATGGTCAGTTTTTTCCGAATCTGATATTTTTTTCAAATATTTCTTTACATACAAACATGTACTGATATTACGAACACAAAAAAAAGGTCAACAACATCGGTCGAAGCATTCTGCTTCAGTTTTTGTGGTTTTTGCAGTTACACGGCAATTGATTTTTAAATTAATATAAAAATAAATCAGATTCCGGAGAATCGGCTGCATAATCTAGCTGCCATAAAAATCAAGATACAAAAAAAAATGACATAAAAATATCTGCACCAAAAACACGACCAAATCATCATGTAATTAATTCTAAGTACATCGTTTCGAATCCTTATGAGAAAATATCTCAAGAATCACGGACCCAAATCAAACAACCATCTGCTGCTCTGTATAAAATGCTCTCCAATTAATTTTAATAAACCTCTCGCAGGTTAAGTCAGGGCCATAACCATGAACTCTTAAAACAATCTCAAAGTTGTCAAATCTGTCAATTTTGGTACGTCATTTCATACAAAATTTGACAGAAATGATAATGTTTGACAGATTTGTGATTGTTTTAACAGTTCATGGTTAGGGCCCAGTTCTCAGGGTGGGATAGACCCGAAATTTCTCAGAACGTCCTTCAATTGTTCCGTTCAAAAAGGTTTTCTTAAGCGATCTACAGTTCGACTGGTAACCAGATACAGTAATAGTTGAACATGCTCAATGTGAATATCAGTAAGAAAAATAAACTCAATTTAAAATTGTTTATTTTAAGTTCGGTTAAGTGAAGGCTTTGAAACGGCAAAATTAGGTTTTAGGTTGAGGCCACACGAACCCTGAACTGTAAACCTTTCAAACAAATATAGTGTTAGTGAAAATAATACAATTAGAAAACTGTATTTTTTTCGTTTCAGTTTAAGTGTTCTAGGATAAAGTTAAGTAAATTAAACGACAACATGACAATAATACTCTTCAATTAACAAAGGACAAACATGCGCTGAATCAATTTGTTATTGGACAACATCACATACCTCTACATTGCTATGATTCTAAGCAGCTGCTAAAGAAAGCTTGTGTTATAGAATTCAGAAACAACGACGGTACCACACCACCCAGACCCGGGACAATACAGAAAAGTTCGTTTTCTACAATGACTCGACCAGGGATCGGACTCGGAACCTCAGAGATGGCGACGCCATTAGTCCGGCGTGCTCGCCTCTCGACTACTGAGGAAGTCGTTATGGCCTTGAAGCAAGGTACCAAGCAACAAATAATTTCTAGGTGCATCGCCTAGCACACATACGCCCCAGCCAAGTTAGGAAACTAGCTTTTCTAAATTAGCCCAAACCGGAAAACGAACCCGAGAGCTACATCATTTAATTCGAAACACTACTAAGCCACTGGGCCCGCGTGGTGGAGTATGGCCCAAACCACCTCATAGTTGAGGTGAGGCATGTGCCCTGCAGTGGGACGTGTATGCATACTAAACTTACTAAGCCAATTATACAAAGTACATTGTTAGTATTCTTGCATAATATCCAATAAAATATGGCGTCGCATACCCAAGAATAGCTGCCACTAACACACTGTTATCACAATCATAAACATCTGGATATGAAAACATAAATTCTTTTTGTCTCACAAATCTGTATGCCTGGGGTCGGCCCGCCCCCATGGAGTGTTTTCGCTACACACCGCAAGGGGTTATTAATTTTCTTAACATGTGCCGCCTCAAGGATATAAATTAACCCGACTTGGAAAGGTGGGGTCTAAAAGACCTTCTCTACTGTATCATATTAGTGACTGTTGTTATAAACTTCTTGTGTGTCAGAGGTTACAGAAGCAATGTTTAACTAAATATTGCTTTTCCTATAAAACAACGGATCTAAATCAATGTACACGAAGAAAAATTAAGTGTTAGTAATTTAGAAATTGTTTTTTTATTATTTTATTTAAATTAGTCTTTAGGTTAGTTTGTTACGGGATTGCTACCATGTACCTTATTTTTGAGTTCCCGATATTTCGGCACTGTTGCAAGCGCCATGATCACGGAGTAACTGTATGTAAAATAAGGTACATGGTAGCAATCCCGTAACAAACTATTCTAATGTTAGTGACCATGAAAGTTTAAAACAATATATAGTCTTTAGGTGTTTTAGTAAGTAATTTAGGGTTTAACTAAAAATTTAACAAAATAACAAAATGATATTGTAAAAAATATTGACAGCTATTTGTTCCGCGACATTCTAGGTCTTTCAATGAAAGATTATCTTCCATCAACTATCATAGTTGATGTCATAAGGAGTAATTTACCAAACTTTTATTTATGAAAAATAATTTAATTGCGAGGAAACTTGAAACAACAAGCAAGGTCCGATTGAAATGAGGATAATTTTGAATTCATTTAACTACCACGCGACCTGCTTGCAACAGATTAAAATATAAGTAGTGGGAAAATAAAAAGACAATGATAAAATTTTGCATATTCATAACCCGAAAAAATAAACATTTTTTTTTCTACGTTTTTAGTGCATTTACGCCATTTACATATCTATTTTACTATATCGATAATAATGTTTCACTGAAAAAAAAAAAAGGAAGGTAGGTCTTTAACAAAAAATATATATTTTAGCTTCATCAGAGTCCGCTTTCACTTACGTTAATAATTGAGTCGTGTAATCAATTTAATTGATTTTAATTACTAACATCATGTCTGGCTGAGTTGGGCGAAGGCCAATTTGGGGTTAATTTTATTGACTCCAGAAAATTGGTGTAAAGTTTCATGTCTTAATTAACATTGAATGATGAAAAATACAATAATTTTGTTAAGAAGAGAAAAACATTTAAGCAATTTTATATTGGAATATGGTAAAAGTATTTTTGTAGAATGATAAAATTCTCTGAAAGAGTGTAGGTAGGTCTACTAATCATAATTATTTGAAAATGTTATAACTGTGGACTCTGTTGTGCTACTGCAGAGTGAAAACAAGAATTATACAGAGTAAAATATGATTGTAAAAAAAAACACTTGTAAAAATCACTTTTTCCAGGCAGAAAGTCCTTCCCCAGCGTTGAAGGTTTTCCGGCCCAAATTTTGCAAAAAAAAGTTCAGCCGCGAAACGCATAAAGAGGTATGTATACACGTTGTCCAATTTAAAGTTAACGTATCACTTGTGTACTTGTAAGTTTGATTGGCACACTTTTGACAATTGTCTAAACTTTTGTGTTTCACGATAAGTTAAAATATTTGTAAAAAGTTTTCCTTGGCTCTGTGTTTCAGCGAACATTAGGTGCAACCTTTATTTGTGTTTTAAACAAAACTTCAAAAGCGCCTTACGTTTCAAAAACGATTTCAACATAAATCACAACGGCAGTGCTGCTATACCATTCTCTTAGTTTAAACAAAACAGCGAAACTGCGTTGATAACTGTTTTGACTACAGTGTTCGAACGGATTGATGCTTTTGTTTGTCTTTTCATACTCTGCAGCAACAAGAAACGTCAAGCTAGTAAACTCGAACACAGCTGTAAAAGTCTTACTATAGAATCCCACTGCAGGTTCCAAATTGTTCACATTTCCATTGAAACCGGAACTGGGTTTCCAATCCGTGCAGCCGGCGCGGCGGCTCGAATGCGAGCGCCGCAAACGCGCCGTTTTGAAAAAAAACGAATCATAACTTTACTCACGTGTAGAGATTCACTCGTTTGTTTTTTGTATCTGTTGTAAGTTTGGAATTTGGACAGTTCTGGTGCGTTTTTTATGGGCGTATATTATATCAAATGATCTATCTTGGCAGTGGGCTGGCCACATCTGTCGCAGAACCGATGAAACGTGGAGTAAATGGGATCTCGACTGGAGATCACGCCTTGGCAATAGTAGTGTAGGACGCCCCCCAGCCGGATGGACCGACGACCTTATGAAGATGGCTGGCAGTGGCTGGATGAAAAAAGATCGTGCTCTTTGGCGCTTACGTTCAACAGTGGGCTGCTTAACAGGCTGAATAGATATAATTTTAAATTGTGTTATTGTACTATTACTTTTATTTACAAACTAATGAGTTATTTTACGTTGTGTATAAGAAATGCATTATGTGTCGCTACATACAATACATAATGCACTAAAATGATATTACAAAACATTCTATTATTATGCCTACTGTTCGAAATTCAATGTTCGCAATGTGCTGCTAATAAAGTATTTATTTTTTCTTTTATAACGTGCCTGTGTTTATAATTAAAAAAATTATTTTAACGGCAATGACGTCATGCTTAGTTCCACACGCGTACGCTCAGAGGCGCCACCTGCACAAAAGCGGGCTGTCACCGGAACCGGCAGTGACGTCAATATTCCGGCTTTGTGGGCTGACAGGTGGTGGAAAACGCTTTGTTGTGAAAATAATGGAGATTTTTCTAACATGTTAATTTTTAAAGCTATGCGAGGTAATAATTTATTATGTAATCATTTTGCATTGTGTGCCCACTAGCCTTACGAAACAAAGTTTATTTTCTTAGACTCTCAAAAGTGGCTTTGTGGCTATAGATAGGTTATAACTTAAAAAAACCGTACTGGCTTTAAGTCGTTGAATGCCTTTAAATTACGTAACACCAGTTCCGATTTAAATCATTTTTCGAAGAATTTTAATGGTTTTCTTGTTGAATACAAGTTACGGTATCTTAATTTTCATCTTTAAATAGTATCAAATAAACACTGTCCTATATTAACAGACTTCAAAGAGCCATAATTCAATAATTACATCAAATACAGAATAATTCCTACCACTAGCTCGGCTGTAAGGAAAACAACCGTCAAAAGATTGACACAAGTGACTGGTTATTTCAATTTGTTAGGTTTTACATCCGAACGAACGATACATTTTCGTAATTAGGCCTCCTGCTTTTATTGTTACTGCATTCAACAAGTTAATATTATAATAATTAATTGTTATTTCATTTGATTAACATAGCTTAAAAAAGATTTTTCAATAATGTCTTCTAATTATGTATAAATTATTCGGCTCATAGGAACCATCCTGGTTTTTTCGACTGACTCCGAGCCGGAGTCGGCCGGAGGAATTGGGGGTTCTTTGGTGATCCGATGTACCGTTGACACTACCCGTCCCGCGTCCTGCGGGGTCTCCGCTGAAAACCAGCGTCGTTATGGCTCTGGCTGTAACGACAAATGCTGAGCGGGGGGACCTTTTTGACACTCTTTTTATGTTAATATATATATTTGATTCTGTTTGTACTTGTGCTTATGTGTCAAATAAATGTTTTCTATTCTATTCTATTCTAATTGGCCATTATTATTAATACATTTTCTCAAATTAGCTTTTATTAAATTACAATTTTTTGATAAATAACCGGCCGTTTCTGTTGTAGAAACGATGAAAGGTGTAGTAAAAGGGTTCGTCTCGTCTCGGCCAACGTAAAGTAGGACGCCCCCTGCTCGATGGACCGACGACTTTAGAAAGATTGCTGGAAATGGTTTCATGGTAATTAGCGGGTGATCTCGCCCCCTTTGGGGGAGGTTAACGTCTAACAGTAGACTGCAATAGAATCACCATATAATATTTTTTTGAATATCTCTAACCTACCTGAAAACGCCCCCTTTTTTCAATTGATATTGAACTTTATCCGTCTGTTACTAAACACGTTTTGTTCATGAAACAACTTTACATCAAGTTTATATCGGGTGTAAAAAAAGGATTAACGAAGCCGAATACCACATATTCTACGTGTATTATTACGATCATTTTTTTCTTTTACACTATACCTGGGAAATGACGGGTTACCGAGTTATTGACAGTCAAAGTTACAATTTTTTTTCAAAGATTTTTTACAAAATTGACTTGTTTGATAATACTAAACTTTATTACAAAGAAACATGATAAAAATTTTCAGTACTTCTTTTATATGTGGCGTGCGCGCTATACATTGCGGGTTAGAAATAAGTTTTTTTTTTTTTTGATATCCAAAAATAAGTCATTTCCCAGCAATTATTTTTTTTTCATTCTACTTGGTTTTATGTATAGATTTCGCGGTTTAAGGCTTCGTTAAGCCTTTTTTACACCCTGTATATGTATTATACAATTTGAAATGTTGATAGATAAGACATCTCTCAAAAATTGTGACATACATTATAAATTGGTTGGCTTATATTTAGACATGATTTAAATTTAATAAGGAGGGTTAATGTTTAACTTAAAAATACGTCTTGTAAATAAGTCATTTTGTGATAGGTTAATAAGTAGTTGACTTGACTGTAAAACGTGCCGAAACTCCAGTTTGTCGGTTGGTCTGTCACACACAAGGCTGTGTTTGTGAAGCGAACAACGATACGCTGAAAAAGGTACGCAGTACGATTCCTGGAAAAGTTATTTTACTCGTGTACGCTATGCTAACATTCGTGTTAATATATGTTTTGAAACTCATAATATACGAAAGTAATACGCTGTACGAAATCATCATCATTATAATATATCAAGTCATACATACATTACTCAAAATTCAAACATCGAAGCCCTTCGTATCGAGTTCTCATTCCAGTTATTTCTACCATCAAAATAAAAATGTTGAAATAACAAATCACTTACTTGCAATAATACAGTCTGCCATCTCTCCCCGTGTGCACCGTCCAGCCTTCCTTTAACTCAGCTTGCAGTCTCTCCAGCGCGGCCTCATCCTCCTCCGCAGTACGGCCAATCCGTGGGCTGCCTGACCCCAGTCGTGGACTGCCAAATTTAGGACTAGCCCCCAACTTGGGACTATTGGCGCCCAACATGGGGCTGTTGGCGCCCAACATGGGGCTGTTGCCAAGTCTAGGACTCGAGCTCGCCCCATCGCTAAGGCTTGGGCTGCCCGTCAGCCGGGAGCCGAAGTTGGGGCTAGGGTTGGGCCGGGGACTGGGGGGGAGCTTCGGACTGGCCGTGCCGCTGGGACCAGGCGACGACGACTGCTGCAGCAGCATCGCTTTCAGGTCATCGCACCATGCTGGGGGTCAGTTGGATCTGAAACAATAGATTATTCACTTTAGGATTTCAAGATTTATAGAATTCGAAAATCTTGTGTGCAATTACTCTGAATGTATTTATAAATAGATAATATATATTGGTCATCACATACATTGCTCTGATCCTAGGGTAAGTAGCTAAAGCACTTTTGTTATAGAAAACAGAAACAACTACGGTACCACAACAGCCATACATATTAACCAATAAATATAAACATTAATTTACATATTTTAATCTGTTGTGGCAGAGCAAGATAGCTATGTAGTCTAAGGTCCCATGTCATAGCAGTTATAATCTGGCTAAAATAAGGAACTATTTGAAAACGCATTTCGGATCATAAAACCAATCATCATTATTTGCTGCAATAAATTCCTTTTAACGACCCACGATGTATCTATCGGTTGGCTAAAACCAGTGGAACGTTCAGTTACTCAGATTACGTACAGCTACAGCGCTGCCGTTCCGCATTCCCCGCAGCCATTTTGCGGATTTCACGCTGCGAATTGCCTTGGACGGCATGAATTGAACAATTTCGGAAAAATCCTAATAGACATAAACCCGGGGATATAGGCACGGGAAGAGATTCTTCCACAAATGGACTAGTATCATGTCACAATCGATGTCAGACATTCTTACAGGATTTTTTGCAAGTGCGTGTTTTTTGTGCGTCTGCTTTTGTGTACTAAATAAGAATACAAGACATTATTCACAACGGACATTATGACAACACATACGGAGACGCTACAGCTACAATAGCACACAAATAAATATAAAAAAATAAAAGCTGTAGTTATACTCTTTTATTCGTTCATTATTTGTTATAACGAACAAGGGGGTTCTATGAGCTTTAAACTATCCACTTAAAAGCTCATAGTACCCCTCATAGCTCATAGTTTAAGTGGATAGTTTAAAGCTCATAGTAGCCCCCTGAAGTTGTTTGCGATGAACCCCCAGCATATGCCAAGTTTACAGTTTGAGGCACGGCACAAGTTTACAAAGGGTCCGTTAATGTGGTGTGTTCCTACTGTTTCACTAATTTCTACTGTGACGGCTCTATTTACGCACTGATAAAAGGAACGAGTAACTAAATACTGGCGAAAAATGGTCGAATATTTTCTGTAGTGAATTCAAACAGCTTAAGTATTCGATAAATCTGCCGAAGCGACGTTAAGAGATTATTGTTTGCACGTAAAAGAAAATATGTAAATGTAATATATTTTAAGCACTTTCAAATATTTGATGCTTTGATTTTGTTCAAATATACCTAATTAATTTTTCAGGCATAATTGAAATATAGGTGTATATGATGTAGAAAATAAATATCCATGCATTTGAACTGACATCTATCTAACTAAAGTTTTTATTTTCTCTATTCGTATTGACGAGGCGTAGGACAGCCTGTCAAAGTGTTTAGTTCGACAGCACTAGAGCCAAAATTTCTGCCTCGCGTGCCAATATTGAGGACCAATGGAACGTTGAATAAACAAAACGCGGTGCGAAAATGGCGGAAAATTCTCATTCATATCCCGCGTTCCAACGATTACGGTTTGCGCGGGAACTCTCTTTCTTCTTTTTGGTGGCAATTTGGCCAAACTTTTTGCGGCCAGTTTTAATAGGTGTTGCCATTTCAGTGTGGAGCTGTACTAGAGCGTTCCGTTCCACAGATTCTTTTTGCAGTTTTTGAGCGGCCATTTGATACGTGCGGTTCGCGGAATGAGCTACACTTTGCAGGGTTGTTGATGGTATATAATTTGTTAAGAGCGTCCTTTGTTCAACATACTTGTATGTTTTTGCTTTTTTTTAATGTAAACGCGCAAAGATTCTGTTTAATTGCGCAATATTTTAGGGGTTGTCTCATACAGAAGTTTTGACAGGTCTCTTTCGAATTTTATTTTATTTTAGCACATAGCACTTATGTGTTTTTATTTTCAGTAATCCTTCACGTAATAATGCCTTTTTTAAATCTTGTTTTAGGAAACCTGAACCCCTTATAATTTTGATGTCCGTCCAGTATATCACAGCCATTTCTCGCAGACCATCAGTGCTCACAAAACTAGCTTGAATAAACAGGTATTTTATACGTCAAGAAATTTTAAATTTGATGTAGATTTTATCTATTGTCATCAAAATTCTAGTCTTAGTACATATATTCGAGGTTAGGATAAAAAAAGACTTACAAAATTATTTGCCGAGTCAGTCTCAACATAATCTAAAACGACATAACCTACAAAATTCTACTTTCTTAATTAAATATATAAACGATTACATATCAACTACAATATCCGACTTTCCAAATAATTTGGAAGATGTTCCTTTTGTTGCCAAATCTTTGCCACAAAACACTATTTCCCTATTCACAGGTACTTTTCGTAGTTTTTAGGGTTCCGTACCCTAAAGGTAAAACGGGACCCTATTACTAAGCCTCCGCTGTCCGTCTGCTTGTCTGTCCGTCTGTCTGTCCATCTGTCCATCTGTCCGTCTGTCACCAGGCTGTATCTCATGAACCGTAATAGCTAGACAGTGGAAATTTTCACAGATGATGTATTTCTGTAGCCGCTATAACAACAAATAAATATCAGAATAAAATAAATATTTAAGGGGCTCCCATACAACAAACGTGATTTTTTGCTCGTTTTTACAGATAATAGTGCGGAACCCTTCGTGCGGGAGTCCTGACTCGCACTTGGCCGGTTTTTATAACTACTTCAATCCACGTGTTCCCGACTCGCAAGATAAATTCCTTATCTCTCACAGAAGACGGGCTTTAATCCTATCACACGGGTCTTGGATGTAAGACTACCCACACTTTTATCTCCAACAGAATATTGACTTTATATTCTCGAGCGAGTTATTTAGGGATATTTAAATCGGAAAATTAAAATGAGCTGAAGATTGAAGTTTTATAGATTTTCTACGTCAATATGTTTTTAGGAATCCGTACCGCTAAGACTCCGCTGTCACAAGGCTGTATCTCATTTTATTAACCGTGATAGTTAGACAGTTGAAATTTTTACAGATAATGTATTTCTGTTGCCGCTTTACCAACAAAATACTAAAAAACAGAATAAAATTAATATTTAGCGGGCTCCCATACAACTAACGTGATTTTTTTGGCATTTTTATAGATAATACGGTGTACGGAACCCTTTGTGCGTTAGTCCGAATTGCACTTGGCCGGTTTTTTTTATTTGAAATTACAATTCGTGGATTGACGGTAGCTGAACGGTCAAGCTCTCACCACATATCCGTGGGTTGCGAGTTCGGATGTCAAAACGAGCCTCTGCATCGGAAACTACATATGTGCAGATTATATCACTTGGACCTAGTGGCGAAAAACATAGTGGTGAAACTAGCACATTCGATAGCGGTAACAATGGTTCTTTATGGTTTGATCCGTATCTAAGAGTACCTTATGTCTGATAGCAATTTCTCCAAATGTAATATTAACTAGACTTACCTACCGTACCTACTAGGATCACGGGCATTTAATAATTTAATGTGAATTGATTCATTTTAATAACTATACTTCATTTAAGTAATCTTCATATTGAGGTGATAACGTATATTATCTAAATATACTTTTAATTGAAGATAAATATCCACCTGACGTTGGTGATTTTTTTTCCAAGTGTTATTTATCTTCAATTAAACCTTGCATGGAATTGCTAAAAACAAAAATTTTCAATCACTAAATATACCTTACAGTAAATGAACTGATTAACAGATTTCGAATCACAGAAATCTTAAAATTGGAGGTTACTTAGCTTAATTGTTTTTACCACTAAAACACAAGAATAATTTATTAATATTTCAACTGAAGCTTCTCTTTTTAAACAATCATCTCCCAAGATCCGTTATGTTTTGAAAAATAGTAAAAACTACCAAAGAGTTTTTAATAACGTTCAGAAAGCATGACGGGATCCCGCAAGCTGACAAAAAAACTATTCTGAACAACAGATAAATTCTTTACACTATTTCTTGGATGAAACACTAAAGTAAACTAAAGCTTTAATTAATCATAACCACTGATATTTAAGAAGACTTTGTGCGCACAAAGTAAGAAAGAACAATGTATAATTAGAGCTATTAAAGTATTATCACTGTAGAATCTTTTAAATCCACATTAAAGATCTAAAACGGCGATAATAGAGAACCAAAATGGTAACAATTTTCGTACGATAAATTTTTTGCACACGGTATTAAGTTCTTATTTTGAATTTGAATATATTAACAGTCTTTAAGGCACAGATCACATCCTGTCTCAGTTATATTAATCTGTGGTCGCAGTAGCGAACACATTCAACAGAGTAATTCACACGCTTAGTTCTTCCCTTTATTTTAATAAATATGGGACAAAGAAAAATACAATTTAATAAAATAGTTTCAAGTTAATTTGTCGAATTACACCTAGGTATGTTCATAATACCTAGGCGTAATTCGACAAACGTACGTATAAACGTGTCAAAAAAAATTCTCATTTTTAAGTCGGTTGAAAATAGAGCAGTGCCTGCAAAACAGCTACTCCTAAGCATGTTGGTAAACACTCATTATAATCAACAATCTGCTACGCGCACGCGTTCGTGCGAGCGAGACAGCACAACACCATACATACTCCATCCAGACAAGAACGAAAGACTCCGTAAGTAATTGTGACAGGTAGCCGGCCGTTCACCTCTACAAATGCGTCTGATTTTCGTCCGTAAAACGACCTACAGTATACATACATTAGATTAGAACTCAATAATATTTTATACAACACTGTTTTTTCGAAGTACTTTAGACGTGAAACGTGATTACATGATAACCATTTTACATCTTTTCAATAAAAGATTTAGTCATTTTTTGCCGAGGTAGGTAGGTAAGTCTAGCTAGAATTAAGTCTAATTTTCTAGCTATACCGAATTTCTTACTTAATTATCACTAGGTAAAATTCGAGACAAAAGTTAAAACCCATGAGCTATGATATGATTTGCTTTTTAAAACTGATCGAACTGTCACTGTAATACCTGAGTTTACATTAAAGTCCACAGCGATTTCATCAGTTCTACTACTTCTTGTCAAGTTACAAGATATATGGATCTTTTTCTGCTTTAAAGGTTTTTATTTAAAGGTTTTAACCACCAACATCCACCCATGACTTAATGCTCGTGCTCATCACACTAACATTTGCCCCTCGCGGGATTCGAACCCGCAACCACAAGGCATCGTAGTCCGGAGCGCGAACCACTACACCAGACGGTCGTCAAAACGAGCGAAGCCACATGAGTGGCGAGTGTGCGGGGCAACCGCTCTGTAATTGGGATCATCGCTTGTACACGTCAAATGTCAAGCGATGCGATTGTCAGTTACACCACAGTATGTATATCTTTATAGTAAAGTCATCTTTAGAGTAAAGAAACTACTTTCTTCCTGGTCGTTCCCTCAATGCTGAGGATCGTGACTGTATGTCAATCTTCTCCACTCGGTCCGGTTCTGCGCCATATGTACCGCTCCCTGTATCTGGCCTCCAGTCACCTCCTTGATTTGGTCTACCCATCTAGCTGGCGCTCTTCCTCTAGCGCGCTTCCCCTCCATTTGTCCAAAACTACATTGTACTTTTAAGAAGTTTGTTTAGAAGGAAGGCACAAAGTAGACATTCAAAGCAATTTTCTTAAAAAAACATTTCTTTCACTGTGTCAGATTTTGGAACGCCTAAGAAGGTTTGTTAGCAATGGGATAGGATGGATTGTCGTTTAAAACTATCAAGTTACATAGGAACTTGATAAAATACACAAGACAAGGCTACGGGTACCCATTTATAAGAAACCATTTTGATAGCATACAAAGCTACCATAAGACAACCTTCTGTAGTGGTGCTAAAAAGTGTCCGGCAAGCCTTATGATGGAAAGGTCTATGTTAGGGATCTCATTAAGGGATAAGATCCGGAACGAGGTCATACGACATAAGACTAAGGTGACTGATATTGTCCAAAAATGTAGCAAGCTGAAGTGGCAGTGGGCTGGCCATGTCTGTCGCAAAACCGACGAGAGGTGGAGCAGGAAGGTTCTCGAATGGAGACCACGCTTAGGCAAATGTAGTGTAGGACGCCCCCCGGCTAGATGGACCGATGACCTGAAGAAGGCAGCTGGCAGCGACTGGATACAAAGAGCGGGAGATCGTGCGATGTGGCGATCCTAGGGGGAGGCCTATGTCCAGCAGTGGACTGCAACAGGCTGATATGATATGATAAAATATTTTTAATCAAAAATTGAGTATTCCTTGTCACTGACATCATGTTCCATATTTATTACTCTTCTGACAGTTTTTTCTGATGAATTATTCTTGCAGTTCTGGAAAAAGAATCTAATGAACTATGGCATTAAAACATGTTTGTTTTAATGTCATAGGTCATTAGATTTATTCGTGTTAAAATATTGATATTTTAAAAAATAATGTACCGGTTCCGAATAAGTGTTTTCAGTTAAATTATCTTTTTCAATTTATTATTTATTATTATTTATTTATGATCAACTTAGGGGCGTGCGTGTTTATACTCTTTATTTATGTCTCGAATAGTTATTTCATCAACAGCCTATATCAGTCCACTGCTGGACAAGGCCTCTCCAAAAGGAGGATTTTGCCATAATCGCCGCGCTTGGAAGGCGGGTTGGCGATCGCAGTTTGGCCAATGGTGGAGAGGAGACGCTACTGCCCGTCTTCTTATGGCGGTTCTCCTGTAGTCGCCTCTTACGACACCCATAGGAAGAGAAGTGGTGTAATTGGGAATAGTTATTTCAATTGTTTTTATTTGGTTAACTTTTGGTACTACTTCTGAAGAACAAAGACCTAAACGTTTAAGTGAGTTGTTGCCATCATTTTCTAGTACGCTAATATGATATATGTCATTAATCATTACAGTACACACAGTAATGAGGGTTCCTTCAGTGTTCTTGACATAATTTATTCTACAAGAGTATGGCGATACCATTGTATTATAGGTACTTAAAATGATAAAACATGTACTCATCAATCACCTATACAACATTTTAAAGAACACTTTTATGGCTCAAATAGTACTAAAAAGCCGAAGTTTGCGTTATAAATGCAAATTACGTATTTCAGCGCAACACTAAAGGATTTTATGGAACTACTTTGAAATAGAACATTGTAAACATAACGGGATCATATCAGTTTTATCATTTACTTAAACACAATCCATTGCTACCTATATCATCCCGTTAATTTTTTTTTTTTGCCACGGAGAAGATTATGAAAATGTAACTTTTTGCCCCAATTGTTTCATGGCTAGTGTGACACTTGTTGTGCTACTAAGGAAATATAATTTTAATTCAAAGATTACTTATAGGTATTTCAACTTAATGGGACTTACGCCCCTTTTCTTCTTCTGCTATGTCAATAATCAAAACTTGGTAACTTTCACGATATTTAGTCATCTCTCGCATTATATCCATATCAGTTGTATAGTCATTTTGTGCAAGACCTTTTTGAATTTTGCTATTGCTTTCCCTTTTCAAAAAAAAAAAAACCAACTAGAGTTTTCCTCATTGTGTTTCCTTTGCCGTTAAAGTCTTCGTTATATTATCTAGTTTAAACATATTTGTCCTTATTTTAGAAGGTAATTATTAGACCAACATAACAAAAGCTCAAGTTCCGCTGGAAAAGTTTCTATTCTCGGAACACGATAAATATTTTCTTTGAACAATATAAGAAGTAGGTACTTATCATTATCAGAATACTTCATAACTTTTGCAACTAAACTAACCTCATTATCATTATAATTATAGGAATTTACCAATGTACGAAATAAATAATTATGAAAATGTAATTATTTTACTTACAACTTCCGCTTAGTTACGCCGGCATAGGAACCCCAATTACACCACCTGTAACCCACAATCTGAGCACAAACACAGGCACATGCAAAGAGCAAAGCCCTCCCTCCCTCAAATCGCATGCATCGATGATGTTGTCGCCTCGGCTGCGCTTCGCCGTCGAACAACTTTTCTCCCGATGATGCCACGTGAAGTGGCGAAATGAGCGTCGAGGTGTTGGGTACTAACTTTTGCATTCGTCTGTTTCGCATGCGATTTGAGGGATAGGGCGGTGCTCTTTGCATGTGCCTGTGTTTGTCCTCAGATTGTGGGTTACAGGTGGTGTAATTGGGGTTCCTTTGCCAGCGTAACTAAGCGGAAGTTGTAAGCAAAATAATTACATTTTCATAATTATTTAGTTATGGATTTTCGCAAAGTAACGCCTAATTCTATTTTTTTTTTAATGTACGTAAAGCCTCCTACCACACTAGGGACTTTCGAGCGTTGACGTCCTGGTAGCATCCAACCAGTGTTAACGCAACGCTGATAGGACACTGCCACAACGTCGACGCTCGAAAGACGCTAGTGTCACAGACAGAGCAGATTGTAATTTGATCCTCAGCTGTTCTTTTTCTTCCGCTGCCAACACCGTAGAACATAATTATGGCACCCTAAGCTGTTTATGAAGCTGCAGTCTCCACTCAGCTTACCTATTCTTCAGTTACACTTTATATATTTTTTTACTTTCTCAAGACCTGCTCCACTTTGCTCAAAAAAGTCGGAATCCTACACCAGTTCTACTTCTTTAAGTGACCAGCCAGCTGATACTTTAGTATCCTTATCCTTTGAGCTATATATCGATTGATTTAGTTTTTCGTCATCAGTAATTTCTGATTACAATTCTCATTTCGGATTTCTCCTCGGTCCCATCTTCTTCTTCTTTACGTGTCGACTCAGGCTTTCATATATGTGAAGACCAAAACTCAGCCACCGATATACCACCATCGGTGGCCTTGCAAAGATCTTCGCGTATGCAGGTGTAGGGACACGCTGGGCATGTCAGAATCTCGGTCCCATAATCTTTGGAAAAATCCTCTCCGTATAGCAACTTTTTTCTACTCTCTCCTGTCAACTTCATGTAATATAGTTAAGTTCTAGTTTTGGCAAATTTATATTAGAACACTTAAATGACAGTAGTCTTAGGCGGAAATCTAGTTAGTATATCTGGTTTGTCAAAGATCAATTAATATCAGAGAAGGTTCCAGGTATGAGGTTACTTAATGTCAAAGGGTCAGACAGACATAATTCAAAGGGCAGAGGACATTGTGCTGTGCAATGAACACTAGTTCCGATTTGACCAAACGAATTCACTGGACCGGCAAATTGGTACTTTGACGCCGACATCTCGATAAATTGCGTAGCTAAAGGCATGCTTTTAGATAAAAGATCAAATGAACTACCACTGGACCTAACCAGACAAACGGCTATTGCGTCGCTGTTGTTTATGCATGAACCGAGCCGTGTCTGTCTGTCGTCACCCGCTTGACCACTTTCGATTTCCTTTTAAGGTCCCATCAACTGCTTTCTATACCTACAGGAAAGCTATATATAATACGTATATTCCCGAGTATAAGCAGGAAAATTACACAGTTACATACAGGAATAAATAATGAGGACTAAACAAAAAAAGCAGGGTTCACAGGGTTGAAGCGTATCTATTATAATGAGATTCAGGGATATCATCGAACAATTACAGCTTATTCGAGTCCATGTCTTGAACAACCCACAGACAAAAATATAACCAGAATTCCTTTCATGAAGTACGTAGGTACAAATGTATCTGTTTAATATCCTATTGGCCATTCTGCCAATCGTTCGAAAATAAATATAACGTAAAAACTTGTGTATTTTTACGATGACCAAAGCGTTTAACTAGTATATAATACGTCAGCGTCAGCATTAAACATAGTAATGTGTAGTTTGGTTTGTAGTTTTGTATGTTTGTAAACAACACGCAACAACACAGGGTGTAAGGGGACACACAACACCTTTTGTCCCAACAGTCAACCTCACCTGCCCGTGGTGCGCCCTGCTGACAGACGGACGAGGCTCTGACGACCGAACCGATAGCGGGATATCTATCTACAGGCCAGGTCAAATACCTTTGGCCGATGACGGGCAGCAGCGTCATCGGTACGAGACCTGGTACTGCGCTCACCAACCCGCTTGCCCAGCGTGGTGAGTATGGGCATATACCCCCTAATGATAAGCCACAAAAAAGTACGGCCCCCAGTTCCCGGCCGCCCCAATATTCCAGGTCATGACAGCGGCCTTGGTTACGGTGGGGTAGGGGGTGCGAAGAATCCCCGGGCTACGGATGGCTGTCATAACAAAATGACCCTGGCGACCTATAATGGACGCAGTCTACGGCTGGACGAAAGCTTGGTGGAACTCGAAGTAGAACTAGAGAAGATAAAGTGGCACGTTATAGGTTTATCCGAAGTCCGACGACAGGGGGAGGAGACGGTAACCTTAGAATCGGGGCACCTGTTCTACTTTCGAGAGGGCGACCAAACATCCCAGGGTGGCGTAGGTTTCCTTGTCAACAAAGATCTCCGTGACAACGTATTGGAGATATCCAGTGTGTCGACCCGGGTAGCGTACCTCGTACTAAAGTTGACCACGAGATACACTCTTAAGGTCGTACAGGTGTACGCACCGACTTCAGCACACTCGGACGATGTGGTTGAGGCCATGTATGAGGATATAACAAAGGCCATACAAATGACCACCAAGACTCACTTCACAGTTGTCATCGGAGACTTCAATGCAAAAGTGGGAGTACAGCAACATGGCGAATCGTACGTTGGACCGCATGGCTATGGAAGCAGAAACCATAGGGGGCAAATGCTGGTCAACTTTCTCAACATGCAGGGGCTTTTTTGCATGAACACATTCTATCAAAAAAAGCCCCATAGAAAGTGGACCTGGCGGAGTCCCGACGGTAAGACGAAGAATGAGATAGACTTCATCATGACGAATAAACGGCACATATTTAGAAATGTCTCAGTGATCAACAGGTTTAACACCGGAAGTGATCACCGACTAGTAAGAGGCACTCTAAATATCAATCTCAAGCTGGAAAGAAGCCGCATGGTGAGGTCTATTCTTCGTCCGACACTGCTTCAAGCTGAACACGGTTCCGAAGCGTTCCAACTAGAGCTGAAAAATCGATTCGAAGCGCTGGGAACCGCAGATAATGTTGACAAGGACCTCGACAGCGTAGTAGGCGTTATACGCGAGGTGGGAGCTAGGCATTTTAGAAGGAAGCGACCAAACAAGGGGTCCAAACTCTCGGGGGAGACTCTAGAGCTGATGCGACTGCGACGGGAAGCGCCAGAGGGAGCTCAGTCAGATGCCATCCATAAAAGGATCCGAAGATTGGTGAGACGCGATCTCCGAAGCTTTAACACCCGCCTCATACAGGAGGCGATCGAGCAAAACCGGGGGTCAAAAGTCTTTGCCCAACGAATGGGGAGATCGCATCTGACAAAGCTGAAAACCTCGGATAGCAGAACCGTCACATCAGTTCCGGAAATACTCGCCGAGATCGAGGACTTCTACGGCCGCCTATACGCCTCGCATGCCCTGAAACCTCCAACTGACGCAAATGATCCTAGAGCTACGCTTGTACGCCACTACACCGATGATCTCCCAGAGCTAGACGTAGACGAAATTGAGGCGGCTCTCAAACAGCTTCGTAATGGGAAGGCTCCCGGCGAAGATGGAGTCACTTCAGAACTTCTCAAGGCAGGGGGAATACCCGTTCTTAGGGAACTGAAGGGACTGTTCAACTCCGTAATAGCCAATGGGACTACCCCGAAGGCGTGGAGCGAGGGCGTGGTGGCTCTGTTTTTCAAAAAAGGAGATAAAACTCTTCTAAAGAACTACAGACCGATCACGCTCTTGAGCCACGTCTATAAGCTGTTTTCAAGAGTCGTTACAAATCGTCTAGCCACAAGATTTGACGCCTTTCAGCCGCCGGAGCAGGCTGGGTTTCGTAAAGGCTATAGTACCGTAGACCATATCCACACAGTAAGGCAGATTATACAGAAGTCAGAAGAGTATAATCAGCCTCTGTGCCTAGCCTTTGTGGACTACGAGAAAGCCTTCGACTCCGTCGAGACCTGGGCTGTTCTGGAATCCTTACAGCGATGCCAAATCGATTGGCGGTATGTAGAGGTGCTGAGGAGCCTGTATAAAATGGCATCGATGACTGTTCAGGTCCAAAACCATAAGACGAGACCTATCCAGCTGCTCAGGGGTGTGAGACAAGGAGATGTCATATCTCCGAAGTTGTTCACGAACGCACTGGAGGACGTCTTCAAGACACTGGATTGGAAAGGAGCGGGCATCAATGTCAACGGCGAACACCTCACGCACCTCCGTTTTGCCGATGATATTGTCATTATGGCGGAATCGCTGGAGGATTTGCAGAAAATGCTGCAAAGCCTCAACGCTGCCTCGCGACGCGTGGGCCTGGGGATGAACTTAGACAAGACTAAAGTCATGTTCAACGATCATGCCATCCCCGGACCGGTCTCCGTCGAAAGCGTGGCGCTCGAGGTTGTCAATGAGTATGTCTACCTCGGGCAAGTGATGCAGTTGGGTAGAGACAACTTCGAGCGGGAAATCGCTAGGAGGATGCAGCTTGGCTGGGCAGCGTTTGGGAAGCTGCGTCATATCTTCTCGTCGCCACTGCCACAATGCCTGAAGAGCAAGGTATTCGATCAGTGCGTCCTACCGGTGATGACCTACGGAGCTGAAACGTGGAATATGACAGTAAAGCTGGCCCACCGACTACATGTCACTCAGCGAGCTATGGAAAGGTCGATGCTTGGGATTTCGTTAAAGGACAAAATCCGAAATGAGATCATCAGGCAGAGGACTAAAGTAACGGACATAGTCCAAAAATGTAGCAAGCTTAAGTGGCAGTGGGCTGGCCACATCTGTCGCAGAACCGATGAAAGGTGGAGTAAACGGGTTCTCGAGTGGAGACCACGCCTAGGCAAACGTAGTGTAGGACGACCCCCAGCTCGATGGACCGATGACCTTAGGAAGATGGCTGGCAGTGGATGGATGAAAAAAGCGGGAGATCGTGCTCTTTGGCGCTCTTTGGGAGAGGCCTACGTCCAGCAGTGGACTGCAATAGGCTGAGATGATGAAACAACACGCACTCGTAAAGCTTTCTGGATAACGGAATAAACGAAAACATCTGTACATAAGGTTTTATTAAATTCATAAATTCAAAATTGTATTGAAAAAGGTTTACATATTTATCAATTTCGAACATTATTTTTTCCTCTTTCACGGCTTGCCTGAGCATAACCAGTGTCGTGTTAAAATTTATATTCGAATTCTATTGAAAATAAAAGTCTTCGTCGCCCACAAATAAAACTGAAAAAAAGATGAAAATTAAAATATGGAATATTTCATATTAAAGCAAAATAATAATGTATCTCAAAAAAGGCGATTGATATTTTTGGTTCTGAAAAAAGGGGACTGATATTAACATTGATATTGAAACGTAATCAATCACAAATGATCAAAGAACCCTTACTTTTCTTCTCAAAGATGTTCATCAGTGATACGTACAACAACAATTTGAAGAATTAAATGTAAATATGGATTCTATGTCAAATGAAATAAGGTTGAGAATCAATCGTACGTTGTTCGTATCTGTGCTTGCCCCCCGTAAGAGATGGGATCTGAACAGATGACATAGAATTTGTAGATATCCGTTACCAAAGATATCCGAAGTTCAAAACAAAAACACTATATCTGTTATGCTATCTATGAATCATACATAGCATATATCATACAGTTTTTTTTTTATAAATATTGGACAACATCACATTCATTGCTCTGATCCTAAGGTAAGTAGCTAAAGCCAAGTGCTCTGTTATAGAAATCAGAAACAACGACGGTACCACAACACCCAGACCCGAGTCAATATAGAAAAGTTCGTTTTCCACATCGACCCGACCGGGGATCGAACCCGGAACCTCAGAGATGGCGGCGCCATATACAGTCCGGCGTGCTCGCCTCTCGGCTACGGAGGTCGTCAAATAAAACATAATAAGTAATTGATACTCCGTTTTTAAGTTAATGACTCAGGCTCAGTAAGATAGATCGATATCCGATTTTTTAAGTTCTCCGTACCATAGCCGAAATTTAGTATTTATAACATCCCTAGTGCTTTCGATTATTGCTAAAAGCTCATTGGCTTGTTACAAGTCGCGGAGGATCTTTGGGAGTCGAACGTGAGGGTTAATCTAACTTTTCCATTATCACGAAGTTGGAACAATCTTGGGGGACGAAATATGAAATAAAGGGGGAATAACGCACCAAAATATAGAATTTTCGTATTAATTTGATAAAATAATAGGTATCTTTGTAACATTGTCTGTAAAGTTTGATTAAAACAATTTAAGAAATTCTAAGTATCAAAAAGCTTTTAACAAACTAATTCATGAGCGACTACAGACTCAAAAATGAAACTATTTAGTTTTTATTATTAATTTACTTTAATAAATATAGTGTATAATATTACAAAGGCTAAAGACAGCTTTGGTCAATAATCAACTTTCTACGTAGACAAGAAACTTGTCAATCTATTCTACAAAATATCAAATTATATACAGATTTCCAATTTAAAATGTAATCTGCGCTTACGAGTTCAATAACATTAAGAAATTAATTCAATATTCTCTAGTAATAAATTTAAACGTGAAATTGTATGGATTTCGACGAGGCGCCTCCTGCCGCTACATCAACGACACTATATTTACCTTAGAAATCCGCGTTTATGTTCTCATCAAAGCTATCGAATTAAAACACGATAATACATAATATCGTAGTACGTATAGCATGGCGTGGGTGGGTCTGCGCAATAAGACATAACCATTTAACCAGTCGACCTTAAACCCAAACGTAGCGCCAATGTATGACTCACGCGCATAACAAACAGTGACATCGAATTGATGACGCTGTCTTTGTCTTTCAATTCGATTTAAAGAGGGATGGGTGAAGATGAAGATGAAGTTCATTGTTTGTCTTTAATTAATTTAAATTTATGTGGCAAAGGAAGAGTGATGATTGATAACATCAAGTTTGTCTTGTCTATAATAATGGCGATAGAGTAAGACAGAACAATATTAAAATGAATTTTGTAATCAAATCCTTTGTCATGTTTGTCTGTCCTGTCTGTATAATCTATGACAAAATACAGTGAGGATTTTAATCTGGTTTTCACTAATTGATAAACTGATTCATGGAGAATGTTTGTGTATAAGTAACAATAGATACTAAGAAATAAATAAATGCGAAGTCAAGTTGCCAGTAATTAAACAATACAATTTCAGAACCGCCATGATAGAAATTCGTAGACAGATAGTTAAAGTACCTATAGACTAATTATCAAACAGACTCCTGATCCCTTTCAAATTGAAAGTAGGTATTACCTCAGTCAGAGACGTAAATAACTTTTTAGAGTACGTTTTCAAACCCGTTCCGTACAAACAAACCTTCCTCTACAAAATTTGTAATTAGTACCAAGAACAAAATTTACGACGTCATTGAAAAGTTGTCGCTTTATTGTTGATTTGTTGAACTTTGATTGCGCACATCCGTTAGCTTCAAAAGGTTCTGTCCATATTGAGCTTTAAACTTTCCAGGTATGGTACAGTTTGTACAACGACCTTTTTGAGTCAACGATTACATTACTAAGCTTTTTGTTTAAGCAGTTTTGCTCAAAAGTGGTGGAACTCTTTAATTGGCTAGTGATATTTTTTAGATTTAATGTAATGTCTACAGCAGGGCTAGCATGCGCAACACGATAAAATGTTGTCTTGGCATTTTATCGACTTTTGACGTAAATATGTCGTATTTATTTATTTATTTATAAAAAATATTTATTTATTTATTTGTCTTCAACGATAACAAAGAAAAAAACAAAATATTATGGCAATGCCGTGTTATAACGTAAAAATAAGTGGCTACTAAGAACGGGAGACCCCGAAAATATTAAGTAAAAGAATTCGAGACGTCTATGATCCGTTAGGTTTGGGAAAACGACAAAATTATCGTCAAAGACAAATTTTGTCTTGTCTATCGATAAAATAACCGATGCGCGCATGCTAGCCCTGCAGGTCTACTTATAGGTAAATCTGTTGAGTTTCCTAATAAAATAAAATAAATATAAATAAAGTACACTCTATTAGACGTCCTCTTTAGTGAAAAACAAGCCTTGGTAAACGCCTCGCCCTCCCCTCATGATATAGTACGAAATATATTCTGATTTCTGATAGCAGATGATTAGGATAATGGACAGGCATTGGGAAAGGCCTAAGCCATAATGAACGAACTCTCGCTTAAATGATCTAGCGTAAGTCATAGTATTGTTTGTTAGACTTTGCGATGGTTAAGTACGGACAACAGCTCGTCGACCTACCACAAAATGTCAAATTTTCTCATTTGAAAATAATCTCTATATGTCAGGCTTAAAGTTGAAAATCAATTGGAGAATTTTTGACTTTTTGGGTAGGTCGACTGTTGACTGTACATGCTGGCTTATATTGGATGTTGGGTTTGACAGCTGCATAATTTGAAGCATACTATCTTTTTTGTATTCACACCTAAACTTCAATTTTAGATAGTGAAAATCTCAAAGACTGGGATGCACCATCTTACTTTAACAAACGTCAAAAGTCTGTTCCATACAAAAACACCGGTTATAGTTATGGTTGAAGTTAAGCAATGATGCAACTCAGTCTAAATCTGTCGCGCCAACTTAGCTAGCCGATACAATATATGGTACTTACTACTTATAGTGACTAGTAACAAGCGGGGTCATTCCGTGTGAGCTGTCCGCTCATAACTGTGTTGGTGTTTAGCACATTAGTGACGCATGGCTGACCATAGAGGCGCGTTTGCACTGAGGCAGAGACTAAAGAGCAGCTGTTTTTATACAAACGACAACCCAAGCGGAGCCTCACTGGAAACGCAGCATAAACGTTGTCTGCTGATGTATCATAGACAATCTGATATACTTTAAGCATGTAGCTTTCAATTTATAATGTGTCATTGGTTCTCAACCTTTTTAATTCGGAACCCATTTTGGCCAGTTTTGAAGTCCGTTCTTAACTTTAATTCATAGTGTACCATAGACAATTTTTAAAAACAAATAGGATCTACTCATATGCGTGGCCTGTGTTCAATGTCAAAAATCATAAAAATTCATTTGCGCATAAAACGTGTAAGTAAAAATACATTACTGAAAACATAGCGCCACTGAAAAAGTTAAAACCACTTAATGTCAGGGCGTGGTTCTACGAACATCCCTGTAACGAAGTTAGGCCACTTTTGACATGTCCGACCCGCTTCAGCGAGTAAGCCGAGACCCCTCGATTTCAATTGGTTTTGACACCTCACGTGTCATTTTAGCACAAAAATTTTGACGCGAGATTATGAGGGACGAATGGTAAAAAACCGACCAGGTGCGAGTCGGACTCACGCACGAATGGTTCCGTACCATTATCTATAAAAACGGCTGAAAAACCACGTTTGTTGTATGGGAGCCCTTTTAAATATTTTTGTATTCTGTTTTTTTAGTATTTGTTGTTATATCGGCAACAGAAATACATCATCTGTAAAAAAATCAACTCTCTAACTATCACAGTTCATGAGATACAGTCTGGTGACAGACAGACAGACGGACAGCGGAGCCTTAGTAATAGGGTCCGTTTTACCCTTTGGTTACGGAACCCTAAAAACCAGCCAAGTGCGTGTTGGACTCGCTCATCAAGAGTTACTTATGTAAAATCTTGTGATTTTGTAAATAGTTTGAAGATTTTTATTTTTTTCTTTTTCAGTTAGATGTATGACAAAAACGGTTTTCGGATTTTTTTCCTTGTGCTAAATAAGACTGCTTATTACCAAATTACATTATTTTAGATCAAAGGGTAGTTTTTAGTCGCTTGCGAGTATCAAAAATGCGGCAGCTGTATCTTTTGGTTCCGTTGACTTAGAAGTTGTTTTTTTTCACAGATTAAGACGGTTGCGTATCTGAGTATTTGATATTCATTTAAACTTGGTACCTACAGACGTTCGTACTAAAAAGGGTCTCTAAAGACAAACAGACAAACAACGAAGTGATCCTATACAGGTTTCCTTTTACATTGCGGTAGGGAACCCTAAAAACAAATAAACGTGGCAGATAGCTCGACGATTGCCATTCGTTTGCTCGGCATCGACCCTCGGTTTCATCACAATGTAATTTACATTGTAAATAAACTGTGGTGTTATTATTTCAGTGTTTAATCTTTAATAAGTGTTGTGACAGGTTATGGTTATGATAGGTTTTTTCATGGGTCTTTCAGCTGTCTAAGACAGACGAGTTGGTATGACAACATTTAACAGGTACTTTTCCTCTACCGTGCCGTGTGGTGCCGGCACGTTAAAAGAATTGTCCCACCCCTTCTCTTTCTATGGGTGTCGTAAGAGGCGACTACAGGAGAACCGCCACAAGAAGACAGGCAGCAGCGTCTCCTCTCCACCATTGGCCAAACTGCGATCGCCAACCCGCCTGCCAAGCGTGGCGATTATGGCAAAATCCTACTTTTGAAGAGGCCTGTGTCCAGCAGTGGATTGATATGGGCTGATGATGTGATGATGTGATGATAATTTTCGCTCTGACTGATTAGAATAAGTTATAAAAGTAACATTTGGTACATAAGTTATATCCAATGATCAATGAAAGTCCGATAAAGTAGAACTTCTAATCACTGTTTAATCCTTTACTCAATTAACTGGTTTATACAATTAAATAATGCATGTAATAATCAATAATCTAGAACGCACACTTTTTACTAAAGCTCAACTAGAACTGCCAAATACAAAGGAAACATTAGAGACCACACATAGGACGTAATTACGTTAATATAAACGGACTGTAGGAGACGGCTCTTATGTCACTGTTATCAAATGCTTTAAAATCATTCCGGGGGCACGGTCCGAAACAAGGCTCGCCGTTGTCTTTCAGCTTGCGGTCGTTTCACCGCCGACAAAGTGTTGTAGAGTTCCTAGAGATTTCATATTGTCCTGGTCGTATTCGGTATAGAGTAGCTCAGTAATTCACTATGAACGCAAAGGGTCCTAAATTCGATTTCTGGTTCAGAACAAAGCTATACAGATCTTTTCAAAATTTTCTCAATTCTGGGCACGTGTGCTGGACAACGCCGCTCATTCGTTCATTAATTCTACGCTAAAAATTCATAATCTGATACCTTGTAAAACAAGGACGTTAATAACGTTTGAGTTCTTATGCTCGTGCTTATCACACAAACATTGCCCTTTGCGGGATTTGAACCTGCAACCGCCTGGTTTAAGGTAAAAGTTCGAAACGCAAACCACAGGACCAGACGGTCTTCGTATTATAATACATGTCATCATCATCATCATATCAGCCTGTTGCAGTCCACTGCTGGACATAGGCCTCCCCCAAGGAGCGCCACAGCGCACGATCTCCCGCCCTTTGCATCCAGTCGCTGCCAGCTGCCTTCTTCAGGTCATCGGTCAATCTAGCCGGGGGGCGTCCTACACTACGTTTGCCTAAGCGTGGTCTGCATTCGAGAACCTTCCTGCTCCACCTCTCGTCGGTTCTGCGACAGACATGGCCAGCCCACTGCCACTTCAGCTTGCTACATTTTTGGACAGTATCAGTCACCTTAGTCTTAAGTCGTATGACCTCGTTACGGATCTTATCCCTTAGTGAGATCCCCAACATAGACCTTTCCATAGCACGCTGAGTGACGTGTAGTCGGTGGGCCAACTATATTACAATTATAATACATATACACTATTTTATTTATTACTTGTATCACTTGTAACTTGTAATTTACGCGCGAGTTAAATATTGTTGCAATATTATACTGACTACCGCAATGTATCAGTTTCAAAACCGTTAGTTAACTTATTTAGTTTCATATTTCTAATCGGAAGTAATTGCTTTTGTGATATACACATATCATGTATTACTTACATCATTTTATACTTGTAGCTCTAGCATCTGTCTTACGAGCAATATTGCTATTATTTTTAGACGTAGCTGTTAAGATAGGCAGTAACTTATATAATAATTTAACTATGTCGTATATCTTATAACATTAATCACATGTCATCAATCTCTCGATTCCTGATAAAGTATGCCTCAGCTACTATTTATAATTTCTACCTCGACGATCAAACCAGACACAACAATGTTGCATCAATTTATCTGTTAAACAACCAATCTGACTTTTTTGACCCATTTGTCCCCTTCACAAACAAAACGGCACTGTTAACCCTTAGTCGCCCGGATTCTCTTGTGTCCCATTCTATAATTCACGCCGCTAATGGGACGAGCACGTCCCTTGATTAGCTTTACAGGCGGAATACCAACTCGACGACATTATGGCGATTTAATTGCGCAACAGACGATTTGGACGAACGAAACATCGCGATGAAATAAATGTAGCAATTTGTATTTGTAAATCCTGTAAGGGGCGGGTAATTTGACTGAAATCGCTTATCGTTTGAGTCAGAAGTATATTTCATTCTTTTGCAAAATCTAACTTATAAATTCAAATGTCAAGAAAAGGAAAATGAAGCTGCAATAGTTGACTCTCTTACAGTCAGTTAAAGCATTTTGACTTTACTGTAATAACTACTAGTTAAAGTCTGAAAAGGGCTATTTCTCTAGTACTATAAAGATTAACGGTTAATATTGCATTTAAATTAACTTATGTGATGTTGCACCAAAAAAACCTAGAAATAAGGATTTCATGGTGTTTATTTCCTTTTAATATCGGTCGTTAATTTATAAAACCTTTGCAGCAGTATATTCGAAGCACAAAACAATGTTTTTTTTCTGGAATAGGTACATATTTGGCAAATAGATAACTAATTTTCAATGACAAAGAGGATTGTTATACATGAACCTCATTTATGTTATCCCACGTCCGCCCACTGCGAGTAGGCTCAGACATTTACCCTTTATAATAAATCAAAGAGATGTGTAATTGCGTGGTCATTGTCACATCTCTGACATAATATGTATATTCGTTTAACTTATTAGCTGCCGAGCGGTCGCATGAAACCGTAATAAAAAAGTGTTTTGTTTTGCAGGGCCGAGGGGTTAAATTGTAAATGCACAGTTTTTTTTTTTAAATGCCATGGCAAACTGCAAATGTGACCAGTGCATAGACTAAAAATACATAATTAGATTAAAGTGCTATGTAGTGCTGAAGTCAAAACATAATTGCTATTATCTATTCTGTAACATCATATAAAGGGTGTGTACATCATCATTTTTGCCATAGGACGTCCACTGCTGAAAATAGGTCTTCTTCAGTGACTTTCAGACAAGCCGGGTGAAAGTGGCGGTTGGTGTGTGTATTATAAAAGACAAATAGCCTCTAGCTGCTTCTAGTTCTTAAATACAAAAAAAAACTCTATAAAGCCAAGCCAAGTTAAATAACTCAAAACGCAAGATCAATTATACCAAACATTCGTATTGATCAGTGTACGGCAAGTGATTTTTGTTTCGCTTAGAATCACAGAATCACAATCGCTCAGAACGCTAGTGGGTCAAGAGTTTATTTAAACCCTGTTTAAATTGAAAAAAAAAAGTCAGGTTGTTCTTTAGGCAGAAAAATAAATTGTAATATTGAATATTATTAGCCACAAAAGTAGAGTCTGCATAACAATAAGGCTGGCATAATGAAGAGACAGATAACTGCCGCAGCGCGCCGCATAGTAATGAGCGCGAGGGCGCTGGAGGGCTATCTGAAACCTACTTAGATCCCCCTTTTACCTAAGTATCACTCAAAAATAGGATCGGTAGTTCGGTACCTACCTACTTCATCGTCATCATCATCATATTTGACGACCTCCGAAACCGAAGGACGAACACGCGGGACTTAGCGTCACCATTCCTAAGGTCGCGGGTTCGATACCCGATCGGGGCAATGCAGAAAAACGAATTTTCCTTTATTGTGTGATCTTGGTGTTGTGGTGCCCTTGTTGTTGTTGATTTTTATTACACAAGGATTTTAGCTGCTTACTTTATAATCAGAGGAATGTATGTAATGTCATCAGCATATCAGCCTATTGCAGTCCATTGCTGGACGTAAGCCTTCCCCAAAGAGCGCCAAAGAGCACGATCTCCCGCTTTTATAATCCAGCCACTGACAGCCATCTTCCTTTTAAGTCGTCGGTTCATCGACCTGGGGGTCGTACACTACGTTTGCCTAGGCGTGGTCTCTACTCAAGAACCCGTTTACTCCACCTTTCATCGGTTCGGCGATAGATGTGGCCAGCCCACTGCCACTTGAGCTTGCTACATTTTTGGACTATGTTACTTTGGTCTTCTGCTGTACCTCGTTTCGGATTTAATCCCTTAACAAAATCCCAAGCACCGATCTTTCCTGTCCAATATATATATATATTAATAAGTTGGTTTCACAAGGTGGGCAGACGACCTGGTAAAGGTTGCAGGAAGACGCTGGATGCAGGCCGCTTCCAACTGGCCGATCTAAAAGTCACTGGGGGAGGCCTATGTTCAGCACTGGATGTCCTGTGGCTGAAATGATGATGATGATGATGAAGTCAGTTTACTGCTGGACATGGACCTCTCCCAATACATATCACTTAGCCCGATCTTCAGCTATTCTTTTCTATCCACAGCCAGCATCAGCAGCGTAGATCCTTGCTCCACCTTGTCGGAGGGCGCCCTACGCTTGCCAAGTCGTGGTCTCCATCAAGCCAAACAACAACTTCAGTCTGGTTATTCTTTAAGCTATTTCCATTACTTCATTTATTTGTTAAATAACCTCATTTTATCCTTAAAAAAGATCCCTAGCTCTTTCTATAGCTCGCTGAGCAACTTTAAAATTGTGTATTGTTCGCACCCTGAGTGTCCACGCACGTCTCGGCACCGTAAGTCTTTTAGACTTTCATTTGACACTATTTTTGTATTTATTTAATTTGGAACACACAGCAAAGCTAGTAAAATCAGAAACTAACTTTCCCCTAAACGTTATAACAATAACAAACGGTTCGTTATTGCATTTATATGGGCTAACCCTACTCATATCCTGCAAAGCCCTGCTATTAAAAGCTAAAGTTAATAACCGTAAAAAGCACAATAAACGACTCATAGACCGATATCTAGGGAATTTAATTTGCCTATAAACGGTCCTAGCCTAGACCGTAGGAGCACGTGTAATGAAATTCCACCTGTCAAGCTGGAGGATAACCGTTCTGAGACAGTGGTTCTCAAATAGTTCTTGATCTGCCCCACCTACGATGGTGGGCGTTGAGGAAAATTAGACAAGTCTTATTGTAAGATAAAATATGCGCTGGACAACGGCCTCGAATTAAAGGAATATAGTCTTTGTGTTACTAGGTAAAATAAATTTTGCCGTCTTCCTGTGATCTAGGCCCCAACCAAGTTATAAAAGTTATTTTTCTTAATTTTTTCGAACTCAAAAACCCTTTGCGCTCAAGGCAAACAACCACACCGCCACTGCCGACGCCAATTCAGTCACGTAATACTTAACTCTTTTTGTTTTAAGATAAAATGTAAGATAGACCATTCCACCATCACATGCTCTGATCTTAAGGTAAGCAGCTAAAGCACTTGTGTTATAGAACGTTACGATAGAAACAACGACGATACCACTACAACTAGACCCGAGATAATAAACAAAAGTTTATTTTCTACATTAATCCTTTATCTAGAAATATAAAAATCTAACTCGGAACCTCAGAGATAGCGAGGCGACCGCCAAGTTAAATCACTAGCATTCTATCATAGCTTTAACCCCATTTTATTGACCACACTTGCATGTTTAAATTCATGTTTTTGTCCTATCCTTAATAAGGTAGAACCACTCTACTTTTAGTTAATATCATAACCTTATAAGTTCTCCAAACAGAATTAACACACAATAATATCTCCAACGAACGACAAATAGTTTAAAAAAGCTGATTGCTAAATAAATGAAAGTGAATTAAAGTTTGGGAACCTCTGCCTACCCTGAGAGGTAGAAACATGGGCGGGGTATGCAACGTGGGCAAACTTCGCAAGTTTCAGCCGCCTCGGGAAAGGCTACAGGTAGTCCCTAAATATCCCCCGGGGAATATACATCTTGTCTAGTTGGCCTGTAGTTTAAGTTTAACTAAGGTATAACTTACCTTATGAAATTCAAAGTTTAACAAAGGATATGTAATTTAATTAAAAATGCTTTGGCCTTTGCGAGTTGTGTTGAGTGTTTCGCCTTACTAAACTTAAATAATATATAATGAGTTTCGTCTTTAGATTTTTAATGAATTATCAAGAGTTCAATAAAAATATTGTGTAAAATGATTAGAACATATAAAAAGACTTGTTTCTACTAAGTATTTCTACATCGAAAGTTATATTATTATGTTGTTGTGTATGTCAACAATAGATAGGGAAGAAATAGATCATGCCTATTATTTTTCGTCAAATTAAAAGAACGCTGGAGGGTGGCGCTACTTGTCTCCACCGAACACTTATAGCAGTACTGTTGTTGAAATGCCTGTATATGAATTCAAATTGCATGTTAAAAGGACTCTAATGAAAAAGGGCTATTACACCGTTAGTGATTATATAAATGATAAAAATATGTGTGGATTAAAACTGCTTAGCTCACAACAAATCTTGTAAAATTTTTTTTTTTTTTTTAAAGAGGCTGACAATAGTGACCGAGTTTCTTGCGCTGCTTCTTCTCGGCACTAGCCCACAGTAGTCCCAAAGCAGTGGTAGGGAAAAAAAATGGGACATGTAAAAGTGCCTTTTATAGCCAATTTACAGAAATAAATGATTTTGATTTTGATTGAAAATGTTAGTTCCTATTTTGGCCACCGCTCTTTTTACGTGACTCCAAGTATTTTAATCAAAAATAAAGTTCTTGCGTTCGTCAACTTGAAATATGAGAGGAACTATTATAACACTCTTAAAACTTTATAGACAGTATCTTTTACGTAAACAAGTAATATTTAATTGTAGGAACAGCTTTAAAGTGCTATAATTTGTCTGTGAAAGTTTAATGTTCAATTGATTTAATTTATAAGATTCTTGTTGATCAAGTAGCTACAGATCAATTTATTGTTTCCTACGATGTTTCACAATCGAATCTTCAGTTCATAAGTGCCCATAGTTATTTTGCTCTAATTTAAAAAGATGTTTAAAGGTCATCAGTTTATTTCCAAATACGTGAGCAAGCATAAATTTAATTTAAAGAAGTTTAAAATTATCGCCTCCATAATTTATTTTTTTATTTAAAACTTTATTGCACAAACTTACAATAAGTGTACAAATGGTGGACTTAATGCTAAAAGCATTCTCTGCCAGTCAACCATTGGGTCATGCAGAAAGCTTGCAAAGGATGCGGTAAGATAAAATAATAAAGAAAAAAAAGTTAATTAAGACAACAATAATTCCACAAACTTATACTGTTGTCTTTTATTTACGCAAACACGATACATTTAAATGAAACTACTTTTACGGATTATTTCGCGATTTATTAACATTTTATTTAACCTGACGTTTCGAACACTTTACAGCGTTCGTGGTCACAGGTAGACTAAGGTGTTATTCGTCTTTACAATATTTTGAAAAACTATAAAATATAGTGTTCGAAACGTCAGGTTAAATAAAATGTTAATAAATCGCGAAATAATCCGTAAAAGTAGTTTCATTTAAATCCACAAACTTATTCTAGCTAAATACCTATATATAATATGTTATACATATACTTTTATAAATAATATAGATACACAACAAAATATTAATAAATACATAGTTATATATACAAATATGCTATAAATATATATACTTACATACAAAAATATAGTGCAATTTATCTTTTTTAAAAATTGGCGTACTTAAAAATAAAAATCTTAGTTAACCCCACACAAACTTTATCCGACAACCTGTGGCAAAGTTGGTAGATTATCACAAGATAACTATGGGGTAAGTTTGTCCCTCATACCATCAACAGGTAGTGCCTTTAATGTAGGTATGGGTACAGGTACAATATAGGTTGAGAATGGTGTATCCTTAAGCATAATCTGAAATTACGTAAAAAAATATTTTTACCTACTCATACATATAATATGGCCCTTTTTTAGGGTTCCGTAGTCCTGACAACCCTTTTAGTTTCGTCATGTCCATCTGTCTGACTGTCTGTCTGTCCGTCCGAGGTTTTGCTTGAAGACTGTTGATACTAGAGAGCTGTAATTTTGTGGAAGTAGTATGTTAATAATCACGCCGACAAAGTGGTAGAATTAAATTTTGAAAAATATTTTTTAGGGTAGCTCTCATACACTTAACGTGGGGATGATTTTTTTTCATCGTCTACCCCATCGTGTAGGGTATCGTTGATTAGGTCCTTTAAAATAACTTCCTTCCTTTAAAAATTTAGGGATCCGTTTGTGAAATATTAAACTATAAAGTGAAAATTTTTGTTTGAGTGATGCGTCCCCCCTTATTATACTGGGTACAAGAGAATGGGACACTCCTTAAAACCACGTGATCAGCTGGTCATATACAACATATTTTTCTATGGGAGCAACATCGAAATCGATTTTTTTTTCAGCTTCTCTATACAAACTTACTCTTATACGTCGATGATAATGTATGGAGCATCGGAAAATAAAATCACGATTTCGATGTTGGTCCCATAGGAAAAGTTGTTGTATATGACCAGCTGATCACGTGGTTTTAAGGAGTGTCCCATTCTTTTGTACACCCTGTATATTAAAATTTATGATAATAATACTTTTCATCATCTTTTTAGGAAAATCATAACGGTTAAGATAGATTGGTTAGTTTAAGAGAAATAGTCGTTCAACTAATGTACCTATTAGAAAGTTTAGACTTAAATGAAGTAAGTAATTGCTGAAATATATTGTGGTAACGACGGGAAACTACGGAACCCTACACTGCGCGTGGCACAACACGCACTTGCCCGGTTTTTGTTATTTAACTTACTTTTAGGTGTTATTTATCTTCAATTACTTTTAGGAATTAATTGTATGTATCGAAATCCAGAATATAACACTTCTCGTGCCTCTATAATGCTTATACTTGTGCAAAATGTATTCAAACATTACGCAATTATTTTTCGATATTTAACCAAAAAAGTAGATGGGTACATGTTTTTTTTTTATTTATTTTAAACACATTAATAAATAATTTTAAATAATCAACTTTTAGTAAGCTTTGCAAACTATTTGTATGTAGGTACTACAATAGTTTTATGTAGTTTCAGGTTCTAGGCAAATATTTGACTCCAATCACATCTAAAATATAGAGACTGAGTTCTGTGTATTCTTATTAGTACTTCCAAACTGGAAAATTATTAAATTTTCGCAATCATTGTAAAAATAATTTCTCGAGAATGGTGTCGCTGAAATAGCTGTATGATGTAGGTACCTGTGAGAATTCTTAAGGCGAGGTACATTTGTGGTCGAGTTATGCTTTGCCTTTGACATGGTGGACTTAGCCCCCGTCTTACATTACTGGGATTAATAGCATAAGCGGTTTACATAGCTGTCGGTGTGGGATTAGACACAGCTTATTCGGTGCCTTCACGATAGACATGTGGATAAAAACCGGCCAAGTGTGAATTAGACTCGGGCAATGAGGGTTCAGAATGATCACACAAAATGAATCGAAGTTTTGAGAATTTGTTGTTTATTAAATAACGTAATAAAGATAGATAATTGTCAATATCGTCATTATTGATTGAAAATTTTAGTGGAACACATCGACACATACCCAATGTCATTGTTAGCGTTATATAAGTTTTTGTAGTCTTTAAAATATTTTATATTTTTCTAAGTATTCATTTGAATTAATAGTTTTTATGTGGACGACCTCCTTAGCCAAGAGGCGAGCACGCCGGACTTTAAATGGCGCCGCCATCTCTGAGGTTCCGGGTTCGATCCCCGGTCGGGTCAATGTAGAAAACGAACTTGTCTATATTGGCTCGGGTCTGGGTGTTGTGGTACCGTCGTTGATTTTGATTTCTATAACACAAGTGCTTTAGCAACTTACCATATGATCAGATCAATGTATGTGATGTTGTCCAATATTTATTTATTATTTATTTATGTTTGTCATAAATGAAGTAGAGTGCCTTAGCAGCAAGAGTAAACATACGTTTAATAAGGTGTTACAGTTTTAAAGAGTGTTTACAATAAATTAGAATATATCAAGTAACTACCTACTTGTCTCAATACAGCCTCACGCCTCACACTGGTGCAAGGGAGGAAAAAAGTCCAATTTGTGATGGGAATCTAACACCTGTTATTTGTTGCATAATGCATATAAGACACCCAAATAAACCAAGAGCCACAATATTTACATAGTTAGTAATCACCACATTTTTGGACATGGTAATGGATGAAAGATGACAAAGTTAAATCACACCAAATTTCAACGAAAAAATGTTCCGATTCAATGTTCGATAACAAAGATTCGACATGATTATTTTACAATTTTATTTTTTTTGTAAGGAACTCAATGATTGATCTTAATAAATACTTTTTTATTCACTATTTAGTTTTATTATTATTCTTATATTTTTTTAAACGTTAACGCAATTTTGTCATCATTTTTCTATGTTGCAAGGATCATTACTCGTTTCCGCCGCTGACCGCTGTTATCTCATTTTTTAATATCAATTAACTTATTACTCATAATTATAAATACACTTATTTCAAGTGCATCACGCTGCGACCTTCTTTTAATGCGACCAATTTTCTTAGATATAATCACACTTAAATTTAACAAGTTAAATGAGGGTATTTTACTAATTATTAATGATAGTTCCTATAAAGGTCGGTGAAATATTATGTATGAATGTAGTGACGAGTATCTATTTGAGAAATAAACACCTTATTAGTAGTGATGGCTGCTTTCAATATTTCGTATTCTGATTTAGTGAATATTGTACTATCAAGTAACCGCGAAGTGCATAAGTGCCTTGAGAATCTTAAATAAATTTATCCAAACCTCTCGGAGACAATGTTAATGCATTTTTATTAAGATATAAGTCGCAATTTCCTACCTAAATTCACAAAAAGGTGGCACGCTGCTTCGCGAAATAGGACAAAATTTGATTTAAAAAAAAAGGACTGGTTGAAAAACGTCATATCAATAAATGAAAGTCCTACTGAACCTGATGTCCCTACTGAACCGGACGTCACTACTGAAGAACCAGGCCCAAGCAAGCAATCTCGAAGTCTGATCTATACATCAGTACTTTAAGATCAACACCTCTACAAAAGCAGTCAGAACTCCACGAAGATGTCCTTGCTATGTTAGTTCATAATTAGTTCTTTAAATTTTATCGTTATATTATTTTTTAAATTTTGTTGGATTTTTTGTTAATACATATATTTTTAAAATGAATAAGGTGTTTTATTTATTTATTTATATTCATTGGTACTAAAAAAAGCTAAAATGTCACTATTTATACATAAATAAACACCATGCATCGTGAATTTTAATATTTTCCACTCTCCCATACAAAGTGCACTACTGTGCACTGTAGATGGGATCAGGGAGGCGCGCCTCCCTTATCCCATCTACGTACCATTATATCCATCTTCCCAAGGTTCCAGCCACTTTGCAACATTTCAAGCTACGTAACTGGTAAACATTGTTCCTAGTCGAATATGATCACGTACGGTAACGTTATCGTTTAGCAAATATTTGCCAGATCTTGCATACTGTAAGAACCAATATGGCAGATGGCCAATTCTGAGTGTGCGCAACGCCTTGCCAAACTAGTTACCTACTTCTGTTTACTGGATCAGGCAACAGATGTGAACGTCTAGTTAGATTGTGAGCAGTGTCGTGAAAATGGTTCACTTTATTGGAGTATCGTAGAATTAAGGGGTAAAGTTGAATCGTGCTTGTTTTTTAGCGTGTAGATTGATGACTCATGACAATTTTAAGCCAAAATCTTCCATAAATCGGTGTAAACTCATAAGTTAGGTATAGCATTTCATCACTGGTCGATTTAGTATGAAACATCGATCCGTATGATAACGAAACATGTTTTGTGCAAGTAAAGATTATTTTTATTTCACACATTGACTGTTATTTCTTCGGCAAGTTTTTTAGTTTGATCAGAACGACAATATCTTGAACTCTGACTAAAAAAATCTAAGAAACAGCTCGCAAAACGCAACCGCTCTGCGCGCACATTACAGATCTGTACGAGGCGCCCTTTAAATCACTTTTATTTTTTACAGGATACTGACTACTCATCATAAACAGTTACAAAAGAGAATTCTTCTCCTTTATGTGCTGTATTTTTCAACAATATCCAAGTATCGCGATGGGCAACCGCTAAGTAGTAACGTGGTGCCTATCATTTCCCCTTTATAGGGAAGTTACCCTCTTCCGGATTGGATGTTTCATGGCAGAGAGCCAACGACGGCACCACAGATGCTGCCAAGCCGTAACCCGACCCGGCATCAGATGTCTGGAGATGACTCCTCTTTTAATGCAATTTGAATTTGCATATCTGTGACGTTCTAATCGAATTGTAATCACAGTTAACTCGTAAGAACGGATTTTAGATGTTGTGCTATTTGATATCGACGTAACTAAGTACTTTAAACAGTAAGTCATTTTCACGTCCAACTTTTTACAGAAAAAAACTTAGATAAGTAGTGAGCGTATGATAGATTTTAGTGAATTACAAGTGTAATATCTGCAAAAATAAAATTAAAACAAGCTTTCTCTAAAATCTTCTGTCCGCGACTACAACTGCGTGGTTTCTTTCTGTTTTGACAGATATTTGTCGAGTGACAATAAGGGCATGAATATGATGAATACTAGTTACTGGGCCCTAACCATAAACTGTTAAAACAATCACAAATCTGTCAAACATTATCATTTCTGTCAAATTTTGTATGAAATGACGTACCAAAATTGACAGATTTGACAACTTTGAGATTGTTTTAAGAGCTCATGGTTATGGCCCTGACCGCTAAAAAATGTATTATCACTACAAACAAAGCAAATTTCTACTTTTCAGTACCCTTACAACATAGACCAAAATGCAGATGACGTGACATTATAGCAAGTGACTTGCAGTAGCAAGATGGAGCGTAAGCTATGCTTTTTTTGTCTGTTCTCATAGAAATGCTAAGAAAGAACCTATATTAGAAATATAATCAAAAAATTAAATCAGTTGTTTATAAGAAATAATGCTTTGTCTTATAAATATCCAAACGATATTTTCATAATCCTCTTTATAATATTATCAACTCTAATACGAAAATAAGTTAATCTTAATGACGAAACTTTTAATCATGTTTATCGATCAAACCAAAAGTTGGTTATAATATAATAACAAAATAAGGACTGACGATGAAATATTCACTACGATGGAAACGACTCAATCGAATTACAACGGGCGCGGTTAAAACAATTAATTTTCACGAAACAATCGGCATAATCCCCGAAATCCTTCAAAAGTTCTGAATGAAATTTCTCTAGTTCCAAACCTGTCAATGAAGATTAGGATGAGAGCTCACTAGGTGCTGAGCGGGCTGAGAAATGGTGACGTAACAGTGGTCAAGTAAAAGTTGAGATAGAATATAATAGAAAAATCTTTCTCTTTCTCTCTCAAACAATAACTTCTTTTCTTATTTTTTTTTATTATTGTTAAAGAATCAGTTATTACCTAACTTACCTATTTCATAAGTCTTCGCTATGTGAAATTTTATAGTTGGAAACTGCTCTGGCTAATGTATTATATAACATACTTTTTAACACCTAAGAAATATAAAAGCTGTTTGTTTCTTTAAATAAATAAAATTTTTTTTTTTTATTACTTCATATACAATAATCAGTTAATTGATAACAACAGATACACAATGACCACAATCCAACAAATTAAATAAGATACACAATGAATGTAACAAGATACGATAAGATTTACACAGTTTAATGGGAAAGTTTGTGTACAAGGTCAAAAGGTATTAATATTTATATAATGTCATTATGTCCAATGATAAATTGGATTTTTTTTCGCAATTTAGGGATCTGGAAAATTTTTGGATAAAATCTTTGGTCATGCAAAATTTCAATGCTGTCGAAATATAATTTCACTAATTTGTATTCGACAGTAAGGTGCAAATTAAGCCGTAAGTAAACGGACGATACAAACACACAAACACAAAATTTTATACTCAATTAGTTAGTGGTACTTATTTTTAACAGAATTTTAATTTCAATATCCGCTCTCCCCTCCTCCGTAGCCAAGCCTTTACCCCCGGTAATCCAACTCACAAAACTTAGTTATTGGAGGCTCTGAGTACAAGTTAAGCCAGGATTAAGAGGTTTGCCGAAGATATAAAAAGGCTTTGTCTTATAGAAAAATACTTGTTTTTCTTCCCGATGTGCGAATAAACCATTTGGACATGGAATGTTGGAAATATAATATGTTATATTCGTATAGCATTTTGTTATCGGTTCCAGCGGGGTAACCATGAACTCTAAACACGAAATTTGACAGATTTGAGATTGTTTTAAGAGTTCATAGTTACCCCCCAGGGCCAAATGGAATAAAAAGGAACCATTATAGTTTCATCCAGTTTGTATCATTGCTATTAAGCAAAAATTGGGCATAATCATAGTTATTTATGACGTCAATTAAGTACTTGCTCGGTGAACATCCAACTCATCTATTAAATCTATCGAATACCTCACCCAGGTACACCCCTCTTGGGACATCCCATATATGTTATGTATTACAAGCACTCCACTCCATCGGTGTTTGTTTCGATGAGTTACCTGAAACCAAAACAAAACTTCATCAAGCACATATACTATTAAAATAATAAGAACTCCAACCACTAGTTAGTGAATGCCTGGCCGGATTCGATCAGGCTGGAGTAAGGCTCGGTCTATATCCAGCCGGAAACCGGTCCGGGTTAACGCGGATTCAATCCATCGCTTAAGCAGTAAGGTCGATTTTTGAACGGATGCTTACGGATTTCGGCAGCGTATAGACCGAGCCTATGTTGTAACTCGAGGGTAAAGCACTGCTAAATCTAGAAATAAACTATTTTTTTATTTTACCAACCACAGATCTAAGAATAAGGTACGCATAGAATATATTAATGTCAAATGTAGCACTTGCCAAACCGACACGGGTCGCATAGTAGCGAATTCTAAGTCTATGATAGAAACTCAAAAGATGTCAATAATTGGCATTGACTCTCTCTAAACCTACAAAATTGCTACCATGTACCTTATTTTTGAGTTCCCGATATTTCGCCACTGTTGCAAGCGCCATGATCACGGAGTAACATACACGGAGTAGTTACTCCGTGATCATGGCGCTTGCAACAGTGCCGAAATATCGGAAACTCAAAAATAAGGTACATGGTAGCAATCCCGTAACAAACTATTCTAACAATATTAAGAACAGGTATGCCATAAGTCGGAAAAACGTAAAAGAAACTAGTTAAGTTATTCTCGTAATAGCTACACTGGGATAACTTTATGTTTCGTCGAATCCTTAATCGCCGGTGGCCTAAACTCTAAACCGGTGGTGGACAACTACACTTAATAGTCTAGCTAATCTTCTTTAGGCCCTCGATCATATTTCAGAGGATTATTTTCGCAACTTAAAGGTTTCGTATGTGAACCTGGTCTTCTGTGACACCCAATGACTGCAACCACTGTTCAGGTTACGCGGATTTGAAGCCGACCGCAGATTTGCGACATGGGTCCGGTTACCGCTAAAACATACGTGAAATACTATAGTTTTAATTATCGTGACATGCCTTGTCTTATTATGACCACACAAACCTTTAACGGGCTGCGATTATGAAGCCAAAGAAATAATAATAATTGGTACCCGTATAAATAATAATAGATAAAGGTTAATTGAGAGCAGAATTTCAAAGCCTTTTTGGCAATTCTGGTGACTGTTTTTTTTGTGCCAAATATATTATTCTTATGGTTACTTATATGCCGCAAAATACATAGTCAATCAGCCAAACAAATTAGTATCGCGAAAGCGTAATGCTGGCTGGTACGACTATCCGAAGCCACTAAGTTTTAACTATTTAGCTTTTTTTTTTCTTGTGACGATTTTTTGTGCCTATTTGGCACAAAAAACCGGTACCTATATTTTCTTATTTTGGTTAACAATTTTGACCTACATCTATCTATACTATAATAAATCTGTAACGGGTCGATGTCTGTATATTGAAGATATTTTAAAAATTGTTTTTGGGGAGCACTCTATAATCGATACTGAAGCCAAAAATGCAATTATTTTAATTCTTAACTGTCTGTATGTCACGATGTATACGCTAATCTCCAGAGATACTGCACGGATTTCTTTGCGGTTCTTACAAATAGATTAAGGTCACCCGTGCGCTTATATAAGGCTTTGTTTCATTAAATTCTGATGCCGGTAGAAACGAGCTTTCAGAAGAAACATGTTCAATTCGCTGCGCCTGCTAAATAACTCATGGCAAAATGACACTGGAAGGATTGATTCCAATATAGAATAAGAAGGAACCGAAAATCTATTAAACCGTACTATTACTTTATTAAACCGTATTACGAGTACATTGAAGATATTTTAACCGACTTCAAAAAAGGAGGAGGTTCTCAATTCGTCTGAATGATTTTTTTGTATGTTTGTTACGCGATTACTCCGACAATTACCTATGAACAGATATCAAAATTCCTTTTTTTGTTTGAAAGACTATACTCCCGAGCAGGGACGTGCGGTGCATATAGGCAATCAGGCAGTGTCTACCTAATAAATGAAATGAGGTAGGCAGTAGGTACTTACAAATGTGTGTTATTGGTGAAAACCATTGATTTTCATTAACAAAACACATTTGTAAGTATCTACCTACTGCCTACCTCGAAATAAAACCAATGCCCGCCACTGCTCCCGAGGTGGTTCCATTTTCACCAAGTTAGGATCTGATGGAGAAATTACACGAAAATCAAAGAAAATTCTCAAAAAATGTAGGCACATAGAGTGTTTTTGTCAACTTTAAATAACTTCAGTCAGTTATCATAATCATACTGCTGAGCTAAAGATGAAAGTCACAAAAATCCTTAACAGACGTCGACAGATAATATTTTGCAGTGTATTGGGCAGACTTGGCGCTTACGAGGTACTGACAAGAATTTTCAGCTCTTTTCTTAATAAATAGGGCTTCACGCAGTCCACAGCGTTGCTTGATATGGCAATCAATCATCCTGTAGTCCACGCAAACGAAGTTGCGGGCACAGCTAGTATATAATATGTAGACTAGCAGTACTCCAGTTGCCTACTTATTGGCGCTTGAATGTTAAGCTGACATTTGTGGCACAATACCGCAAACGCGCGCGAACGTGAAAGGCCACGCGTCACGCCTGCCCTTTCAGCTCATAGTATTAAAATTCCTTTATCAATAAAACCTTCGCGGATCGCAATCTCTATTCGTATCTCAGACGTGAAGACATATTGATCTTATTAGAGGATAAAGATGTTGAGATGACCAGAAATACATCATCTGTGAAAATTTTAACTCCAACTAACACGGTCCATGAGATACAGCCTGGTGACAGACGGACAGACGGACAGATAGACAGACAGACAGACGGACAGCGGAGCCTTAATAATAGGGTCCCGTTTTACCCTTTGGATACGGAACCCTAAAAACGGACATAGCTATTAAGAAAGGTCCGTTTCATTCATCGAACCGGTATTCGATCCTTTGCGTGCAAGGTTTAGTGACGCTACTGATGGCTACAAATATACTACACGAAACAAATCATTATCAGGAATTCGTTTATCTATCTATAAGTGAAAAATTGTATCAAAATTAAACTAGCTTCGGAGACTAACCTACACCAACAGACAGACAAAACGGACGATAGACAATCAATCAATTAAGATGATGCCGTCTTAACTTTACGGCCTTAACTTCATTATATTGAAGGGCACATCGTATAGTGTCATTTGTCTGCGACACGCAGCGCCTTGACCAACAATATAATAGGTTTACGAGACAGTGGTAATAAAATATTATATTTTACTAGGAGCAATGAAGTGCAAAACGCACCGACTAAATAACTCAAAATATACAAACATTAAGTATAATAATATGATAAATTTTGTAGCGAAATAGAAATTGGTTGTTTGAGCGCTAGAATCGATTCAATTCAATTCTTTATTTGCTTAATAAGTACGTTAGTGTTAGATACGAATACGACCCTCGAGATCGCGACGTTTTTTTTACAAAAATATAATATCTATCATTACACTGGACTGGACTAGTAGCAAGACAGCTTGACAGGGCAACGCAAGTGCGTTTGACCATTAGCCTGATAAATTAGTGTTTGGATGACCCAACGCATTAAATTCACCATTACTATTATTTATTTATTTTATATAGTAGCCCTAGAGTAAGATACAACCATATTTATGTTACAGGTACTAGCTAGACAGTATTTAGTCACGGCGTGTCACTTTCTACACCCAGCCAAAATAGTCCCAAATAAACGTTTTTCATTCATTAATTTATTAATTTAGAAAAGGGGGGTAAACATGAACTCTTAAAATATTCCAAAATCTGTCAATTTCGTACGTCATTACGTACGTAATTTAACAGATTTGACAAGATTTTTATCCCGATAGAAGGTTACCACGCTGGTCTATTTTTGAACCAACTCGATCCTGTGATCCTTTGCTTTTGAGGTCAATCGCCTTTCCACTTTACCAAACGGGCCGTCATTCTATCGAATTTTTACCACTGACTTTCTTTTACCAAACTCAAGTCACCCACGTCTGCACTCTTTACCACATTTGGGCAGGCACCAGACATTGACATCGAAACTATCCCATACACGGCATGCACTTATGTGTCGATGCTCTATTAATGGGGTTATTAGGACTTGCATGGGGCTCTGTAGAAATTTGACACCATATTTTGAACCTTATGTCCTTGTTATAAAGTCAAAAGGAATAAAAAAATCGAATATTTAAAGGGGTAAGACTGCAGTTATGAGTGCGTTCTAAGTTTGTCGAATATAAAAGTAGCTGACTGTGACTGAAAATAAAACAAGCAATTTTTTGAATTATGTACTTTAACATTACTTTAGAATAGTTTGTTACGGGATTGCTACCATGTACCTTATTTTTGAGTTCCCGATATTTCGGCACTGTTACAAGCGCCATGATCACGGAGTAACAAACCAAACATGGTAGCAATCCCGTAACAAACTATTCTAATGTTAGTGACCATGAAAGTTTAAAACAATGTATTTTTAACATTACTGTTTAAAACCTTAAACATGCTCATATTCTCAGAAAAATAAAACAAATGAGCCCGAAAAGAGTTTAACGGTAGCCAATAGAGTTCCATTAACCAAGTTATTTCTTCTTCAACAGATGTATCATACTATTATTTCATCATCCAAAAGTCACATAATTACAAACAATTACAAAGTTTCAAATCTCGTGCGAAAGTAAGAAGTAGAGCAACTTTTAATATTTTTTAAATTGTAGTTAAGTTTACAAATTGAAAAATAAAGTTAATAAGAGAGTGTTAAAAAAGAGAAAATCACTATAAAAATTACAATTAGCCCGGTGCCAAGTAGAATTGTCAACTTGACATACTCAAAAGCGTTCCTATAAATGACGCTTCGTCAATATTATAGGAACGACTATAACGGCTCGTTACTTTTGACACCAATACGATCAGTTGCTGATGTACACTTACGCATAGTACAATATAGGAACCCGGTGTTAGTAATTTTCTCTCAATGTCTTTATTTTAACTTCATTAAAGTCGGAGAAACTAAAAAACGACCGTATAGAGCTCCGCCACCTCTTTCCCGATGCGACGCTACTGGCCCGGAAAATAGCGTCCTTACAAAACCTTAATACGGAAAGTATTTACCAGCGGCCACATCTTTAGAGTTATAGGAATCTTGATGGCCCTTTTGTGAAGTCACTGTATGTGGCGTAAAATAAAGCAGAGATGGTTATATATGAGTAGGGAAAACAATTAAACAATGCATGGTTTTGATGCTGGGAATTTTTGGGACAACTTTTTATATTGTTGTTAAGGCAGATTAACGATCAGTCAGCTGGATATTGGTTTTCTATCATATCGGGTGTAAAAAAAGGCTTAACGAAGCCGAATACCACATATTCTACGTATTATTACGATATTTTTTTCTTTTACACAATACCGGGGAAATGAAGGGTTGCCGAGTTATTGACAGTCAAAGTTACAATTTTTTTTCAAAGATTTTTACAAATTTGACTTCTGTTTGTTAATACTAAACTTTTTTACAAAGAAACATGATCCGCTTACACACACAGGCATAGTCTGTGGCGTGCGCGCTATACATTGCGGGTTAGATATACTTAAGTTTTTTTTTTTGATACCCAAAAATAAAAGTCATTTCCCAGCAATTATTTTTTTAGCATTCTACTTGGTTTTATGTATATAATTAGTGGTTCAAGGCTTCGTTAAGCCTTTTTTTACACCCTGTATATTGCTATCAGCCATATTCCTATAGTGATTCTCGCACTATAAAGCTAAAAGGTCGTGGGTTCGACTCCTTGAAGGAGAAATGTTAGATATCAGTCACCAAAACAGCACTGTTTGAATTGGTTGTTTTGAACTAATCGATGCGATTTTGTAAGAATTAATTAAATTTTTAGTAAAATATTTCTACTATATTCACTATCTGAATCGTTCTCAACGTTAATCAATTATAAATCTTACACAACGACTACCTAACAAATGACAATGAATATCCTTAAATTGAATCATGCAAGACGTGTAAAGGCAATCTTTGATTAATTAAACATGTCCTATTTCGGCGTGAAATATATTACTCTTGACTTTAACCCTAAAACGCCAGGCCAAACTGGTTTAGCACAATCGAATTAGGTACGACACAATAAATTTTATTTTGGGCAGGCCCATACGGGCTCACGTCACAATTGACGCCTTCGTCACTACCGCTTCAAAGAAACGTGACCTGATTACTACGGAAGCTGTCAGTTTGCTGTGACTACAAATGTCTCAGGTACACTTTCTTTTCCACCTCGACTCTGTACCTTAAACGGCCTTTATTAAGAATCAATTTTGCTTTTAGCAAAGTCATCATTGACGCTGAGCTGTCTGCTGTCTTTCGATCTTAAGGTCTTATGTAGCTGTTTTTTCAACAACATTGTAAACCTTAAGAGGGCTTGCATTAGAATCAGTTTTGCGATTCATAAAATCATCATTCACTGAGCTAAGAACGGTTTATTGTTTGAGGACGTTCATTCCTTGGCACTCCTAGCTAGAACGACTTAAACGGACTCTTTATTATTTCCAGTTCAATTGAATTGTTTCTCACTTGGGGCAGATCGTTCGTGAAAATGACTCTTTTAAACTCTCCTAGACGCTTTAGGAACTAATAAAGTCAGAAAGAAAATGTTTTACTTCATTTCGTGCTATAAATAGGAGTTTGACTAGTCTACAATGAACTCTAAAATAAGTAGCTAATACTAAAAAGAATGCTTAACTGTTTTTAAACATTATTTCACAACAGTAAAACAAAATTAGTCATGTTTTAAGACTACTGCGGTTTTCATAATAGTATGAGGTAAAGGAATGCCTATGTCGTGGCCCAATCTTAAAATTAATCACTTCATGATGTGGCCGGTCATTTCATAAAATTGTCGTATTTCATGAAACAGCCAACTAAAACTGATTGTATCGTTTAAACGTCAACGTTTGATGATATGTTAATAAAAGTTTGGCCATATCATTAAAATTTGTAATTTTGGAAGGAAACTAATAATTAAAAGAGATTGAAATAGTTAAATGACCCGACCAACCTCCAAAATTACGTGACGAAATCCATAATTTTTTGACGTTACAACCGTTTTTAGAGTGATTTTCATAAAAATTTATCCACTGCACTTTTATCTTCACTTTACACATTATTATTCACTTTAAGAACAGATTATTGCCATGATGTACCACTATAACAAAGCGACATCAGCGCCTCTACCAGTGAATAATATAACAGTTTTACGATATGACTACCAACGTTTGGCCATTTCATGAAGTAGTCGGTCATATCATCAAACGCTGACTGATTCATTGATCTGGTATAACCACATCATGATGTGGCCAGCGGGTACTGTGCCTCATCATGAAAAACGACAATTTTATGAAATGGTTGGCCACATCATGAAGTGATTAATTCTAAGATCGGGCTACGACACCTATATAGGTACGTCCCACTGCAGGGCACAGGCCTCACCTCAAATAAGGAAGTTTGAGCCATACTCCACGGAGTTTTCCGAAGCACGGAGATGCTCGTGATAAATGTCACTAAATATGGTCGGAATGGTCACCCATCCACTCACGACCGCGGCGTAGGTTGCTTAACGTTAGTAATCGATACCAAAGCGCTGAGCTATGAGCACCACTGAGGTACATAAACGTATTATATGTATAGGGTACTAACTCTTAATTAATTAGTTAACTTTTCTTCTAGTGAAAGTTGCTGTATTGGATTGAAATCACCAATTCAATACAGCAACTTTTTCTACGAGACCATGCAACATATAACAAACAAATAATTTGCTACCAAATACTAAACCGCTGACAACTGACATCAGTTTGTCAGTACCAAACAGTAGACAACTGTACCAAACATTAAATAAATATTGGACAACATCACATACATTGCTCTGATGCTAAGACAAGTAGCGAAAGCACTTGTGTTACAGGAATCAGAAACAACGACGGTACCACAACACACAGACCCAGGACAATCTAGAAAAGTTCGTTTTCCGACGGGGAATCGAACCCGGAACCTCAAAGATGGCAACGCCATTTATAGCCCGGCGTGCTCGCCTTTTGGCTACGGAGATCGTCGAACAAGGTCAAATTATGAAATCGCAAGTAATACCAAAAATAAAAACTAATAACAAGAAATGTCTAAACTAAAAGAATTTCCTCCGGACCATTACCTCTGTCCTCGCAAACCCTAAAAGCTTGTAAAATAAAGAAAATAAGGTCATTACACACAGGCCTACCCGACAGACGGACGAACGTGACGAAAATATAAACGCCATAATAGTGAGCAGTGAACAAAAACCGGCCAAGTGCGAGTCGGACTCGCGTACGAAGGGTTCCGTATCATTTTCTATAAAAAACGGCAAAAAAAAAAACACGTTTGTTGTATAGGAGCCCCCTTAAATATTTATTGTATCCTGTTTTTTAGTATTTAATTTTGTTGTTATAGCGGCATCAGAAATACATCATCTGTGAAAATTTCATGTCTCTAGCTATCAAGGTTCATGAGATACAGCCTGGTGACAGACTGACAGACAGACAGACGGACAGCGGAGCCTTAGTAATAGAGTCCCGTTTAACCCTTTGGGTACGGAACCCTAATAAAATAACTTTTTGTTGCGCACTCGATCATAATATTTTGATTGAGCTACGCATGGCGGCTGTTCGTTACAGTTATATTTAGCGAGTATTGAAGCCCAATTCTCGTGCTATTTTATGTATTTAGGGCAAAACCGTAAACGTGCTATCGATAAACCTTTTGTTAACACTCTTATAGGTTCGTTTGTAAAGAACTAACACTAAATCAGTAATTGCTTTTAAACTTTCGCGTTGCATAATTTAAAACTCGATGAAACGGGAATTAACGCGATCATAATTTAGGTACAAAATGTTACCTCTTTCGTGTTCACAGGCTAACTGATGACAGTCAGTTTGTGACCACGGTCGGTGTAACCCATAGACTTAGGATTCGCTTTCTATATCTATGGTGTAACCTGATCGAAACGTCAGGCAAAAGGGGTAACATTTTGTACCTAAATTATGATCGCGTTAATTCCCGTTTCATTGAGTAACATAAGTACGTAATCAAATCTTGTAAGTCGTTTTGACCTATTTCTAGCTGTCATAGTTTCCATAGAACTCTGTAAATATTCATATTTAAACTACAGTACAATAAATAATTTGATACCATTATTCATTCGTGCTGATCTGAAGATGGAGAAAGAGAAGGATCGTAAAACTTTTCAATGGTGGCTACTACAGCATTCTAGTTAGAGCCCTCACATACTACGGCATTTTTATCGTCTGATAGTTTAATTGTTCTATTGAGTAAATAAATAAACAATTGAATACACACGACGACGAAACGATTTGCAATCGGTCAGCTAAAGTAATTCAAAATTTCAAACACCGATAGAACTACAGGCCGATCAAAAGTCTGCAGTATGCGCGGGCTCTAAAACTTCGGTGTCCAAGCTCATTTGAGTATTGATAAGTCCAATAGGAACCTACAATTTATAAGTATTGTGTATTAAATTTTATAATTTTCTAAACTACTAAACTATAAAATTGTCAGGCATCATGGCTTCAATGGACATTCGCAAGTCAGCAACTAGGTTGCCAATGCGTCCCAGTCTTTTCTGTGCAATTTTTATAAACTTATTTAATTCCCTAATCTATGGGTCAATATATTTTAGGGATTGATTGTACTGTACAAATATTACAACGTTCACTATAGGATTATTATCTTAATCTCAGAGAAAAAGGTTTTTTCTCTCATAAATCCCTTAGGGGCGAAGATCCGACAAACGCACCCCTATTGCGCGTAAGTACATCTTTTGAGGACTGCAATTATGGACTAATTTAGTATAGGAAAGTATTTTTTGTTGGTTTTAATGTTTCTCTCATGGAAAAAAATCTTGAATATTAGAGGCTAAAAAGAAGTTTACTAATACAATATTACTTTATAAAGTCAAGTCAAGGACTTTAATAGAGTCAACCGTCATCATCACGTAAACATCATGTGACAAAATATAGAAATACAAATCTGTTAAAATTCATATTAACGCAACAGCAACAATGAACACAAAAACCCGTCAGCCACACCTCTGTAAGTTTTTGTTGTTCTCAAGCAAAAACAATGGTTTATTATTACGAAGGCGTAACTGACATAAAATTTTGTGTCGTAACTCTTTGTCGGTCGCTGCGCGCGCGCCTCTTACGGAAATGATTACTGGCGTTCCTGAATAGTTAAATGATGATTTACTATCATGGATTAAAGTTTAGAGTATTCATTATAGTTATTAATATCACGTTTGATGACCTTGTATATTTTAGTATAAGATTACAAACAAAACTTTAATAAAACACGTTTCTCGTATAGAAATTTATTGTTGTTTATCATTTGTTTATCCAGCATAACACAAGCTGAACATAGATCTCCCTTACTGATCTGCATCAACGTGGACGTCAATTCACGCCGTGCTTTCCACTACATCCAAGAACCTTTTTACCCGATTCGTTATCGTTACCTGTAACTAGAACTCCTTGTGTCTCATTCAGAGTCGTTAGATTGAGCATATTCTTAGGAACTTTGGAGAAAATATTATTTATCGGGGTATTTAGAAGAACAGATGAAAAAAATTTTCTTTTTTACCAGAAAATATAACTTAAATTAAAAATATTTATTAATTATTTATTTGGTTTGTTTCTCGTTTAAACACAGAATTGGGAAAAACTGGCAGCAGTTTTTAATTTGGGATAAAATATTAAAATGGGAAATCAGAAAACTCGATTTAGCACACCTATAAGCTCGGTCTAAGGTCTCCGGCCGGCCAAAGCAAAAAAAAAATAAGGTCTTGTCAAAAAACAAACGACATCAGTGAAACTTAGTTTCAAAACGTCTCAACTTTTGTTTTCACCTGACTATAATTCGGTGCAACAGTTCGTAATGCTCTTGAACGCCCCACACGAACATCTGTTGCGGTTACGAGCAAACGAAGTTTCTAGACGCTATAAATCAGTGCGTCTCGAGAAAAGGGCGGGAAAAACTGTCATGGCGGCGAAAGGACTGTGCCGGCGCGGAGAACGATACGTTTTCCCTTTGAGTGAGGGATAAAGAAATTGTTTTGAGGTGCGCAATTTGTTTTTCAGTGTTTTATGAGTAGAGGAGTGTGAATAATTCCAATGCAAAGGTAAATAAAACCCTATGGTTATGAATTTAATAGTAGGTAGTACCTATGTAAGGAGATAGTCACAATATTCTAAAATGTTGTGTCACTTTTTACTTTTTTATCTCTTGTTAGTGATGCACAATGTGCTCATAACGTAAAAGCTCTTAAATTGGCTAGAGCTATAATTTATGATTTATGTTAAGTTCAGTCACAAAATTCGGAATAAAATAAAATAAAATTCTCAATATAGGCAAAAAGACAGGACCATAGAATCTGAAAGAGGAAGATTTAAAAAAAATTACATTTGACTTTATGATTGCAATCCCTTCAATGTCAATGTCAATGCCACGAGGATGGGTGTCACGAAATTCTAAGAGGAATCCCGGCTTTTTTGGTACCTATTGCGAAACACATTTACGAAGTACATAGAGCTACTTATCGTAAATCCCTCTAAGGTTAACCCTAAAACTAGCCCCAGTAAATATTTTACGCAAATATGGCCCTAATAAAAAACGCGCGTAGATACAACCACTCCATCGACGGGCCCATAAAAACAAGGAACACCAAAAAGCAATCGAGCTAAGTGTTAGCTAACTAATCTCTCAGCAGGCTATCTGATTTAAACACAGCTTACAGATTGCTCTGACACAGATGCGATTAGTCGCAACGTTGATTGTGTCTGCTCTACCTATGTAGGTATGTATTGATTGCTCTATCTATGTATGTTGATAAGAATGTACGGATCTATCTACGGATATGAATGTTGAAATTAAGAAATATCTTTTTTGCACTACCAATAAAAACAACATGTGAAAAATAAGTGTCTAAACTTGAGAGGCAAATACTCTGCAACAATATATGAACTCAGTATTTCACAAAAACAAAGGAATAATGTACAATTGAAATAGAAAACAAACATTTTTTCCAATACGAGTCCCAAAAATGTTACTTATTTTTACTTAACATAACCTTAAAACGATAACGAGCTGATGACAGTCGTCAAAGTAGTGACACATTAAATGCTCGGATGAAGCTAAAAGTAATAATGAACGCTACCTATAATAAATAGGTAGGTAACAGAAAGCAAAAACTGAGTTGTCAAAATAAACAAAAAGTCGCAGCGCAACACAGATTACATCGCAAGTCGCATGTCTGTCTGCTATAGGGGTGAGTATGTGAGTAAACAGGGATCGAGATCGTCTGTCTGTCAGTATGCGCAACGTATGAGTGCTCAACATTAAGGAAGCGCCTTTGACAGCACTCGCAATCGAATAAAAAGTGGGTGTCGGACTGTTTGGTAACGCTTGAATCCTCCGATAATACACGTTACTGCAATCTTTAATGTTAAATCTTTTGAGGTTATGTTTTGGTTACAGAATGCGCTGTATTACTCAATGCTTCTCTTTTATCCTTTCTTCCTACGTAAAAACTGTCTAAAGATTTAAAGTGAACATTAAGCATAAGCAAAAGCATAAGTATTGGCAATGTTCTACTCCCTGTGTGTGAGCCATAACTATTTGCCGGATGATTTTATGAAAACTGTGGTAATTCCGGTAGTCAAAAACAAGACTGGCGACTTAACCGATTCGAGCAACTACAGACCTATTTCTCTCGCTACTACAGCAGCGAAAGTTTTTGATGGTCTGCTTGACGCACAGTTGAACAAGTACGTAACTCTTCATGACAACCAGTTCGGGTTTCGTCCAAAACTATCAACTGAGAGCGCGATACTGTGCCTTAAGCACACCGTCAATTACTACACGAAGAGGAATACGCCGGTATATGCCTGTTTCTTGGACCTTTCCAAAGCGTTCGATTTGGTTTCCTATGATGTCCTGTGGAGTAAACTAAAAAACCTTAAAGTTCCGAATGAGATCACCAGTATATTTCGGTTCTGGTATGGACATCAATGGAACTACGTGAGATGGGCAGGGGCGATGTCAGAGCAATATCGGCTTGAATGTGGGGTAAGACAGGGCGGGTTGTCATCTCCAACGCTTTTCAATGTTTACATAAACGACCTGATCATTAAGCTCAGCAGTCACCATGTCGGCTGTCACATTGATGGAGTCCCCGTCAATAATCTCAGTTATGCTGATGACATGGTGCTGCTGAGTGCATCAGTTTGTGGTGTGAGGAAACTGCTGAATATATGTGAGAAGTACGCCCGTGATCATGGATTGAAGTATAACGTTTCTAAGAGCCAATACATGGTGTTTGGGGCGAGCGCAGAAAGTCCTCGAAACGTACCACCTGTCATACTGGATGGGACTTGCCTGGAAAAAGTGGATAAGTTTAAGTATTTAGGACATATTCTAACGCCTGACCTAAAAGACCATGAGGACATCGGGAGAGAGCGGAGGTCGTTGTCGATACGAGCCAATATGATAGCCCGCAGATTTGCTAGGTGCTCAAAGGACGTAAAAATTGCACTATTCAGAGCCTATTGCACCTCGCTCTACACCTGCAGTCTGTGGGCTCGATATACACAGAAGAGCTATAGCGACCTCCGCGTTCTCTATAATAACGCGTTTAGAACTGTGGTGGGGCTGCCCCGATTCTGCAGCGCCTCGGGCATGTTCGCAGATGCGCGTGTCGCTTTTTTCCACACTACAATGCGCAGGCGGAGCGCTTCTCTGGTGTGCAGGGTTCGGGCCAGCTCTAACGCAGTCCTGGCGATGATTGCGAATAGACTTGACTGCTCTTACGTGCGGCATTGCTGTAATAGACATATTCCAGCGGTGCCGTTTGTGAGGTGCTTTTAATTGTCTGTGTATGTTGCCTGCATCTTAACTTATAACTTATTCTAATTTATTTTATTTTAATCTACATATTTGATTTTAATTTGATTTGAATTTAATTTATTTGATTTTGATTTAATTTATTTGATTTTAATTTATTTCATTATTGTTTTCTTGTTTTGTCTTGACTACTATTATGAGCCATGTGTCGCTTGAAATAAATGATTTGAATTTGAATTAATCTCATGTGACTCTTTACCTTCTGAGTAAAATGGAAATTGGTAGCATGTTAGCTATATTGCGTACTAGCAGCCCGTCCCGGCTTCGCACGGGGTAGACAATTATCGCTAATAGTTTCGGCAGCGCATTCGACGAAAGACATTTTAAGACTCATTTTTCTACACCTTCGGTTACATTGTTCAAATTTTACCAAGGATCCCTAATTTTTTTCAAAATGAAATGTAGCCTATGTCAAATTGGAAGAATGTAGCATTCTATTGGTAAAAGATTTTTTTAAATCGGCCCAGTACTTTTTGAGCCTATTCATTACAAACATACAAAAATAGGTACAAATCTTTCCTCTTTATAATATTAGTATAGATAGTATAGATATAGATGTATTGACGGCAAAATTGTTTTTGATTATTATTGGATGGGTCCGTAAAAATTGCCATTGCCATTCTTCGTAGAAACATTGGCCCAGTATTTAATAAATTCTGTTAAAACAATATACTTTAATACCTACTTGGAACTTGATCATTTTTCGTGTGCAAATCTCATGCAAATCATCCGACTATAGTGAATTGTGTGGACTTAATCATTTACCTATATTGTGTATGTATTGACGGCAAAATTGTTTTTGATTATTATTGGATGGGTCCGTGAAAAATTTCCATTGCCATTCTTCGTAGAAACATTGGCCCAGTATTTAATTAATTCTGTTAAAACAATATACTTTGATACTTGGAACTTGATCGTTTTTCGTGTACATTAACTCATGCAAATCATCCGTTTAGTGAATTGTTTGAACTTAACCATTTGTGCTATCGAGTTAACGAGTTTTGGACAAATATTAACATTTGTATTTGGGCCTACGCATTTTCCGCCACTGGTTTACCCTGTTAAGCCGCTGGATGCAGGCCGCTTTCAACCGGCCAATCTAGAAGTCAGTGGGGAGGCCTATTTTTAGCAGTGAACTTCCTATGGCTGAAATGATGATGATGATGATGAACTAGCCTAACCACGCTGCTCGTGAATTAGCATCGACTATCGTCGTTTTTGCAATTTTTAGCTGCCATGTTTACTCTCTAAGTATAAACTGTCACTAGTGCGTCCAAGGTGTGTCGAATGTCGATTAAATCACAATGCAGTCGAAATGAGGATGTGGGTACTTAGCTCGATTATGGCGGAGGAAGGGGCCGCGCCCGGAACCGCGTCGATTCTATTTTTAAACGAAAATGATGGGGATTAAAATTTTAACACTCCCGTTTTAAAACCCGGAACTTTTTACGGGACGGGGAATGTGCTCGATTTAAACTTCTGAACTCGGATCTGTGGACTTTGGGGAATTTTGTTTATAATCAAGTCTGATGATGGTTTATGGATAGAAATCATGTCAGAGAATCTTTTTAACCACTATTTTGTGCGCTTCGTTAAACTAGAATTGTGAAAGTTTGATTCGTTTTACTTTAATCATTCAGTATCTTTTTATCTTTTTTTATAGTCCTACATTTAACTCAATTGCTCGAAACGGCCTACCCAGATCCTTGAAACTGTGCATTAACTCGGCTCTCCATTCCTTTTCCCGCCATTACGAAATATCTTGCAGTTAACTTTGCGCAGACGTTAATAAAAAGTATCAGGAGTTCCAACTTAGCATAATTCCATGAGAGCAGCCAGCTTTTGAGTTCGGGAACAATTGTCTGCGCCGAGTTTTGGACGGAGTTACCATAATTTAGGCTAGAAATAGGACTCTATGTATAGTAGTGAATGTCACTGTCATTTTATAAACCAACTAACAAATGGTTTTAGTAATTCTCATCGTCAAATGAACTGTGAAACAATTAGAAATATGAACCACATTTAGCCCTTCACAACATAAGCCAAATATGAAAAGCAGATCCAAGAATATTTAACTTTTTATTGGTAGGATTACAAATCATAATTTCGAGGGTCAATATTATTTCGACCTTTCATTAACATAACGTTATCATACTTTACGAGGTTCTTTATACATGAGATAGATTCAAATGCAGGTTTTTTAATCTTTTTTTCAGGTGGATTAATCACTTAAAAATGATAATGTTCCATCAAAAACTTAACTCATAGTGTCTGTAGTTTCAGTAGCATCCGTCAGTCCCGCGCGGCCTCGCTTGAATAATTAAACTGGATATCACTTTAGACTGATGAAATTAGAGCGTCTATGATATTCGAGAGGTTAAATGCTTGATTTTGCTAGCTGAGATGAGTTTGATGAGTTGCTTGTATGGATAGATTTCGAAGTTTGTTAGACAATCGTCGGTAATTGAATATCAATCGAGCCAATCGCTTTCTTAGTCTTGAGGATCGTGATTAAATGTTACTCTTGCTGTGTGTAACCGAATTTGCTACCTAAGAGTGGCATGCGTTCTAATGCATACTTGTAGAAGGAGAATGTATTATCCACTCTGCCCTTTGTGGCCTACGATGCAAGAGAAATTATTTAAACAGAAAGACACAAAATACCGTAGAAGATTCCGAGTTTTGGTCTATGATAAGACAGAAGGAGAAATGCACTCTCTACTGAAAACGTTGAAAAATAAGTTGCACCTAAGAAAAGCAAATTAATAGTACTTAGTGGGCCTAAGCAAGAGCTTACTTAAACTTGTCTTATATAGCAACAAAACTGTTAAGGTAATTTTAGAATTAGAATAGAATAGGATAGAATAGAACAGAATAGAAATATCTTTATTTGGCACAAAAGAAAAGATACAAATAAAATTCAAATTAAAAACGACAAAAAAAACTATAACAATCAAAGAAGAAGAAGAATTAGGATCCTTTTGGGGGTTTGTGCAGCGTTAACCGATTTAAGAAACAATATGTTCAAGAGTAAACACAATCATCATCATCATCACCAGCCTATATCAGTCCACTGCTGGACACAGGCCTCTCCAAAAGAAGGATTTTGCCATAATCGCCACGCTTGGCAGGCGGGTTGGCGATCGCAGTTTGGCCAATGGTGGAGAGGAGACGCTGCTGCCCGTCTTCTTATGGCGGTCCTCCTGTAGTCGCCTCTTACGACACCCAAAGGAAGAGAAGGGTTGGTGCAATGCTTTTAACGTGCCGGCACCACACGACAACACAATACACAAAAACAGTAAACACAATAGGCAAAATTATTGTTAATTTATTTATTTAAATTGCACATTGCACAATGTTGTTAAGGTAAAAAACCCTGTAAGGGTATAGCAATTCTATTTGTATCAGCCATATCTGGCCTAAAGGACCTGCGTTGTGCTAAAAACAACAAACTAGAAATACAATTTCGAAAATAGTTCCCAAAATCTGCAAACGCATCAGCATTTCTTCATTAGGGCAAATGGATGCATTACCGTTAAATCCTTTCGTGTTGGTTCTACATTACAAAGAAACATCTGATGCCATTAGGCAGTAATGTAATCACTTTCCCCCCTTCTCTTCCTATGGGTGTCGTAAGAGGCGACTTCAGGAGAACCGCCACAAGAAGACGGGCAGCAGCGTCTCCTTTCCACCATTGGCCAAACTGCGATCGCCAACCCGCCTGCCAAGCGTGGCGATTATGGCACAATCCTCCTTTTGGAGAGGCCTGTGTCCAGCAGTGGACTAATATAGGCTGGTGATGATGGTTATGATGATGTAATAACTTTTATCTATCTACCTATACAGTGTACCTGGTGAAATGTAAGCGAAAAACTAAAACGAATCTAATTTTCACCGTGACCCTGATTTCGGCCACTTCAGGTAACTTTAAATTACTTCAATTTCTGTATTCTCGAACCTTTCCTAAAGCAAATGGCTATAAAGCTGTTCAGATAACGAACACTCGACCTTTTTTAATTACATTACTTTTCTCTTCCAATTTTGTAAATAGAATGTCACTAAACCTTTTTTGTTTCAGAAAATTCAAAGATAAGTTCTTTGGAATGTCAAATTTGGAACGTGAAATGAGGATATTATAACGAAAACATGGTTTTCAGAGCTTTGGAACCGTATTAACGAACTTTCCTATCATTGCAACATAATTTTGGCCATTATAGGTAGTATCAGTCTTGGTATCAGTTACCTAATGAGCTCTCGAAGAACGATCGGATCGTAAATACGGGTAGGGTGCGTAAAATTTTTGGATCGTTACCCTAACCAGAGGCAGTGTTGTGAAAAATTGATATCGGCGGCTAGACGATCGATTACGCGATATTTTAGCCGGGAACAACGATCGGCGGTTTTACGTGCGGAGTGGACTTGACAACAAACAAATACACTTTGAAAATTGCGAATTAGGTTAAAATGAAAATAAGAACAGGGAAAGGGAAACGTTGGATTGAGAGTATAATAAAAAATGCTTGCAGAATTGTTCGGAAATTCCTACAGGCACATGAAGATCGCCAATAACAATCACAAAATATCACACAATCACAATCTTTCACATTGGCATTCAAATACTTAGCCTTGGAAATGCACTTGGCTTAGGCCCGTGCGTTCTTGAAATACCAGCTTATAGCTGAGACACAAAAATTTGTAAAAGACAATAATAAATATTGAGAATAAGACATAATAAATATTGGACAAGATCTAATTGCATACATTGTTCTACGGTAAGTAGCTATAGCACTTGTAGTATAGAAATCAGAAAAACGACGGTACCACAACACCCGACCCGAGACAATATAGAAAAGTTCGTTTTCTACATTGACCCGACCGGGAATCGAACCCGAAACCTCAGAGATGGCGCGATGCCATAGTCCGGCGTGTTCGCCTCTCGGCTACGGAGGTCTTCAGTTTGAAGTGGACTGGTTATTTTCTTTACAATGTGTCCCTCCTTTTTCACCTTTACTTGGGTCTATCCGGGACATCTTATTCAGTGAGATCGCAGCTCTAGTATTCATTATTTGGTTAAAGTTTAGTGGTAAGTTTTGTGTTGTTGCTACAAAGTTTTATATTCTATTTACAGATGAAGTTAACCTTTTTATTGGAAAACAAGAATAGTCAAGCCAAGGAAATGAGACTAAGTAGTATTATGATAATATACATGTATTACTTTGCGATAGCAAATTAATTTTGTTACTTACATCTTAACACTACATAAACTTACTTAGCACGAGTTCTATCTAACTATGAGTCACATCATATTCCTATCTTGCAATTTTTTTCAAAGTACAGTCAAATGGGTAATTAATATATAGAGTAAGCTAAAATGCAACAAGAAACCTTTAAATTGTATACCCTAGTCATTGATGTAAAAAGTAAAGATACGGCTGACAGAACAAATCGCCTTGCATTTTCTCCATACATGACACACTAACCCCATCTGTTAGACTTTGATGTCAACTGTCAAATAGCATCATAGAGTAACCACAAAATTACCCCCAAGTAACCTTGTAAGAGCGGCTTATAACGAAAGAGGAACTAAGAAAAAAGTTTTTATTTCACAGATGTTATATTTAAAGTAGTATCAGAGTAAATATAACGTTTTGCTTTTTCAAATTAAATACGTCAACATAAATTAAGGTAAAATAAAATAATCTTTATTTGCTTAAACACGGTATTCATAGGTGTTTTAAAATGCCCGCTCCAAGCATGTTAAGCCAACACGAGGCATGCAAATTAAATATAAAATTGAACTAAAATGAAATATAAAATTTATCTAAAATTGCAATTAATTAAATTAGGTACATAGATGTCAGTCATATCATAATTATGTTGAAATTAATATTTATTATTTAAAAAACTCCTTTATGGTATGTGAGATTAGCCACTTATTCAGTTTTGTTTTAAATTGATTATTATTTAATGTTTTAAATTCATTAGGTATATTATTGAAAAAAAAATTATAGTCATTGTTATACAGCTTTTTTTATACTGCATTGTTATTGGAGTTTTAGTAGTAACAGGATATTTTGATTTCTTGTGTTCCGTGGATAAATGTCAAATGCCCTATTAAAAATATGCATAATTTGCATTACAAATACACATGTTTCAAATATATACAGGGACGTCAATGTTAGTAATTGCAACTGTGCAAATAGGGGACCACATGATGTTCGTGGAGGGACACCGCATATTGCTCTTATGCATCTTTTTTGGGCAATAAATGCTCTATTTATATTAAGTAGTATCACATCAGTAAATTTTAGCGTAATTTAGAACCTACAATGCATGATAGGTAGCAATCGCAGTTTTTGTTACTGATCTAACCTGCTTTAAAGCATAAAAAACTTATTGTCTCTGTAAGGATAGGTCCAGATCTGGCGAACACGCCGCAAATGCACAGGACAGGATTTGCGCGCGAGCTGCACGCGCGCGTCATGCGATCCGTTACTGCAACAGATTGGTGCGCCTCTTTAGCGCAACTCATGCAAGGCTTGTACAGTGCGCGCGATCTGCGCGCGTGCAGTTCTGGTTCACGTTCGAGCCACTTTAAAGGTCGCGTTCGCGCGGCTCGCGCGCAGTTCTCGCGCTGCGCCTGCTGTACAAACATTATCTATATGCATTTTCCAATTTACGTCTTGTTCTATAGTTAAACCTAGGAACTTCGTTTGTTGTACTTCGTTAATTTTCGGGTCTTTATAATGAATATCAATATTTTTGTTTCTGTTTCATTGTATGTAAGTAATTAGTAAATACTTTAACATCAACATTACTTTTAAATAAAACTACACTTTTCTTATAAGTTGTAATGATGACTAATCTGTACATATAATTGAAGCTATAAAACAAAAAACTATTTCTCTCTCTATCTCTCGAAATGAAACAAAAGGTATGATACCGAATTCAGCAGCACGCAGTAGTGCTGGTCCCCATATTTTCTATATGAGTTTATATAAGATTACATCGACAATCATCTGGCGTAGTAGCGCTCCGGACTACAATGCCTGGCCGTTGCGGGTTCGACTCCCGCGAGGGGCAAATGTTAGTGTAATGAGCTGCCACGAGCATTTGCACCTAAGTCATGGATGGTTATAAATGTATTTAAGTAGTTTATAGATATATTTAAGTATGTTTATTATCTGTATCTAGTGGCAATAGCACAAGATTTGCTTAGTTTGGGGCTTAATAATTGGGTGTTTGTGGATACAATTTATTTTTATAAGTATACGGAATCATACCTTAAAACTATTGTAAAAAAACTATATCAGATAATTTATATATATTTATTAATTACATTTCACTGTCCTTCGAATAAAACATTTTTTTTTACTTATGCCTTTTGTTATTTTTGACATGTTTTCAATTTTTGACTCATAGTGCTTTATCATGTAAACTTAAATTAATTATTCAATAGATCATCATAAAATAAAATATTTATATTACATCGCATGTACTGGACTGCACTCAGTGCACTGTGAGTACTATTATGGCTATACTATAACAATACAACTAATGCACGCCGCTATAAAGTTGTATCGGTTTTGCACGGTAAATATGGCGTTGCTTCGTAAAATTGACAAAGAAGTTGGAAAATTGTTAAAGTAATGTAAATAAGTTTAGTGTTTATCAATTAAGCGGCTTATTGGTGAGAAGTAAAATAAGAATTTGTTTTAATGACCTTTCTGTCGTAATTTAAGCAACCTTTCAGTGAACATCTAGGCATTTTTATTTTTTTATACAAATGTCAGATCACGAAGACCGCCGACCACTGACTACGTCACATCGGCCTCGGTCGGGTCATTTTCGGGTCTCTTTAGGTCCAACACCCAGACGTGTGGTCCGCCCTGTCCTTACGAAGTAATATATAACAGACCCTAGTACCTAAGTAATGGATCTTAATAAATAATAAAATCTGGACTGACTTGATTGGTATCTACAATAAAACGTATAAAATTACCTATAAAACAAAGTTGTGTTTAAAACAATTATTAAAATCAATTAATATAATTTAGTTATTTAAAATACACGAGGACCACAAATTGACAATCTATTACGCAATTAAATATATTAGAAAGCAAAACAAATGGAAAATAGAAACACCGTCTCAAATCTGTCAATGGTGACGATCGACTCAATACATTTGGCATCAAACCAAACCTAATGACGCAAAACCACGATAACACATGAAAAAACATTTACTGTAAAATGAACCTGTCTGTGTACATACTACATAATATATATTATTATACAGGGTGGTCCAGGCCAGATGGATATAATTTTTTTTTAGGTAGTCGGCTTAGGGACCTATTTTTACCCGCCAGGAAAAAAAACGCTTGTCAGCCGCTTACAAGACATGATTTTTTTTTTCTTTTAGAAATCACCTCTTTTAATGTTTTATAATGGAAAATAATATTTTTTTGGTATTTTAGGTGCATAGTTAGACATTGCACTCTCTAAGAAAAAAAAAAAGACATTGCGCTCTCTCAGAAAAAGTTGTGATATTTCTAAATTGAATAAAATATCTTGTAAGCGGATTTTTTCCCGGCGGGTACTAATAGGTGCCTAAGCCGACTACTTAAAAAAATGTATATCCATCTGGCCTGGACCACCCTGTATAATAATATATATTATGTAGTATGTACACAGACAGGTTCATTTTACAGTTAAACGTTTTTTTATGTGTTATCGTGGTTTTGCGTCTTAGTTCTTAACATTATCGTTATTACAAACTGCAAATTAAGAAAACCCGTACAGCCATTACCCATAACCGATAGAGCCATAAACTGAATAATGAGTATTGTTATAGCTACACTTTTTATCCTAGCTAGACATAGATTTCTTTAAGAACTTGGGGGAGATCAATGCCCAAAGGAGGCCAGGTCAGTTTTAATCTTTAAATTAAAAAAATAAAACGTCAAACAGTATCAATTGAAGCTGCACTAACTGCCACGGGTACGTGTCGTCTGTGCTAAATCACGGCGTTATCATATGGGGTAACTCCGTGGAGATTGAATTGATTGAGAAAGGCTCGCCTTTATAATACAAAAAAGGTGTATTCGTGCCTTAAGCAACGTTTGGTACCGTGAAAGTTGTAAACCCCTTTTCAAAAAGTTTCGATTGCTTACGCTTCCATGTTTATATATTAAAGAAGCTTGCTCCTTTGTAAAGGCCTTCCCCAGTTTTTATAAAACACGAGAGGAAGTTACAACTAGGCAAATAAGGCAACAATATGCAAACTTAATGCATCAACCTCCCTGTCGCAAAGACATCTATAAAAGAAATGCCTTTAACATGAGCATTGTAATATATAACTTACTCCCTGAAGAAATTAAACATCTTAAAGGGACAACATTTAAAAAACAATTAACGGAATGGCTCTTGGACAAATGTTTTTATAGTTTAAGGGAATATTATGACTGGCGACACTAGTATTAGTATTATATGATTACAATTAGCGACATTGTATTAATTTATTTCATTATAATTTCATTTCATTTTATTTAAACCTACATTTATGACATCCTTTTGTATTAATTATTTCGTTAATTTAGATCACTGTAAAATTATTATGAATTCTTGCACGTCTGCGAGCAGACTAAACACACGCACTGTATAATTTTTTTGTCAACTTGTCTTTACTGTGTTTTAGCAAATAAACGATTGAACTTCAACTTGAACATGAAAATGTTTAAGACCTAATGCTTAGTAGTTTTATGGACAGTCTAATTATTTTTTTAAAGTTTAAAACTGCAACCTTTAAAACCTTATCAATCAATACCTATATATATGCACACAGTTGGGATATTAGTAAGAGATTATTTTTTGTCGTAGTGGATAACCAATTAGTATTTAAAAAGTAATATTTCTTTCCACAACTACCTATACGATGTAAATTACTTTCTTAGTAAAAGACTCAGAAACCTATTTCTGTAAAATCGATCAAAGTGGCTCCTATGCAAATCCTATACAATATGTAAACATCGTCCAGTCGCCTACTTATTGATTTGCTATTACGGTTACAGGCAGTCAATGGATACTTAATTATTTATGCTGATAGCTACGACCGTTACAATAATTGTATTTGGAATTTACAAATGCTATTACCCACTCACTGAATAAATCAAACAGCTTTTCTGATGACCCCTCAACCTAGGTAAACGATACACAATGTAATATTGTTTTGTGGTATCATAGGCCCTCTTGGCGTTAAAGAACGAACGAGGACTGACGTCATTTCTTTTAAGAAAATAATGTACTACACGACTGGACCTGGACCACGATGGCTTGCTGCAGTCCATGCATGAGTGTGGAATAAGGGGACCAATAAATGCATGGTTTAGGGAGTATTTGTCGAATAGACAAATCAAAGTTCGTATATGCGGAACCGAGAGTAATAGAGGCTATATTAAGTATGGAGTTCCTACTGGCTCAGTGTATGGTCCCGTGGGGTACATAATGCATGTCAACAGTATGCCAAACGTGATTAAAGAATGCACAACATATATGTACGCTGACGATACATGCATTGTGTATACGGACACGGACCAAAATAAGATACAGAATGTTATGCAAGAAAACTTTGATAGTATTGTCCGTTGGGCCCATGACAACGGAATACTTATAAATATGAATAAAACTAAATGTATGTCTATACAATCCCCATACAGTAAACATAAGACAATAAAGGTAGCTATAAAAGGTCATTCTTACGAGTGTTTGCATAAAGATAAGACTAACTGTATTTGTGAAAAACTGGAAATGGTGCACAGCTATAAATATTTGGGGCTGACTGTTGAGAGTCATTTTAGCTTTAGTATTCATGTTAACTCAGTATGTAACAAACTGCGATCTGTCTTAGTAAATTACTCAGTTTACAATTTTCAGTTACTAGAAGCATACTGTACATGCTGTACTACTCATTGGCAGACGCAATCATATCATACGGGTTGGCTGCGTATGGTCTTACATTTCCGTCATACTTGAATAAGATTAAAACTTTGCAAATAAGATTACTCAAACTATTGGTAGATAATAAAGTCAAAGACTCGCTTAACAAGGACTACGAAAAACTGTTTAAAATTTGTAAAATACTTCCAGTGGAAAGTAAAGTGAAGATAGCTATTTTGACTGAGCAGTGTAACAACAATAAGCATAAAAAGCGTCTGCGATTGACTACGATCTGCAATGCACTAGAGCTATGGAGCACAAAAAGAGTAGAAAATACGTCAAATAACTTCTTTAACAAAAAAAATAGCCAAATTATTTCTACTGTATATACTTATATTATACCTATACTGTTTTAGTATGGGCAAGAGTTGACAGGACCTTTCATTTTATAACTAAGTGTAGGTGAAAACTCAATAACTAGTTCACGGAGAAAGATGGTTCGTCTGTATGACTGACGCGCTTTACTAAAGTCTAGCTTTACGAATTAAACCTGTAGATAAAATATTAGATCAAATCATAGAACGTAGAATCTTGGGACGTGTATAAAATAAGTGCCCGGAAGATGGCCTATACAGGGTTACATTGCAAAGAGGTGCCAAATTTTCAGGGACTACTCAGAATCAGTAACTAAATCGATCTTCGATATAAACGATCTAAAAAGCAATTTTTATTTTATTAAACATCTGCTGTTCAAGGATGGTACGCGTGGATAATCTTGCCTCCTTCATAAAAAATACGCTCGCACTATCTCTGTTCAACCTAGAACTGCAAAGTTCAATGCAATAATAGTCACAATGGCGCGTGAAAACAAACCTTAGCCTTTTCGATGTAAGGTACATTTCTAACAGCAGGAGCGCCCGCGCATACCAGAGGTTCAAATCGACAACAAATACCATAAGCAGTGCACCTCTAGATCTTATTTTGAAAATTTGGCACTCCTTTGCAATTTCACCCTGTAAACAGAACAAATGACTATGACCTTGAGAAAAGTCTTAAGCAGGTCTACAGGTATAACCATTTAGTCACCTCTTTTTTGTTGTAACCACCAAAGCAAAGAGGAAACTATGTGCAACGTGTTAAACTTTATTGGAGTTGACTATACTCTTTAAATATAGGTAAGTACATTAATGTACGAGCTATTCGTAGAAAACATAAATTCGAGTCCCGTGATACTGAAGCTCATTCATAAATAAACAAAAGTCGTCCGGAATAATGGGCCGTTCATAAAAATTCCGTACATCCGTTAATACTTCCTTCAGACGGGATCATTAGGGGTTAATAATTCGATGCGGACGAGTTTCATCTCTATTCTTAAAGGGAAAGAGTTAAAAATGAGTTGTATTATCTATAGAGTTTATTACAGTATTTTAATTGTTAGGGCATAACAATCAATGGTGTTATAAACTTTGTATGAAAATAAGCAAAGGGACAAGATATTTTTAGGTCGACTGGCGCAAATGTGTCGATAGAATAAAATGTTTGTCTTTCCGTTTATGTAGCGTGAGCTGTGCGAGTAAATTAATACGAACTTATAAAATTTTAAAAATTAGTAAATGCTTGCTCTACCTGTTCCAGGATAATTTAAAATCTTAGTTTAAAAACACACATGTACTTATTAAACTACTAAAAATGTATTAAATGAGCCCAAATACAAATGTTTTACGTAATAATGGAACAGTTCCACTATCCTCCCGACTCCATTCATCAGATTAGCACTTAAACTCTTTTGACCATTTGGCAGACAATGACGAACATTAGAACAGCAAAGTGATCTACTAAGGTTTCTATTATAAAAACGTTGATTCCAGTTGCACTGTTTCAATTTTACCATTTCACAGAAAAAATGCTTATTGAAGGAAAAACGAAACGTAAGGGATGTGTCGCTACGTGAAAATATTGGCATTCAAGTCTCAAGCCGACCGCAAAATATTTAGAATACGTAATGATACTAGCGGGATGGATTACTTCCTTGCTTCTTGTTATGAGAATATGTATAAAAAACCTTTTATTTTTTAGGCTGTGTCAATGCTTTTGATGAAGACGGAACAAACTTATAGAGCCTTTTACATAGGTACTTATTTAGTTAATTTTCCTTGCATCATAAATAAAATGAAACAACCTATCAAATAACACTAAAAAACCATTAAAAATTTCGTATCTAAGAAACTTAAGTATGATAGATCAAATAGGATCTATAGAAGAACAAAAAACATTCGTTAAACTACGTGCGTAAAGTTCCGGCAAACAAACAAATTGAGAAGTTGACAAACCTAACTCAATTTTGGCGCTTTCGCACGTTTAGACAATAGACTAAAAAAAACTACGAAACAATAAAATTGGAATGCGACAAAAAAGAAAAAAAGTTTCTGCTCAAATTACATCTCTATTTCGGAACTGCAAAGTGTATAATCAAACGCAACGAAGCGGACGTAGAACGTAACAAAACGCGGTTCCCACTCATTTGCATTGTCAACTGACCCGTGACGGTTACGTTGCATGGTTATATTTTTCTATTGTTACAAGAAGTTTTGTAATGACTTCACAATGTTTATTTAGATTACTTTCTTCAGTGTAATCAGGAACGAGGCTGAGTATCAGAATACGCTTTATTTTTACCCGACGAAGGTGAAATTTAAGTAGGGATTGTATTTGTTGCAGTAATGGAAACGTTTGGGAATATCACGACCCGCATCTGGTTAGTTCGCTTCAATGCGTTTGGACAAAAAAAAACAGATAAAATTTCGTTTCTAGGTATTTAAAAGCACCGAATTGACTTGGTAATAACCTCGACATTTTGAAAATAAATATGAAACTTTATTGTGGTAAAAATGTGGTGATTTGTAAAGGGAATCTCTTCTTAAGTTTATTTAACCTGTTTAAAGAGGACCATTATTTACTCATGTTTTTTATTCTTTATGGAGCAGGTATAATACTAAAACTAGACAAATTTCAAACCAGCCATGCTGGTTGGATAATAAGAGTATACTATTTTTATGAAGACATCAATTTATGGTCCAACTTAAAATACCGAATAATAGGTAAATCCACGGCCAGACAGACGGGCGTTAAATATACATTATACGAAGAGAACACATTAAGTAACACCCTTTGTGAGCAAAGACGTAATAAATCCAAATTAAAACAAAAAGGGTTTGAACTTGAGGAATTAACTGTGATTAGTTCGTTGAACCAAACAGAAGATACCGAGAATCTTCTCAATTTTTTCAACAGAATATATAATTAATTCATACATAAAGTTTAGTAATAAGGGGAGGCTGGATATTGCTGCTCAAAACATATAGTAGGTATATTATTCAATGTACCAAAAAAACTAGGAAATCCCATAAAAGGTAATCAATCAGTTACTGAATAAACTAACGACGATATATACCTACCTACCTATAAGTTTACCTGCCTGCGAAGTCGGACGGATTATTTTTATTACCGAATGACAACACCCTAAGATACTCGACTCGCGACGCGCCCCTCCCTCCGGTCCGGCTGCGGCGATCGCGTCAACTCACGCGGCGAGTTTTATAGCTTAGGAGCAGTGATGCATGCACTGAATACTGCCCCTCTAGCACGATCAACAAAACACGATATGATATAGCGATTTATCGCCTATTTACTTAAAAAATATGATAACATGGCCGCCATCTTGAACTTTTATTGAAACAGTAAGCATGTCCGTGCCGGCGACGTCACGGTTATGCTCGCTTTTTTGACAAAAGTTCATATTTTGACAAAAAATATGCGATAAACCTCTATATCATATCGTGTTTTGTTGCACATGCTAGAGGGGCTGATTTGGTCATAGGTTTCAATTTGGGGAAGATCTTGTACGATGGTACAAAAGCTTCCCCAAATTGTTTCATAAACAAATAATACTGAAATAAAAAATACATATTATAAGTACTGATTAAGTTTTAATGACATTGATACAGTGTAAATTATAAAAAAGACAATAAATAAAAGTAACATTCGTGTCGATTCTGGCTTACACATTATGTCAAAACCTCGATCAAACATTTCTAAGCTTTCAGAAAAAAACTCGCTTTAAGAAAATCACTCATTAGTATTAATCATAGTAAGCGTTGCCAGAAATGTTTTTCTAAAAATCGGGACTATAACGTTAAAAAGCGCGACAGGAATAAAAAAGTCGGGAAATACAAAAAATTATAATTATTAGTTACAATCCTATATTTAAAAACGTCAGACTACTAAGATTAATAGCATAAGAGGTAACAAAATTTTTAATGCTACAATACCTCTTTTAGCTGTTTTCCAGCTAAACTATAATTTAATGAGATCAAAAATGACGCCTAGTTATAAAATAATCATGATTTAAACGGCGCAGCCACGACACGTGCGCACCTTTAGCAGCGATAAATTTTGTAAGTGTGTGCGCGCGACGACGCTGACGTACGGGCGCGCTCACATACAAACCGAGTTCGGTGCGTATGTATAAAGATGACCTACCTACTTATTTTTTTACTGTGTTAGTATGTTATTATAAGTGGCTAACTTTGATATACTTTTTAATCCCTTTTTGGCCGTCTTTGAAATCACGGTTATTAAATTTTAATGTCGCAAAAATGCGAAACCTGGCAAATAGTTTCAAGAGGTAGTTAACTGGGAAACAAGCACAAGGAGCTTTTTGAGGTATTGTTTGGAACAATTTAAAAAGTTCGCTGCCTGGATTATTTTGAATCAGCTTGTCAAAATTTTTTGTAAATGCTGTTTCTAATTGTCCAACATACTGAATAAACTCGTTTGGAGGCATTTTTAATCCACCGTTAAAAGCGGATTTTTTGTTGAAATTCTTATATCTTGTAAACAAATTTGTTGAATTTAAATCAGGAATGTATTTTAAAACATCACTTAACACGGGGCACATATGTTCATTAATACATTTAAAAAAAAGATACCCAGCGACATAGGTCAAACTATTTTCTTGCGGCAGATCCATTCGGTAATCGGTTTCACCACTCAAACATACAGCTGATGTTTGCTGTTGTTGTAAATTGGCTTTAACAAGTGTAGTTTTTTTCATTAAATCTTCGGCTTTCAGTAGAATTTCACAAATATCCAATTTGTATCTGGTGAGCTTTGCATCATATTACATAAAAAGAGCTTTGAAAAAGCTCGCTGAAATTGTATAGGTGTCGGCTCACTGCAGAATCCACTCTGTTGTCTTATGGAACCAAAAAATTTTTCTAAATTGTCCTGATTTAATCTTCGCGTCATTAAACATTTGAAGCCGTCTTTCTTTAGATCTTCGTAAAGCATTTTAATAGATTGTATAGTAATCTGAAAATTCACAAAAGATTTTATGTGCCCCTTATACATTTTTCCAGTCTTTCGGTTTATGGCCTTGGTAGCAGCAAACATTTCCTGAGCATTATTAAGTACTTTTTCCTGGTCTTTACTCAGTATGAAAGCTTTTTGAAAGTTATTATTACTTTACTTGAATTCAGTACGTCAAATAAGTTATTAATTAACTCTATAAAATCTGCAGTTGGTCTGGCATCTTCCGTGATTTTGCCAAGGTCGATGTAAGTGTGAAGTGCTCCTGATACAGTACGACTCAGAGTTTGCACTGCTAACTTAACCCTCATTCGTTAAAAATTATTTGGAAGTATATGCGCATCAGTGATTTTTGGAATGAGCCTTAAATTTCTTTCTTTTTGATCTTTGTACAGTTGTTCAATAAATTTCCAGGAAATTGTTTTTCCATCGTATAAGAAATCACGTGTTAGTAAATTGTTTCTGATGCACTTTACTAAGTGCGGCACATCAAATATATAAAATGTTTTCATGTTATCATACATGAAGTAAGGTTTCTCTATTGTTACTTTTTTTATTTCTTTCGCAAATTTGTCAAAGTTAGACCCTTGATCAGAATTTATTGCTTTTACTTTAATTCCTATTTCAAATAGTTTTCTAATGACTTCATTCATCCATATGTCAACTTCTTCATAGTGCTTTGCAGTTGCGAGCAGTGCATATGCAATCGGTTGCTTCCACTTGAAGTAAATACCTTGAAGCATTATAACGAAAGCATGGCTAGCAATTTCCGGTGTGATTTTTCCGTCGACATTGTGAAAGCCAATAATTTCATCGGTTTTTATGTTGTAGTACAAATTTCTTTTTGAAGTCATCACGTCAACACAAATAGTGCAATATTTTGCTGCATCTGGTAACGATTTTATTTTTAATGCCAAACTATCTAGCACTTTGTCATCAAGTTTGGGAGGAATATTAACTATTTAAGGTACTTTTGCATGGTAGTTTCAATACTGTTTGTAAGCATCGGTATATGTGTGGGCTCGAGTAATGCAAGTTTAGTGCAAATAGTTTGTACTCTGCCTCATACCGATTGCCTTTGTACTTATTTTTTATTTTATTCTGCCAATCAATTAGTTTCTGGAATCGTCGACTGATTTCATCTTCAGGATCATTGCATGTTACGGGTTTGTTTTTCAATTCATTCTTTATTTTTGCGATTTCTTGATCTAACCTTCGGCGTTTGGCTTTAGATTCTCTTAGCTCACCTGCAAGTTGTCGTTTTCTTGGTGTGCCTGCGCTAAGTGAGATCGAGGTCTGTGCTCGCTTCTCTTTTGAAGTCTGGGTTTTTTCTTCTGTTTGGGTTGTTATAGAAACATATTTCTTTTTTTTGACGACTTTAGTTTTGCGATTTTGCAAAAACACAAGGGACCTTTGATTGTTGTAGATGATGACTGTGCTTCTGATATATTTACTTTTTCAATAATTTTATAAGAAGCGATCTTCACGTTTGGTGCGGATGTGGTCTGTACTATTGAACTAGATGAGCCTTTTGCCGGTACAGAATTTGCTTTTAATTTTTTAGTTAGTATTATTGATGACTCTTCAAAATGGTCAGAACACACATAATGTACTCCAGGTTTGATTTCTCTCTTTAATAAGTCCTCTCTATCTAGCAATGATAGCCAGGTTCGACATCTGAAATAATAACATAAATTGCGTTATAAACATATGACTTTACATGTGAAGCCTTCAAACCTAACATGCACTGCACAATACGACAAAATTTTGATTTTGCCGCATTACCTCGTAAGCGCGAGTCAATCGTAAAGACAAAGTATTGAGATTACTATACAATCTATTAAAACGCTTTACGATGATCTATAAAGGTAGACGGCTTTTAATATTGATTGACACGTACATTAAACCAAGACAATTTGTTTTTTTTTTGTTCCTTAAGACAACAGGGTGGATCCTGCAGTAAGCCTACACCCATTTAATTGAAAGACATTCAAATGAATTCTACATTGACAGGATTAAAATAAGTCCAGCTATACTGCCGTCCCTTTCTGTTCTCTCATTCAAGACCGTTAAAGGCTTTTATTAATAATTAAATCGTGCGCTAACCGAATCTAGGCCATTTTAACAAATTATATTACAATGCTCATTTAAACGTTGGCTCCTAGACTATAATGTTTTAACATCTACTTCAGTCATCTTTTTTAGAATATTGTAGTCGGCTAGGATAAGAAAATTCCGAGATTCCGACACGATATCAATTACTTATATTCTACGGAAATCTATTGAGGGCGTGACCGATCCGCTCTTTTTCGTTATTTTTATTATTGAGTTTGGAAAAGTAGAATCTGTATCTCTCTCTAGCTCTTACCTAATATTATGTAGGTACCAAGTCATACAAACCCATACATTAAATGAATGAGTAGGTAGTACAACAGTATGAACATGAAGTAGGTACCAGGTACCTACAATTAACCCGAGGTAGGTACTTACCTCCCATGGAAACAGTAAAGCTAAGTGTATCTAACTTCTTCTTTGGTGCGGGTTGTCGAATATATACTTTACCAAATTAAGGGAAGAATAAGAAACCACAAAAATATATTATTTTGTAATTACTTATCTTAGCTACCGGTGTAACGTAAAAATGTGTAACAAATATTTTTCTCACCTTTCAATATCACTCGGGAGTGAGAAAAACTTGAGGTTTGGATTATTATTTCTATTGAGACAGCCAAATGCAATACAGTATCTCTTTCCACTCATTTTAATTCGAAAAAAATAAGCGTAGCGCGTGAGAAGTGAAGCACGTATTAACTGAACGGTGTGCGGCAACCTACTAACTATACGCTAGCTAGGTCCGCAACCTTGGCGCGGCAACTACTTGCAGCGTTGTACGGACAACAGCACGTCGACCTACCACAAAATGTCAAATTTACTCATTTGAAAATGAACTCTATATGTCAGGCTTAAAGTTGAAAATCTATTGGAGAATTTTTGACTTTTGGGGTAGGTCGACGTGCTGTTGACTGTACCTTCATATAGTGCGGAGTGCGCCTGGCCTGACCAAACATAAATTAATACTACACTTTGTGTTCACAAAGATTTTCTAAATGCTATAAATGTTATAGGGGTGCTTCTTCGAGCAAGGCATTATTTGGTGATTTGCGTGGCAATTTTCAAATTTAATATATATTTTAAATCGACCTCTGTATCTTAAAATATACGTAAAAGTAATGCTTTTAATGGAAAAGGCACATAATAGAGCGATATACTTACAGAGATAATCGAGGTTAAAAAATTGGAGGCCACGCAAATCACAAAACACTCCACGAAAATGATTTTTTATTTATTTAAATTTATTAGATAAGTTATTATGTTATCAGTTGAAAGAATAGGTAAGTAACTAACACAGAAATCGTTTTTTTAAAGCTTTTATTTAAATTTATATTAGAATCAATCGAGCATTATTTATTTAAAGATATGACATGACAAACCTATATAATTACACTTGAGTTTTCGTCGTTAAGACAGGAGATCACAGCTGTAGTAGTTTTTGTAGTCATCAGTTCTTCGTAGTCTTTGGCCAGGCCTGGAACTTCTATCTCGTCTAGCTTTTTGTTCGCGGCGGTTCAAGCGGAGCGGAGATTATGGCCGAAATCGAAGGCTTTTACGGCCGATTGTACGCATTGCATTCCCTACATACAGCCGCAGCCCGACGCGAATGATCCAAGAGCCAAGCTTACCTGCCACTTCACTGAAGATCTCCCAGACGTGGAGGAGGATGAGATTGAGGCGGCCCTCGGACAGCTTAGTAATGGGAAGGCTCCCGGCGAAGACGGAATCACATCTGAGCTCTTAAAAGCTGCAGGCCAACCAGTGCTTGGCGAACTTAAGAGGCTCTTCAACTCCGTCATAGCCAATGGGACAACTCCGGAAGCGTGAAATGGGGGCATGGTGGCATTGTTTTTCAAGAAAGGAGATAAAAGTCTCCTGAAAAACTAAAGACCAATCACGCTCCTGAGTCACGTTTACAAGCTGTTCTCGAGGGTCATCACAAACCGTCTTTTCGCAAGATTTGACGCTTTCCAGCCACCGGAACAGGCTGGGTTTTGCAAAAGTTACAGTACCATAGACCACATTCACACGGTGCGGCAGGTTATACAGAAGTCCGAAGAGTATAACCAGCCCCTGTGCCTGGCCTTTGTGGACTATGAGAAAGCCTTCGACTCGGTCGAAACATGGGCTGTTCTGAAATCCTTGCAGCGATGCCAAGTCGATTGGCGGTACGTGAAGGTGCTAAGAAGCCTGTACAGTATGGCATCAATGTCCGTCCAAGTACAAAACCACCGAATAAAACCCATCCAGCTGCTCCGAGGTGTCAGACAGGGAGATGTTATATCTCCTAAACTGTTCACCAACGCACTGGAGGATGTGTTCAAGACGCTGAATTGGAACGGACTGGGCATGTAAATGGCGAATATTTTATGCATCTTCGCTTTGCCGATGACATAGTTATTATGGCAGAATTGCTGCAGGATTTGCAAAAAATGCTGCACAGTCTTAATGCTGCCTCGAGACGTGTGGGGCTTGTGATGAATTTGGACAAGACAAAGGTAATGTTCAACGAACATGTCATCCCGGACCCAATTTCCGTCGAGGGCACTACGCTCGAGGTTGTCCAAGAGTACGTCTACCTTGGACGAGTACTACAGCTCGGTAGAGACTACTTCGAGCGGGAAATCAGAAGAGTGCAGCTTGGCTGGGCAGCATTTGGGAAATTGCGTCATATCTTCACGTCGACACTGCCGCAGTGCCTGAAAAGCCGGGTGTTTAACCAATGCGTCCTACCAGTTTTAACCTACGGAGCCGAAACGTGGAACATGACAGTCAAGTTGGCCCACCGACTACACGTCACTCAGCGTGCTATGGAAAGGTCTATGTTGGGGATCTCATTAAGGGATAAGATCCGGAACGAGGTAATACGACATAAGACTAAGGTGACTGATATTGCCAAAAAATGTAGCAAGCTGAAGTGGCAGTGGGCTGGCCATGTCTGTCGCAGAACTGACGAGAGGTGGAGCAGGAAGGTTCTCGAATGGTAACCACGCTTAGGCAAACGTAGTGTAGGACGCCCTCCGGCTAGATGGACCGATGACCTAAAGAAGGCAGCTGGCAGCGACTGGATGCAAAGGGCGGGAGATCGAGCGCTGTGGCGCTCCTTGGGGGAGGCCTATGTCCAGCAGTGGACTGCAACAGGCTGATATGATGATGATATGATGACAATTTTATTATTTATTAATATAGGTAGCTAATCTGACACTATTTTTACTATAATAAGGTACTTATAAAATTAGAAACCCATTAACTGCATCATTTCAATTGTGATCTAAACGTATTGACATTTCAAACTAAAAATGATCATACAATACTATTACAAAACCCGAAAGTTATTTCATTTGCAAGGCCAATAATTGATTTGCGTGGGTCAAAACTACCACGTAAACCACGGAAATCACGACCACGAAAATCAAAATAAATCCTTTATCCTAAAAATATACATAAACCTTTTAAGCAAATAAACTGTGTTTTGAATATAGGTTACGTAACCTATTATTTGATCGCTACAAAATTGTATTCAATAAATAAATTCACAGACACCGGAGAAAATTGTACCACACAAATCAATTTTTTGATAAACCATACCCATGCAACGAGGTTTTTACCTTAATTTTTCAGACACTCGAGGTCGTCGTCACACAAGTACTCTGCCCGGCCGTCGAGGCGCGACTAGTTTTAACTTAACTAATTAGGGTTTTGCAAGTGAATTTATAATGATCCACGCAAATCAGTAACTACCCCGGGACAGTCACATTTTTATTTTTTTTAGATAATGTAATTATTTTAGAACTACGATCTAATTTTTCATAGAATTGTCAACTTCTTATGACTTACTATATTTTTTTTGGTAAGCATGTACCGTTTAGTTTAAAATATATAATTTATTAAGTGACCAGATCGGGGTTTGGGACACTCCACGAAAATCAAAGAATCGGGGTGTCTCATTTTTTTTATAATACTAAATATAAAGATCATTGAATAATAATCAATAACCCAGTTAAGAGAGGAGTGAAAGTATACCCGAAAAAAAAATTGGCTAGCTGGCTTTTCGATTTCTATTCTTTTTAGGTGATGCCGCTTAAAAAACGTGTCTTGAAGAACGACCCATAGCGTATTTATACGCATTCATAAACTAATTAGTCGTCTTAGTTTACTAAAAATAACTAATAGTTGAATCCAAAAGCAATGTACACAAATCCGTTTTTAATCTTCACTGGCCTTTGTATTCAGGTACTTAGTCGTCTTAGTTTACTAAAAATAACTAATAGTTGAATCCAAAAGCAATGTCATTCAAATCCGCTGTTAATTTTCTCTGGGCTTCGTATTCAGGTACACTACTATCAGCTTATTTTCTACGTAACACAGAGGAAAGAAGAACTCGGCGACACGCAAAACACACAACTTGCCAAATCGAGTTTCCCCCTGTTCGGGAAACAATTTCCGCGGAGCACGGACGAGGACGACACCACGAGTAGACAACACAAAGAGACGACATACATGGCACACGACTTAGAGCCCGGATATTTTTGCACGAAAATCTTGCACATTGCACAGTGTGCATTGTGTACACTTGAGTGGGTAATGTACTCTTGCACAGTCACGAGCATTAACTATGTTTTCATTGGACTCTAAATCGTATTGCAATGGAATGGGGTAGGTTGGACGTGTATAAATTTCATTGCTCGTGACGAAGGTACTGATGCCAAGCACTTGTAAAGGCCCATCCATCCTGTGGCCGTTGTATATAAATAAACTAATGGTGTCCTCAAATCCCATGTGGTTGGTGTCCTCGCAAGTTAAATCACGAAAATTGGTTTCTGTAGCCGTATAAGGGTACACGACAGAACTGACCAAAAAGCCAGAATAGCAGTCGTTGTGACCGATATCAAGTATTATCATCATCACTCTTGTATTAAAATTCTACACGTATATTTCAACAAAATGCAATAATATAGTTAAGATTGCAAATGACTATCAAATTATTAAGGTTGACAACATATTGAAAATGTGACAAAAACACCAACATAAAGGATCATTTTGAGGATTTTGATTTGAGTCCCTTTTCTATAATTATTGTACATTCGATTGAGCAGCAGTCATCCAAATTCCAATACATAGAAATCTTTAATAGGTCCCTATCGGTATTATGCCAAGTACAGAAACACTGAATCAACCAGCTCAATCCAAAACAAAAAAAAAAACTTTTGCCAAGACATTGAAAAAAAGAACTGCGAAAAATAATACGACAAATAATTAAATTCCCAGTACAAACTCAACACCACGTAAATGTGTTTCGGTTTTTAGATTCAGGATTTATGGAACTGACTGAGCGAGAAAATGTCTTTTCCACGGACGCCATGATGTAATCCGGCGGTATCAACGTCATGTTTCCCGCGCAAACTGTCGATACGTCGTGGTTGATTACTTCATCCACGACAGCCGTCTGTCCACAGGTAAAATCTAGACTAGTGTGACTGTGACATTACATGTGGATTTGTCATGCCGATTTTATGATAAAAGGGTAAATAATTATGAAAATTTAATTATTTTGCTTACAACTTCCGCTCAGTTACGCCGATAAAAATAAGTATTAAAAGTAAGTAGGTAATTATTATAAAAAAAAATATTTACACAGTTGGGTTTCTTTTTGGGGAATTTTCACAAGCAACTTAAATGAAACCAAAAATAATAGAAAACTGCCTCACAAATTATTTTACAATATTTCCGCCGTAAGAAGGCAAAATCATCTATCACCAAAGCCGATCTTTCTTTGAATATCCTCTCAACAAGAAATACGCTCGTACAAAGCCAGATCCAAGCAAATTATTTGTACTTAATGCATTATTTCTGAATTATGCGAATAATCAGTTTTAAACTTTCATGGTCACTAACATTAGAATAGTTTGTTACGGGATTGCTACCATGTACCTTATTTTTGAGTTCCCGATATTTCGGCACTGTTGCAAGCGCCATGATCACGGAGTTACTCCGTGATCATGGCGGTAAAGCAAAATAATATCGCCAAACTAATCCTTTGCCGATGATATTTTATTTTGTATTGTCTAGTGCGTGGTATACCGGGCAAACTATCGGTCATTCATTAATAAATTATCATGACATAGGCTTCTCCCGCGTCACTAAAGTCGATCCTTAGCTATTTTATCATTTAGTTTTCATCCGTTAACAGCAGCTTTGCTTTTATCATTACTTCAAATACTTCATTCTTGATTACTTGACCGATAGCGAAAACCGTATCTGACGCACGCGAGCGTCTAAGAGTTACGGTCAGTCACGGTTGATTGATTCACGTCCACACACCGAACACTTCTTATTACGAACTTCTAAGCGGCTGACTTTAAGTGCTTGATAATACTAGACAGGTCCAGCGGTTCGTGACGTGTTTATTGGTTAAATCGAGCACCAAGGGATTTTAGTGTTGAGTGAATTGAGTGTTGTACAATAATATAATCAGAAAGCTTACCATGAGCTTACAGATAACGATTCAGTTTACAGGCAATTCAAATGCAAGCCTGCTGTAAGAGCATGGTATACGGTCCCTGGCTGGCCACTTAAATCTATTTAGTTTGAAAATCGAATCACACTACAATATTAAAATTGTGGTCATATAAAAATGGTTATTGACAGACAAGACCTTCAATGTGAAAAAAAAAATATCAAAACGTTATTGAAACAAGGTAGGAGAGTACCATTTTTTAAATTAATTCTGTAAGGCACGGTCTATACCCAGCCGGAAACTGGACCGGGTTAACACGGATTCAATCTATCGCTTAAGCAATAAAGTCGTTTTTTGAACGGATTCTTGCGGATGCTTACGGATTCCGGCAGCGTATAGACCGAGCCTAACAGTCCTGATAGCAAAGTACGCTCTAGTATAAAAAAACTTCATAACTGTCATGGGCCTAATTATTTTGGTGAGTTACTGGCACTCATTGGCATGTCAATTTTCGCAGAAAGTATAGATACCCAGGCAATAACATCGATACTTCGCCGACACACAGACACGGCTGACCACACGCTAGGGTCCGAGACCACGGTTGATTGATTCCACGTCACAGCGGGCCGCTTTTAATTGCTACACCAGACTCTACGTTAGCCACAAACATTGATGCACTAGCAGTATTATTCTGTTGGATATTCTCGCTAAATTCCAATAAGAATTATTTAGTTCTACACATGTCAGAAGATTTGGAAGGTGCTAAGTGCAGGCTTTTATGGTAACTTAGAACCTTTTTTAATACTTGTAGGGACAATCGCAATAAAAACGGTTATAGAAATGTGTGAAGTAAATAATTATGATAATGGCAATTTATCAGTTTATCAGTCACTCACGCCGGTATAGGAACTCCAATCACACCACCTGCAACCCACACTCCGAGGACAAACACAAGCAGCTTCAAGGAGCATCGCCCGCTCTTCCTCAAATTGCATGCGAGACAGATGGATGCAAAAGTTAGTACCCAACACCGACATAAAAACTTCCGAGGTGTTTCGCCACTTCACGTGGCATCCTCAGGAGAGATGTTGTCGCCTCGGCTGCGCTCCGACGACTAAAATGTGTGATGTGTTTCTTTTGATGATCAAATTGTGTGTCTTAAATAAAGAAAACGTGTTTTTCATTGCTCTAACTGTACATCTTATTAAGCAGTTCGAGGATTATAACTGTGGTAATAATAAAATACGTTATGTGCTATCATTTCACTGACTGATGTGTTCAACTCTGGAGTTCTAGAAGCTAGATAAGCAGTAGATTATACTGTGATTTAATTTATCTTAAAATAAGTGGATATATTGCAAGCTCAATCAAATCAAATCAAGATATAATAAAAACTTGTTTACCCTTTATCTATCCCTCTACAGACTTCACTCAGAAAACTATTACGATTTTCGATAGTGTCCGGACACTATGTCCTTTAAAGTAAGATAGACCAACCAACGGAAGGACGGACGGCACCGGCTCGTTGTACGTAGTATCTATTTATTTTCTCTATGGTAATACAGAACCCGGATAAGTCTAGACCAGAAGTATTATCAAGCCTACGCAAACCCGCAACTAATTAGTTCCACGTCATAGCGTCAGGGAGCGGTCAGGTAGCGGACATTACTTTGCCTCAGTCAGAACGGACTAATCTCCCACCAATAATAGAATGTGTGGCTTTTAAGATGATGGGTAATATAACTGTTCACATGGGATTTTTCCTACTTAAACATGTGCCAGAAAATTCAGTAATTATCATCGAAGTAAGGACATCCTTGTGACACGAGACAATTTATTTATGGCAGGGAAAATTTTCTGTCTCGGATCTGGGTCCTAGTCCTAGCACACAGTAGATCCGGGCCAATTAAGAAACCCTTAAGTTGAATTGATTTAAGTCCCGAACTTATCATCATCATTTCACGCTGACGACGACTGCTGAACACAGGCCTCCCCCAGTGACTTCCAGATTGTCCGGTTACGCGCGGCCTGCATCCAGCGGCTTCCTGCAACCTTTACCAGGTCGTCTGTCCACCTTGTGGGTGCACGTCCCAGTTTACTTTCGTTGCATCAAGGCGAATTACTGGGTAACTCTACGTCCATTGGTCTTTTATTTAACGTTTACCTATTCGGTAGTATATATATTTGGCTTTTAATGAACCAACAACTGTCAATTTCACAGCCCACTGGTAAATGCCAAGCGGTTCAAAAGGTCAGAACTAAAACTGTGTTTGCTTGAAGAGAATTTCTTCTAAATACCTACCTTAGGACTAATAAGTTATATATAGGTAAATAGTATAAATTAACTATTAGATGGCTTAGTTAGACAACGCTGCAGTAGTAATTTATTAAGCAGCATACACCACGCTGCTGTTGTGAGCGGATAGGTGTCATGTTCGACCATATTTAGTGACATTCTGTGCTTTGGAAAATATACCACCGCACCGCACTAAGGGTATAGCCGGTAGGAGGTAAATATTATCTAACTTCTGTGGCAGGAAAGGGCCCAAACCACCCCGTAGTCGAGGTGAAGCCTGTGTCCTAAAGTGCTTGGGGTTGTGGACTTCGATATGCTTAGTATGACTTGCAAGTTTAATTCATTTCTTCACCATACCATGCTTTCCTTCACCAAAGGGTTCAATTCTGAAAAGTAACGAATTCCATTACCAAGACGTTTACCGATTACCACTTTTCTGCTGTCGTACAAATTCGGATCATCGATACTTAAGTGTTTCGAGCAGTTCATTAATCACAGCTGATCGATGGCCGCGGTCGTGACGTCATTAACGTATTCGGGAGTTCGGGATATGCGCTCGTATGAATAATGTATAGTCCGCGAAAAATGAAATGCAAATGTGAGACCTCTCCTTTTAGCATCGAGTTAGTGTTAACATAATAATATATACACGTAATAATTGAGACACTCGGCCAATGTAGAGGTCACTCGGGAAGGCCTATGTCCAGCAGTGGACCTGTGGACGTCCTGTGGCTGAAATGATAATCAACTGAGACAGACTACTTTATTTCTGTTATAGGTACTCATTAATAAATAACTTAAAATAATTATAAATGTAAAATTGAAAAGCGCCAATACCTATTTTATTATTTGAACACAACTAGTTGTTTCATAAAAACATGTTCTGAGAACAGAAATAAATGCTCGTAAGTATGTTTTTTTTAAAAACATAACATTCTACAACAAAAGGATTTTGTTTAAGATTTTTCCGCCTTTCTTTTAACACCACTTCCTTCCTTTATTCGCGGTAAAAATAGTCGCACTTAAAAACTATTCTTCTGAGCTTACTCGCGAGCAATTTTTTTGCACTCACACAATGGACAAAGCGAAAAAATTGGGAGTTCGTCACCATTCTAAAAATACATTTTGTGACAATATCACTCAACGAGAATAGACGCGCATTGTGAATGGGCATTCGACAATAAAAACAAGTATTAATTGAAGAACAAAAGCGGCTTTGTTTGATTACGCCTAAAACTTTATCTCGTTCATTAAGATCTTAATTCTCGACTTGAAAAATTAACAGAATACAGTCATATTATGAGTCAGTTTTAACAAGAAAGAATGGACCTGTTGTCCAGTCAACGCCAAACGCAGCGAAACAACAATTCAAAACGCGTAGATAATAATGACACATGTACACGTTATCGTAGTACCTAATGGTAATAAGTAGGTAGGTGTTTTCAAAACTACCAAAAACAAAATTAACTGCTACTTTTTTGACGCTGGCCATACCTTTCTATCCAGCCTGCTTCATGGCCAAGTGTTACTCGTAGCATGCTGAGGCAGGAATATCTATCTGCAGTACAGAAGCATCATCTGTACTACTGATGATCATCTGTACTGTACTGGGGCCAGAAGGTTAAGTTCTTGAATAAATGTATAATTAGACTTAAGACTTTGCTTTGTGTTAAAAAAAAACAAACGCGGAATAGCCTCACTGTTGTTTGAAAGACCTGCCTGTCGATTCTGTAATCAAAACCGCGCTCACTTCGTCGCTGCACTCGCTCATAAACGATAAATAATATGAACCTTCTTACTAACAAGATATAGGCTATGTTAGTTTGTACGGCTAAGTCGAGTTTTAGAGCGAGTCCGTTGCGTTTTTCTTAGAGAATCGACCGGCAGATAAAAGTTTCCAAGAGAGCCATAGGACAGTCTCCTACGGATCGTTCGGGATCTAGTTTAATTTTTAACTTTAATTTTATTAAATATAATTGTGTTTTTGACCGATTCTTTTCATCGTAAAGCAGCTTCAAATTAGGACTCAGTAGCCTTAATTTCTACAATTTTCGAGCCCTAAGAAACTAAAGTTCAACCATTTTTTTTTTTTGCATTTCTAAGATACTGCACAATAGAACGGGGCATCAAATTAGAGCCAGTGGGCCCGCAGCTTCGTTAATACGAGTTATATTACGCCTCAATTTGTTATTTCTCATGTCATTACATTAAAAATAAAGTTTAACTAAATCCTGCTGCATTCCTAAGATACGGCACGGTAGGGCGGGGCATATTCAATTAGAACCAGCGCAAGGGCTTGCAGCTTCGTTACTACGAGTGGTAACACCTCAATTTGTTATTTTTCGAGTCATTCCATACAAACTCTGATTATTTTGATTTTTGTTACCACTCGCTTTAATATCGCACGGTGCTATTTTGCTACTTTTGGTTTGAGCAACCGCAATAAAAATTTCTGTATCAAAAATATTTCTGCATTCTTGACGAGATAAGCAAAATTGTAATTAACTATTTGGCAACAGAAAAATTGCTAATTAGTATTTAATCGCCATGTACTTCGCACACATAGTTTCGCTTAGTTTGGGCATAGAGAAAGAATAATACTACGTGTTTGGGTAAATGTAATTTATAAAGAAGATAATTACCTCTGAGTTAAATTTATTTGTAATTCATTATCAGTAATGCTTCTTCTAATAAATAGTAATAATAATAACGCTAATAATTTCCAAACCTTAAATTTTCTGAACAAGGCTTGTTCTTTAATTCCTAATAATCCTTGTTCAGAAAATTTAAGCTAATCAGCTTAACAATTTTCTTCTACGTATTAAAACACATTTAAACCAGTTAAAGTTTACAATAACATTACGCAAATTGTCCATAAGTTTTCCATATTAGCATAGATTTCCATTGCACCACTGTCATGCGAACACAGGAAATGCAAATGTTATAGCTCCGCAACTGCGCAAACTAACCGCAAACCTTAGCTCAACGTATTTCGCAAATGACGACATTAGAAAGATATTATTTTCGTTATGACTCAAACCAACCATCCTACATTCGCCGAACAACGTAGGTCGATACTCTAACTAACTAAACTAACTACAAATTTCGAAATAACTGCTAGCCTTAATTACTTACAATGCAACGGACCACTCAAGCGTTGCACTTGAGTAATTTGCATCAAAGACTCAGAAAGGGCTTTTCCTTAAAATATTGTTTTCCCGATCGGAAAGGGAACTAATTATTTTGTCCAAGTCACTGATCTGCATAAATACCCAGTAGTGGCTGTCCGCCCATACAAATCACAGCTATTTTTGTGTGAGAGTCCCGATACTTAATTTTGACGTATACCACCACGTAAATGCCTATTTCAATTACTATATAGTTCCATGGAACGCTCGCATTACCTATTCAGTGGCCTATTTAATAAAGCGCTAAAATGATAATCAAATAGGCATGTATTTATTTTGACAGCAGCCAGTCCAAGTTAATACAGATAATTCATTGGTCCAAGGTTTTTTTTTAATACAAAAAATGTTTTTCTGTCATTGAAGATTCGATTCAGTGCCAAAGAGCCATTAGATAGGTAGCATCATTGTCAGAAGAAAAACAAATAACCTGGCTGCATGCTGTTTGTTCAAAGACATTGCAGAAGAGCATTCGAGAAAATTCTCGAACAAATTGGTTGAACACCTGTCACCTCGATTTACGCGTAGGTAAATTTCAGCGGAGGTTGCGCTTTACAATTTAACTTGTAAATGACTGCGGTGAGCGCATGCAGTGTCGAGGTGATCCGAGATTTATTGCAGCGATACCATCTGCAATGCTCAACTGAAACCATTTTAAAACCTGCAATACAAATTGCCTGCTCACAACTTTCTTATGTAAAACTACGACTTAGTTCTTTGCATGTTTCTTCCGTAATAAATTGTGAAACTTATATTGCAATTTGCAAGTTATGTTATTATTCGATTGTTGTTTCAATGCAGTTTTAATACGTGTTGTGCATTGCACTTATTTTAATGGAATGCATGACAAAATATATCGATTAGTGATTGCAAAAATGTTGACTTCTCGTAACTGCGGCATATTATGAAATCTCACGTCATACTTGAAATTTTATAATTATCTGATACTGATAAGGCGATTCTTTACAGTTTAATTTTAATGTACTATGTGAGTATATTGACAATAGCACTGTTTTAAAAGCAGTTTGTTTTATTTTTATTTAAATTTTATATAACGAGCCCATCTTTGTCTAATGGCTACGCAAGCCAAATGAAGAAAAACCTACGTATTTTTCAATACAGCCAGGTTGCTCGCAAATTTTTTATTTTAAATTTTCAAATATCGAATCCGCCCATGTTCGGCTAGGTTGCCAGTTCATCAATCAGCAGGCACGACTGACAACAGCCGTCGACACTACTGCCACATGAGTAAAGAAACGGAATCTTTACTCATGTGCTACTGCCTACCTCGATGCATCCAGCCGACGTGGAGCACTCGCAGATAAATGAGTGAAACGGAACGGTAAACGAGTAGATGGATGTTTTAGTTGGGGCCGTTCATAGAAATAAGTCGCAATAAATTATGTTTATTGTCAGAGACGACAAATAAAAGACTTTCCTATTTATATAACTTTTCTATTTATATAGATATTTCTTAACTTAACATCGAAGAAAATATTAAGGAAATCACTATCGACTCATCTGTCTAATTCGAAGACGCCAGACAAACAAAAATTCTCATGGTCTTGAGGTAAGGGGATAACATCCTTCCGTTACGAGACAATCGTTTTCTGATTGAATCCGAAGCGAGAATCGAACCTAGGATCCATTTCGTGCAATTAAATTAAATTTAATGAAATTAAATTGCATTTACAGACCGGGTCCATTTTGTTGATAGTAAAAGTTTTCTTATAAACTATGTTAGATAATTAATTAATTAAATTTTAAATGTTGACACTAATAGATAAAATAAAGCACTAATAGGGATTGCGACTGTCCGTCGCAAGCGCAACCCATTCATAGTATAATAATGAATACTGCGTAACCCAGTAATATTGGACAATGTTGGACAATATTGGACAACATCACATACATTGCTCGGATCCTAATGTAAGTAGCTAAAGCACTTGTATTATAGAAATCAGAAACAACGACAGTACCACAACACCCAGACCCGAAAAAATATAGAAAAGTTCGTTTTCTACATTGACCCGACCGGGAATCGAACCCAGAACCTCAGAGCAGCGCGTCGTCAGCAGTGCTTTAACATAGGACTGTCTTCCCTTACAACAATGCAAACACCGCACTGCTCCGTAAGTAAGTTGTCAAAGCTAATGAATTTGAAGTACTTTCTTATTTTAATACCAATTTAAATTTTTGTTTTTAGCAATTACCATGCTAGGTTTATCTAAGATTATTAATACTTGAAAAAAATCGTCCGCCTCAGGTGGGATCTGAACCCACGTCCATCGCATACCGGGCGAGTGCTTTGACCACTAAGCTACCGAGACGTTAGTAAACTCGACGAAATCTTTCAAGTGGTTCTCGCTGTCAAAGCCAGCGTATTTTCTAATCAATGTTGCGGTATATACTACTACCGTCAAAATGCCAACCGAAATAAAAAAAAACATTAAGGGCCTGTTTCACAATGTACGGATAAACTTATGTAAAAATATGTAGAGGATAAAATTGCTTGAAAATCGTGTCAAAAATGTGTCAAAAATCGTGTTTATCCTTCAGATAAGTCAAATATAGCTTATTCAGAACTAATGCAGAACTATCCGTACATTGTCCTACATTTGAATTTCCACTTATACGTACACACTCACTTACTAATAAACATAATATGCACACACACCCATACAAACACACATCAACGCCCCCATGCACAATTTCTCACTTACTTTAGCTTACACGCACAAATACACTAAATTCTGCTAATTATATTTATTTATACATGTTAATCTTAGTTAATTGTTGCGTCAAGTGAGGAAGAGATGGCAGAATTGCTGAAGAAAATTGAAGCAGAAAGTGCCAAGCTTGGGCTTAAGATCAACCACGCTAAAACCAAAATCATGGTGGTAGACCGGGCTCAACTTCTTCCAAGCTCGAATATTCTTGACGGATACGAAAAGGTCAATCAGTTTGTTTATCTGGGCTCTATGATCACGTCTGAGGGCAGCTGCTCTGAAGAAATCCGCCGTCGCACTGCAATGGCTAAAAGTGCAATGACAAACCTCGGAAAAATCTGGAGGAACCGCGGAATCCGACAAAAAACGAAAATGCGACTGGTCCGGGCGCTGGTATTCTCCATATTCCTATACGGGGCAGAAACGTGGTGCATTAAAAGTCGCGATAGCAGCAAAATTGATGCCTTCGAAATGTGGTGTTGGCGAAGACTACTACGTATACCATGGACAGCCATGAGAACTAACGAGTCAATACTTTCAGAGCTCAAAATAACCAAGCGACTCTCAACCATATGCCAGGAACGAGCTCTCAACTTCTTCGGACATATAATGCGCTCATCTAGGCATCGTCTGGAGAAGCGTCTAATGCTGGGGCAGATGGAGGGTAGACGTGCTCGGGGCAGGGCGCCTACTAGATGGACAGACGCGATTAAGAGGGCTGTCGGAGGAAACATATATGATGCGGTCCATAGAACTGAAGACCGCGCGGCTTGGAGACGTGTCGTGTATGGTCGCGATCCTCAGCACTGAGGGAACGACGAAGAAGAAGAATCTTAGTTTAATATAAAATATCGTGTCTTTTCCCTTTCACAAATGATTCTGTGCCTACGCATAATTAAGATGTTAACCAACTAGTAATCGTAGTACTCTAAGTCTCAACAAGAGACCTGTGTCTCAGGTTTTTCTGAAACCTACTTCAGGCACCAGTCTCTCACAATGAACAGGAGCTATCTTATTGTCTTTATTAGCCTAATAAAATGTACTGTTTTTAATCCTAAATTGTGATGAGAAAATAAACGCTTTATTTATGAAACAGGCCCTTAATGTATTCCAAAAATGACAATAGACCAATTTTTATGAAACCATTACTACCTCCTGCCTGTATTTTGTTCAACTCTATAATGTTTAAATGCAATTTAAAAAGCATTTATCATCGTCATCGCAAAGGCTTAATTATGTTAATGCCTTTGTGCGAACCCCGCATTGTGCTACGCTACCCTTATCACACTTTAAAAATGCTTAAAAATATATTTTTCTTTTTGGACACGTCATTTTGGAACATCTTTTCAATAGAAAGAGTCTAATGATATTTTATTTGTCGTTTATGGTGGTGGCCTAAACACTCTTTTTCTTGAAATGAAATATTCGAAGGTTCACTTTACGCGTCTTTCTTTGTAGGTAGGTAAATGTTTGTTAGGTAGCTTTTAGGGTTCCGTACCCAAAGGGTAAAACGGGACCCCATTACTAAGGCCCCGCTGTCCGTCTGTCTGTATGTCTGTCTTTCTGTCCGTCTGTCCGTCTGTCACCAGGCTGTATCTCATGAACCGTGATAGTTAAACAGTTGAAATTTTTACAGATGATGTATTTCTGTTGCCGCTATAACAACAAATACTAAAAAACAGAATACAAGAAATATGGCGGTAACCACGAACTCTTAAAACAATCTCAAATCTGTCAAACATTATCATTTCTGTCAAATTTTGTATGAAATGACGTACCAAAATTGACAAGTTTGACAACTTTGAGATTGTTTTAAGAGTTCATGGTTATGGCCCTGGGGGGATCCCATACAACAAACGTGTCTGTTTTGCCGTTTTTATAGATAATGGTACGGAACCCTTTGTGCGCGAGTCTGACTCGCACTTGGCCAGTTTTTTGTATCTTATTAACAAAACACTTTTTTAAACAAAAGAAAAATTACTTATTCTTAATTGAGGTAAAATTAAAGTGTAACTAGAGTGATGGATATTTTTATACTTGCTTTAGACAGATGATACCAAACATAAGTTTAAGTTATACCTACTGAGTTGAGTATAACCAGAAAAGTCGTTGATAACTAGCTGTCTAACTTAATCAAGTAAGTAGGCCATCGCCCGCAAATATTAATAAAAATGTGTTATTCAACACTATTGTACGTGTAACGAGATTTCGTTATAACTCTGATTTAATTACCGCGTCTCACGAGCTAGTGAAGACGCGTGTCCATTACACACCAGTATCCGTCAAGCGACAACGAAATGACGTCTGTAGGCCTATTACAAAAATGTATCGTTCGTTCGGACGTAATAACATATCAAATTCACTTTTATCAATCCTTTGGCAAAATATAACCAAGTCAAATTGTGTAAAAACACGACCGTTTTCAATTGTTCACACATTTTCAATGGTTTTATGCAAGTGAATGGTTATTTCAATTTGATAGGTTAATACGTTCGAATTAACCAAATAAGTATGTTCGTAGTAGGCCTCCTGTAACAGACTGGCTAGACAGTAAAAGAGTTAAAAAAAAGAAACCACCACCGCGTGGATAACTTTTGCAAGGGTAAATTACACTTTGTCTGCCAGTTGTAAAATATATTTTAGTTACATTTCAAGCAAGACTGTTGAACACTTTATGACGACACACTTCACATCAATGAGTATTTTCCAGTTTTAACCCTGCAAAATAAGATAATACTCAGAAGTTTTATTTTTTTTAGCAGCGACAACAGTTAATAGATTTAATACTTGTGTTAACTGTTAAATTTTAATAATGTTTTCTGATTTAAAAAAGTATACTCACGGATGACGATCAAACAGCGGTCGAAGTAATACCTAGTAGCTACTTCGGAAGTTCGAAAGCGGTGGAGATGCGCCATATGGGTAATTAATTTAACTAACTCTACTCGTACGTGCAGGATGTATAATAAGACGGCAGTGCCACTCCTTGGCTAACAAGAACTTTTATTTCCTTGTTACCAAAAAGTGTCAGTAGGTACTCTTACTTACTACGTAGGTATTGTAAGAGGTAAGGAAACCTGCGACTTAATGTAATGTAATGTAACATGATATTTTATCTATAACAGGTACCAGCCATCCATAACTAAAACATGTAAATTAATACAGTAATTTGTAAAAGTTAAGGTTTTTTTTGTAATTAGACTTTTTAACGTTTTTTTACCAGTATACAACACTACTTCACTTATCTGCCTGCCAAATATTTAGATTTAGGTTTTACAGTTTTATATAGATTTAATTTAATCATAGGTACCTAGGTCGCTATTTTCGAATGATTTTTGTTCAAATGAAAATATTATGCAGCTAAGAATAACCTTTAGGGCTTACCTTATCTTAAAATGCGGAATCCTAAGCATTAGAATAGAAATGAACTAAAAAAGTTTTTACTAAGTATGTTCGATTAACTCTACCTAAAATTGTTTAGATAGAAGGAATATCTCAATAGGTATTATGGGCACGTGCCTTTTTGTAGACTTTTCTATTTTCTATGCAATAAAGAGTAAAATATACTCTTTATTGCATAGAAAATCTATCTATCTGATCTTGACAAAATATCTAATCGGATACAGTTGATGATGACTGAAAAGCGCCTACACAAAAGTCCCAAGCAATTATATTTTCTGCGTACTAGGTGATCGACAAGTTTATCGCGCGGACAGGAAATTATTATAGTTCATAATCACGCAATGCTGCTCGCTCAACTCAATTGCCACTTGCGAGTTCTCATCTTTTAAAGACTATGACATACTACGTAAGTACGTACGTACGATGCATTAATGAAATGTTAGAAAATGTTGTGTGTGTTTACCTAAGCTTCCAACTTGTTGTGTGTTTAATAAGGTAAAGTAAAGTTTGCGTCGGCAATTTCAGTTTAATTTATTCTTAATTTCATTAATGCAGTAACATTATTGCATTTCAATTATATTTGGTTATTAGTATGCTTATTATTATAATGGATTTTGGCGAAATTCGTCATAAAACTGTAATAAGGGTGGAAGCTGAAAAAAATTTCATACACTGAGCTTCCCTTTTTGCATCGCTGCTAGATTTTGTAAATGTTATTTTATCTCTTGTTGTAATGTTTGTTTGCGCTCTGAAGTCATGAATATAGAGTGCATTATTTTCTTATATCGTAAACGTAATGAGGTAAATTACAACTGCGTAACGTATTACGGCAGTAAAAGTTAGGAATGTGGGAAGTTATTATTATAATGGAAATAACTTATCTACGGCTGAAATGTTAAGTAGATTCTTATTTACATTCAGTCTCATTACTTTTTATATTACCGTCATTACGTTTTCACTGTACGTAGAAAAAAACATACGTAATAACGACTCTTTCGACAGATTAGCAGCTAATGTGGCAGTGGGCGGGGCACGTAGCACGTAGAACTGACGACCCATGAGGCAGAAAGGTTCTATAATGACACCACACATCGGCAAGCACAGCGCAGGACATCCGCCCACAAGCTGGACAGACGACCTGGAGACGTATTTTTGAATCATGCGAATTCCAATTCGAATACGAAATGGCAAGATTCGCATGCGAATGACTAAAATCGCTATTTTTGAAAATTCATTGTGTGAATTCTGCAACGAGTGCTCCGACCCACTCGAATTTCGATTCTACTAGTAGAAAGTTTAGAAGTATGACTTTGACAAGTAATCATAATATGGTTCACAGATTTAAAACTTTTTTTTCGTTTCGTTCCATGCGATTCATTGCCGGTTTTTAAAATCAATAAGTTTTTGCATTCCGGTTTTAAATATTTTCTGCGTGAAACGAAAATAGTTAAAGAATTTTACCATAATAGCAACACAGAATTCGAGTGATTCAAAAATGCGTAGAATCGGGAGTGATAGAAATAGAATTCGCACACGAATCGTATTCGTGTTCAAATTCAAGATTCATTTCGAATGCTTCAAAAATACGTCTCCTGGTAAAGGTTGCAGGAACCCGCTGGATGCAGGCCGCGCGAAACCGGCCAATGTGGAAGTCACTGGGAGAGGCCTATGTTCAGCAGTAAACGTCATGTGGCTGAAATGATAAACGATCTTTGTAGGTTCGCCTAGCTTTACAGTTCTTCAGACTGTAAAGATAGGCGGTTGCGCGTTCGAATCCCGCAAGGGGCAGTGTTTGAGTGATGAGCACGAGCATATGTGCCTAGGTCATGGACTCATGGATGTTATTAACGTTTTATATTTTTTATTTCTAGTCGCCCTATTACAAGCTTTACCTAATTTAGGTCCAAATTCTTGGTACAAGATAGATGCTTTTTATAGCACACCTCACCAACAATAAAATTACAAGGAAATAAAATTACTAACTGGTACCTCGTAAGCGCCACGTCTAAGCTGCCCAATACACTACGAAATACGTTCTGTCGACAAATCGCAGTATTATCTCCTGACTCCTATCCGTTAAGGAGTTCTGTGGCCTTCATCATTAGCTTAGCAGTATGATATGCATATTAAAACCTTCTCCAGAATGTAAAAAATACTTTTTTGAAAACCGCATCAAAATCGGATAAGCCAAACGCGAGAAAATCGCGGACAAACATACATACATCCATACATACCAAATTACCCACAAACGGGTCAAATCGAGAACCTTCTTTTTTTGAAGACGGTTAAAAAAAAGTGCAATAACACAATTAAGGTGGTCTTACCGCTATTAGCGGTCTTTTTCTTACTGTTTTGGTGCCTTTGGTGGAAAACAGTTGAATTAATATTGAGAGTTTACTGTTGGTTTTAATGAAAGAGAGAGTCAAAGACTCTACTTTTGTAGCTACGCTTTCGTTCAAACATAATCAAAGGAAATAAATCCGTAAGTACTTTTAATTCAAAGCACAGCTCCGGTGGCTCCGGACAAAGCAGAAACTTCACAAGATGTCCAATTACCTGTGTCTGCGACGTTCAAAGCGTTTATAAGCCTGAATAAATGATCGCTCGCAAACAAATCCACAACGAACTAACAACAATTAGAATCACTCGAAAATGGGGGCTCTCAAGTCCTAGTTTCTGGTTCCGAGTGTACGCACCTGCTAGCTGTCAGGGCTGCTACCACCCAGTAGTAGGTACTGTAAGGCTGCTTCCAGTTCTGACGAATGCGCAGCTCGCGCGCGTCGCTTGAGCGTGGCTCGCACTTTACGAGGCTTGCATGAGTTGCGTACTTGCGCTAAAGAGGCGCACCAAACGATTGTAGTAACGGTACGCGTGTTGCGCGCGTGCAGCTCGCGAGCATTCGCGGCGCATTTGCCAGATCTGGACGTACCCCATCGCCTATGTGTGATTGATTATAATAAATTACTTGCATTTTGTGACGAATAAAAAAAAATATCATCATTTCAGCCACAAGATCCACTGCTGAACAATTGAACATAGGCCTAACCCAGTGACTTCCAGATTGGCCGGTTGGACGCGGCCTGCATCCAGCGGTTACTAGATCATCTAGATCTACCTTGTGGGTGGATGTCCCACGCTGCGTTCGCCGGTAAAAATACATGTAAAAGACACTATTTTAATTACTTTTAAACTTTCCCGTTGCATAATTTAAAACTCAATGAAACGGGAAAAAACGTCAGGCAAAAGAGGTAACATTTTGTACCTAAATTATGATCGCGTTAATTCCCGTTTCATTCAGACACTATTTTATTTTGGAAATAATTTCCTTTGATTATTATTTTATCTGCTCCGCTAGTTAACCCGTCGGGCTATTCCTTTGATATTGATCTTCTTCTTCTTTGCGCGTCGACTCAGGCTTTCATATATGTGAAGACCAAAACTCAGCCACCGATATACCACTATCGGTGACCTTGCAAAGATCTTCGCGTGTGCAGGTGTAGGGACCTAAGGACACGCTGGGCATGTTAGAAGATGAGCCATTGTCTAGGGGGAAATACCGCATAGACATGCACCCTCCAAGTTGTAACCCCACCTGTGCAGGTTCTCCCTGCTTCGGCCTACCTGGGTCCGTAACCTATTTAAGGACTTCCAGGTTGCCCAAGGCAGATCATTTCCAGGGGGGAGTCGCTCTGATAGCTAAAAAGCGCCGCTGGGTGCACGGAAGGAGCCTCCCCGAGCGGCGCATCATAATATATAACTATGCGTCCGGCGCACCCTGGGCAATGGTCTGCGGACGGCAAGTCGATAACGCAGACTAGCCGATCCTTCCACATCATCATCATCATCACCAGCCTATATCAGTCCACTGCTGGACATAGGCCTCTCCAAAAGGAGGATTTTGCCATAATCGCCACGCTTGGCAGGCGGGTTGGCGATCGCAGTTTGCTGTTGCCCGTCTTCTTGTGGCGCTTGTCCTGTAGTCGCCTCTTACGACACCCATAGGAAGATAGAAGTAGTGCAATTCTTTTAATGTGCCGGCACCACACGACACAACACGATCCTTCCACCACGACTAAATGGCTAATATTGATCTGTCAAACGGCATTTACGCCCGTAGGTGTTCGTAGAAGCAGTGGTAGGTATTAAGCTATTGGTTCGACCTTAAGTTGAAATCGTTTAAGGAATTTTCACATTTTATAGGCGGTTTGTAAGCCGACGAATGTGTATGTATCTAATTAATCCAAAAGTTGTCTACTACCGTCGGCAGCCCTAATCGGAGCGAAGGCGGTTTATCTCGGCACGGCACAGTCGCCGACAGAAATTATCGCCAAAACTAGTTACCGTTTCGGCTTGTACTTGTTGGCCAATTCCGAATTTCCGATGTGCCGAGTTTGTGGTGTTGATACAAGTGCCGAAATTCCGGTGGTTGTATCAGAACTTCTGAGAAAACTTGTTAACGTGAAAATGCTGCGTTTGCAAATTTATAGTTCATGATTCGCAGTACATAAAACAACACAAACTTCTTGAAAATCACATAGCATTACTAATGCTATACAACCAATGTAAATAATTTGTTTATGCAAATTGCCGTTCCCAATTTCAGACTGCATAAAGTAGGTAATTCGTTTATGGGAAAATGTATTCGCTTTTTTAATAAATTACCAGCGTCTATTGTAGAACTGCCCCTGTTAAAATTTAAATCGCATATTAAAACAACTTTAATGAAAAAAGGATATTATACTGTAAATGATTATATAAATGATAAAAATATTTGGAAATAAATACTGCCCTGCTCGCACAGGTACATTTATCTTGTAATGTAAACTATTTACTATTTAAAAAGAGGCTGACAATAGTGACCGAGTTTCTTGCGCTACTTCTTCTCGGCGCTAGCCCAAAATTGTCCCGAAGTAGTGGTAGGGAAAAAAATATTGGGACGTGTAAAAGCGCTTAGTTTAAGCCTATTTACAGAAATAAATTGGTTTCATTGGTTTCATTGGTTTCATTGCCCGAGTTAGCTTTTACGCGCCTCTATTTTCTTACCCTATCACTAAGCTGCTTCGGAATGTTGCTTATGATGTTGGCGATGATGAATATATACTTATAGTACAAAGGACGAAGTTTTTAACCCCCGACGCCAAAAGGTGTTATAAGTTCAACGTGTCTCTGTCTGTGGTATCGTATTTCCCTAACGGATGAACCGATTTTCGTTTAGTTTTTTTTATGTCATAGATAATTTTGTCCCGAGTGTTCTTAGCCATGTTTCATGAAAATCTGTTCAGCTGATTGAAAATCATCGGGGGGTTTTAAAATTTTAATTTATATTTAATGCAACGGTTTTTCTCATCACTAGGCCATATTTGTTCCAAATCAAAACCCTAGTTAATGACGTACCTATACATAAAAGTACTACAAAAAGAAAACAGCTATACCTACCTTGTAATTAAACTCAATACAAAAGTATTTTAGCATCTTAGGTATAGCATCTACTTTTTCTGCCAATGACGCACAAGGTATTTAGGTACCGAGTAAAGTACAATGTGTAATAAACAATTTTACGCTTCAAAATCCCAGCGAATCTTTGAAGATCATTTCAGTGAAAACTCACATC